>VXBQ01002751.1:0-33384 GCA_013400175.1 Phainopepla nitens
GGCCCCGGCCCCCGTGGAGCTCCGCGGGGCTGCCGCTGTGCCGGGCGAGGAGGACACGGGAACGCGCCCGTTTCGCTCCTCTCACCGCCTCGCCTCGCCCTCCGCTCACGGGTGCCTCGTCACCCCGGCCTCAGAGCGGCTCGGAGGGCGGGAAGGGCACAGACACGGCGCGGGTGCGTTATTCACAGTCCAAGGATGCAGCGTCTGAGGGGTAGCCAGATTCTGGGGAGAAGGCAGTGGGGAAAAGGAAGAAAGGCCATTATTCGTTACTTGTGTGAGGCCAGGAGCCCTATGCCCGCAGGGAGGTTCTGTGGTAATCAAGAAGCAGTGCCAGCCCCAGGCTCTCGGCAGGCGAGGGCTCTTCCAAACGGTGCCTCCGGGCCTTTCTGCCCGGCCCTGCCAGGAACTGCGGCGCTGAGCCAAGGCACAAACGGAGAGAGGGGAGATTTAGGCTAGATGTTAGCAAGAAACCTACTGTGATGATGATGGTGAGGCACTGGACTGGGTTGCCCAGGGAGACTGTGGATGCCCAGCCCTGGCAGCGGTCAAAAGGGCCTTAAGTAACCTGGCAGGGAGGTGTCCCTGCCCATGGCAGCAGCGTTGGGACCACAGCGTATTTCAGGTCCTTTCCAACCCGCACCATTCTATGATTCCATGGTTATTCCAAGTACAGACCCATCAATCAGAGCAAGGCTTTTTAGTCCTACATGGCAATCAATGAATTTTGCAATATCGAGATCCAAAACGTTTCTTGAAATTCCTTTGTCAGTTGAAATATCTTGGACTACATCTCCTAGAACTGGTGGCAGAGGTACAGCAAGCTCCAAAGTAAGGACACGTCACACATTTAAGGACAGACTTGTCTGGAGCTATGGAAACTAGACAGAAGGAGCAAAAATGCCTGCAATTTAATCAGAATACACAGGGTCATTGCAAATCTTCAGATCCTGCTGCATTGATAGTCCTCAAACAGCTGTCCACAGCATAAAGGAAATACATGATGTGATGTAGAATAATAAAAGTAGGTGGCACTGGCTGAGAAAACTGAAATCACAGAATATTCTGAGTTGGAAGGTACCCACAAGGACCATTGAGTCAACTCTTATGTGAATGGCCCACATGGGGTTTAAGCTTGCAACACTGGCATTATTAGCACCAGGCTCTGATCAACTGACCTAACACATTATTCGTTTTCAAATCTTTTAGGCAGCAGTACCTATGAAGAAACTTTTGGAGCCATTCGGGTGGATTTTCGTGTCTGTTCTGAAAACCTTTAAGGAAACAGTCAGATCTCCCCACTCTGGGACAAACTAATCCTTGGAAGAAGAGAAAGATGAAGTTATGAGACAGAATAAAAATGTCTCTTTTGGGGCATATTTATAAGCCACCCAACCTGACAGTCCTGGACCCTTGTACCCAGCAGCCAAAGCCAAGTGAGGCAATGGCTTGCAGCAGGAATCAAGAATCTGAGGTCAACTCAGGCCAAAACTAATAACCAAAGTCCTCATGAGAACAAGGACAACACTCAATTTAACTAGAGCCAGGGTGAATGTCATAATAACCCAGAAAGGCACCAAGCACTACCTAGGAAGAGCAGGACTGAAACAGGACAGTGATGGGAGTACAGAAGACCAGGGCAAGCACATGCTGCCAGTACAAAGGCAGGGATTTGGACAGAACAAGAGCAGGTCAAAATACTGAACAGAAGATAAATGAGGAGAGAAGAACCTTCCCTAAACTCCTGTCTGAGACATACATCATGAACCAGCTCACAAGCTCTAACCCAACTGTAGCTGCCTAAAAGGCTTGGAGCCAAGCCAAGCCGTATCAAGAATTCCTCTGACATCCAAAAGAGTCCTTCACAATCTAGGACACTTTGCTTACATTTCTTCCTAGGTAATATTCAATACCAATAAACAAAGGTTAGCAATAGCCAGGCAAAAAACCTCCAACAAATACCTGCCAAGGCACAGAGTCATGATAAGCTGCCATTGTTATAGCAGTGCCCATTCTCACTACTCCATCTGTCTCCTCCCTCTCCAACCACTGCCCCACTGATGACAAGTCACACAGCAGTGGCTTGCTCTCCTTGACCCTGAGAATTGATCAGATCTGGAAAATATTTTAAAATGCTGTTCCAGTTCCCTGCTTTGGTTCACAATGTAACCACACGAGGATTTGTATTACCACAGCTGAGGCAGTAGTGCAGTAGATTCCTACAGGCAGCAATAACATAAACCAGTGTTGCCATCACAGCTGACACAGTATCAGATCGTAACTGGGGAGTGCAGGAAGAAAGATGAACTTTTATCAATATTTAAAACCATTTTACCAATAAAAAAATTAGTAACAGAGGAAAACAGTGCAAGATTTATATCCATGTCCAACAGTAGTCAAAAGGCCTGATTCTCTAGAAGACTGTTTTGCCACCTTCCATTTGGAAACTGCCATGATTTCTTACTAGAAAACTAGATTTACATATGGTGGATTAAAAATAATGGTATAGAGAAAACGGAGTTTGGCTCCTTGAGAATCTTTGAGAATCTATTTGCAATATCCTTCTGTGTGCAGCAACAAGCCTTTGCTGTCATATTATCCATGAGACAGTCTTGGTTACAATCATTCAGGACACATAAGCACAGATGTAAAAATAACTATCAAAAGATTATTTAAAGGAAAAGACCTGCCTAATAGAGCAGCTGCTGAGACACATTCATTATAGATTCTTCCAGAGTGTCCAGGAAAAATCCCCAGTTTACCTCAAAGAAGTCACCTGCACCACACCCCAGTTACCAGGTTTCAAAAGAAATCCCTTTGTATGAACGGTTTTTGCCAACTACACTGAAGAAGTGAGACCTGATTCTGCCCAGGAGATGCATATGTTTCCTAAATGATTAATTTTTCCAACACTCTGCATGGATACTTCTTCACTTAGGACTCATGGCTCATACTATGTTTCTCAGGAGAATGCATAACTTTGGCTGAATTGTTTTAGAAATAGGAAGTAAAACATTTTTGTTCACCTTATTTTCTCATGTCTAATATATGGGATTGGTATTGAATTCTGCACTCAGTGTAAAGTCCAATCCATATTTCTAACATATGGAAGGGAAATTTCATCATCTCCAGTTCCTTTTGTGGAGCCACAGCACAATTCCCATAGTCACTGGGACAGAACCAGACTTCTCTACACTACTGTGCTGGTCCTCATAGGAAAGCAATGGGATCACCTGGACCCAGCAGATTTCCACAGTGAGAGTGTGTGCTATGGCTGATAAAATACAGACTCCTCCCCAAGCTTTTCCTCCCCTGATACCCTTGAATTCCAAAGTGCAGGTGTGTCTGTAACTTGAATTTCTGTTCAGTAATACACAGGCATGTGCAAAATAGCCAATACTCTGGATTCAAACTATGTATATGGCCTGCATCGATGCAATGAGGTCTTCTTAATTCAGATGGGGATTCATGACAGTGCTATCAGGAAAGGAATATTTATAAAGTAGGAACCATAAAACTCCTGGTGTTAAGTACATAGTAGTTTGAATTCATATAAAAAATAGCAAATTCATGAAAGTACAACACCATAACAAAAATGCTAAAACAAACATACTACACTTAGACAAAATGAGCTCTCTACCAGTATTTATGGTCACGTACTGTGGTCTGACATTGATGTTTCTAACATCATATCACTTTCATTCATTTCAATCTCAAATGTTTCTTCCAGTGGGCGACTAGTATCTGTACTTTTCCTTTGATTTGATGTCTCTAATGTTACTATGCCACTTTCATCCAGAGTTTGTCTTTCTATGTCGAATTCTCTGAAATCCCAGGGAGGTGAAATTATGTTCTTTAATGTCTTCACTGTGTGTACATCAAAGTCGTAACATCTTAATTTGTCTTTGATCTCCGTTCCTAGGAAAACAGACAAACCATTAGTTAATTTCAAATGAATACTCCCAAAACTGTAATCTCAAAGAAACTATGATTCAGAAACTACTATAATTCTCTGCTTTCAAGACCATCAAGGAGCTGCTGCTGCTGCTTAATGACTGAAGCTGAATTGTTCTGAAAAAATCCAGCAGCCTCCTTTCTCAAAAAAAGCATAATACAAGAAGTACAACTCTGATTCAAAAGTCTGTTTTGAGAAGTAATTACCAACTCCCTTCTCAATTCTCCAAGGGGCTTTTTTTCTTGTTTAAGTTACACACAGCTTGGTTTGCATTAATGCATATCATATGGCTGCATGGTTCTTCCAGATGTGTTAAATGACTACATATGGAGCAAGACAATATTGAGAAGAAACATCTGTTTCAATTGTGTGGAAAATCTGCAGGAAAAGCACTAGAGCATACAGATGGCTTTTACTTTTCAAGGCTTCAGCCTTCTTTACATACTTGACAGGACATCAACTGTGCTCACTACAGATGAATCACTAAGTTCAATGAAGCAGAAATCTATAATAAAAAATAGAAGTTTCTTTTCAGAGAAAAAACTTCCACAGAAAATTTAAACCTATGCCAATATAATGTAGTACTGTTATGAAGCACTTTTTTTTTGCCATATATAAAGCTATATTTTTGGAGTCAGAAGAACTTATCCTATCTCCACAGAGACAAATTTTGACAAGGTGAAAATACCTTGCTCTACAACAACATTAGCATTAGTGCTCTGATTTCCTAACTCCATACCTTTAATTTTTCCCCCATTCCCTTTGTGATCTAAGATGCCACAAATCAATATTTTCTATAAAAGAAACCATTGACAACTTTAATGATAAAGTGTTTCCTTTCTTTATGCTTGTGAGAGTTTACTGTCATGATGCTGACAAAAAACATCTGCAGTGGTCATCTGCAATTGCTGCTAAGTTCTGACTTACTTAGCCATGAAAAAAAAACCACCAAAAAAAAACCCAAACAAAAACATCCTCTACTCTGTGAGTCCATTAGGTAGTGGTAGGCAGTCCTTCGTGATGTAAGAACAACACTCCTCTCAAAGGACTCGATGACTTTCAGAGACACATAAGTTAGAGACTTACCAATATAGGCTTCAGAATCACCAATGTACATTTCTATGCAGTGTCCAAGCATTGTGACTGAAAATGTGTCATCCCGCCTGAGACCAAGGGCCTATTAAAAAAAACCAAACAAACAGTAAAAAGTATTTAGCAGCAAATAAAACATTAACATCTGAAGTGTAAAGACAGTGGTTCAGTTTGTTGGTTTGTTGTTCCATGATGCTATCTGAGCATAGTCTTCACTCTAAAAGCAAAACGTTGCACAACCAAAACAACACCATCACATGAACTGGCTGAAGTAGTAGGCATGGAAAACATAAAAACAAAACCAGGAAAAAACATATATACAGAAAGTAAATAATTCACATACCATGAGATATAGCATATGCTGCTGTTTACTTACTATAAAATTTCTAGGTTGGAAATATTTTAAATTATTTCAGGTGCATAGAAGCTTACATACATAAAATGCAAATTACAATTCCAAGTTTACCAAAGAGGCCATTTTTTACCTAATCAACAAAATATAGAAGATTTAAGAATAAAAAAAAATTAAGATTACAAAACTCATTTGGAAGTTGGAAAAAAAATGCTGGTTCTCTGCTGCAAAGCCAAAGCAGAGTGAAACAGGAAGTAAGAGGATCTGTGACCAGCCCTTCAGCTGAAGCCAGGTACGTACCGTGTGGAAATAGTCAATGGCGCTTTCAAAATTGCCCATGAGGCTGTGTATGTAGCCAATGGCAGAGTAAGTAGAAGCATTCTGAGGGATGAGTACCAGAGCCTGCCGATGGTACTCCAGTGCCTCCTCATACTTCCTGTTAGGGTGAAGTACAGGAGGTCTGTTAGTCAGCTTCATGGTGAAAGGCGTTTTTACAGTACCTGTGGGTATCTGCCTCAGCAAAGCGGAACACAGTTGTGCCAGAATTGAAAACTACTGCTTCACACTCGGAACATAATAGTGGAATGTACAAAAGACTCATGGATACTGACAATTTTCTTCCTCAGTGTAATTGAGAAATCATTTTTCTCCTTAGGTAGCGAAACAGCTGCCTACAGCTAGGTCCCATTTGGAGTTCTCAGCCGTTTGATATGGTAAATTGTTTTAGATGTTTAATGCTGCTCATTGTAGCACTGGCTTTCTCTCTGCAGCTTTCATTTGCCTTCCCGAGAGAGAGAAGGAGCAGCATGAGACTAAATCACACACGAGTCAAACTGAGAAAAGCTCTCTGGGCAGAAGTCTCACAATGTTTAAGTGCTGCATACACTGGTACCTGTGTCATTTTGCGACACGCTCTATCAGAAAAGGAGGTTTACACATATCCATGATATCTATCAAATACCAACCTGGCTTTGAGAATTATCTATTAATTACACTGATTATTGAATTTGTTATTTTATAAAACAAGGATTAAATGTAAACTACAACATTACCCTGAGAAATTAAATTGTCACATTTGACATCCTAGTTCCACATTGTTAAAAATAAAGATAGATATCACCTGTTCACAAGAAATGTTAACATCCGAAGTGATAATGAAATTATGCAATGAGCAACACATTAAGTTGTTAGAGGGCGTCAAGTAACAATTGAGGCAGAAAAATTACGCAACTGTTTGCTTGATGCACACTCATCACATGATTTCATTTTCACTCATAGTATTTACATGTCCAATTGACTACCACTGTATTTGAATATGCTGCTTTCAAATTTCAACCACATAATAGTAGTGAGTAGACATATATCCAGTAAGTTTTTCTTAATACCCATATTATGTATTACAGACACTACTAAATTAGTTATTGCAGAGTTTTTTAAGATGTCAAAGCATATGTGCAGCTGCCTAAATTCTCAACTTGATTTTCTTGGAAGATGGTTTACAAGGATGCAAAAATATTTTAGCTTTGATTTCTGAATCTGAGCAATCATTACAAGTTGTACAAAGCATGATTTAAGCAGTTAGTAACTTACTGTAGAAATTAAAAGAAGACAAAAGTAATTATAAACAAAATAAGTATTTGAAGAACCCCTGCAATTATACTCATGAACAAATTTCAGAAGCAGTGCCTTTTGTTTGATCTTGGCATGAAGAGTAACTGTTATATGTCCTTATTTCATAATGAAAATGTAGACTAATTGGCGATTCAAGCACAAAGCAAATACTACCAAAGCCAAAGCAGAAGTACAGCTTTCATCTACCATAATCACATTCTCATTAGCAGCTTCGAAACAAAAATTACAGTGTACACCAATTGAGCAATTAAAACTACTAAAAATATTTCTTAAAGACTGCATTGATTGAACAAAAGAAAGCACTGGTTAAAGTCAGATTGATTAAGGTAATTAATGAGAAAACATCTCTACGTTAAAACTGTTAAAGCTTCTATATGTACTTTGCACTTTTTCTATTCATGGAATGGAAACATGAAATGAAAAATTAAATAGTTTTGTTCTAAAAAACATAAAGTAAGACTCCTTTGCTATGTTATAATGCCACTGAATATTTCACGTCAGTAAAAAAAAGTAAATGTTAATCCAATCAATTAATTGGAACAGACCCACCTTTATGTTAATTAAATCAGTGGATATATTTCAGTATGTGAGGACTGGGACAGTGGAGAGTTAAAATTCACACACATGGAATCATCTAAAAGCCTACAAATAATTTCCTAATAAGAACCAATAGTTGAAGAAAGGCTTTTACATTAAGTACTTTTAACTTTTGTGTAATAAATGGGATATAAGGGGTGATTCATGTAGTTATGTTCACAGGCTGATTTAGAGAATCTTGTTCTTACAGAGTAATTCTACACTGCTCTCATGTGTGACACGATCTTGATATAAAGGAGAGAGAAAACACATTTGTGCAGCATTATAGAGAAATGGAGCTGCAGTACTCTCTGCTTACTTGAGTTTTCTGCAGACATGTCCTAAGTTGTTCAATAAAGGCTCCCACTTATCAACTGTTACCTGCAAAATAATACAACAATTCAAACAACTGCAGATTCCTAAACTGTAACTAAATTTTGTCCATTTAAAAAAAAAAAACCAAAAAACACCATACAAATGAATAGGGAATTTTACTTATGAACAAGAAAAATACCATGAGCATTTTAAACTCCCAACAAAACACACAAGCTCAAAACATTTATTCAATAACTCATTTTGTTATTTTTTACATTCCGCAAAGCCAATAATATTTATTTAAAGGGTCAGTGATAGTAAAACATGATGCAAACCAAACAAAACTTGTTTGCTACTTAACTAGAAAAAGTCATGTCAAGTCTCAGGCTAGGAGCACCAAAGACAGTTTTAAAATAAAATTTACACTGTATTACTTTATCTTAAAATAAGCACAACATGTTTTGTCACAAGCTATTACAGAATTTGCCGGAGTTTTACAAATTTATGACCTTGCATGTTATTAGAATAAATACCTCATTTCCAATAGCTTTGATTTTTTCCAGTGCATCAAGGAACCACTTTTCTGCAGTTTTCCAGCTAAGGATTGAAGGGGTAGGGGGAAATAAAAGTAAATTAGTGAAGAGTTTTCACTAGCAGTATGAGAAAAGTATTCAAGAAAGATTTCTATGATATTATTTCATCATATGAGTGACATTAGATATAAACTCCAGTAATTTACATTTTGCATGGTGGTCCTAAGAGCTAACAGGACAAAACTAAAGAAAAAATCAGAATCAAACTAAAATTATTGACTAAACACTTCTTATATCAGTTAGGTTTTTTTCTCCCAGAATATACTGGGAACCTTCTGAGCTGACAAAATGTTTTGCTGTACAAAGTTTTATATTACGTGCACAGATAGATGCCTTTTCTGGCATTCAACTACACAATGACAGGCACATGGAAGATAGCATCAATCTCTGGATGTTCCTTAAGCATTAAATTCTGTTATTGTTTAATCTTAAACGAGGAAGAACAATGTAGAAAGCAAGGGCTTAAGGTGAACACCATCTAAACTATAACCAAAAGTTATAGTGAAACACTATAGCTCAATATAAGGACTTTAGTAGATATATTAACACATTACAATTCAGAATAATTCAGGTTTAAGATAGTATTTGATCATATTTTGCAAGCTTACTCTCCATTTTGAAATGCTACCACTCCAACTTCATGCATAACAAAAGGATCTTCAGGTGCAATGCTTAAAGCTTGGCTGAAAAACCGTTCAGCCAACTTGGAGTTGTTGGTCAAACCATATTCCAGTCCAATATAGAGCATCGGCAAATGACACCTAAAAACCATAAAACAAAGTGCCTGTTTGTTCTGTGTGGTTGTCAAGAAAGGAGTCACAAACTATACAGACATGCCAACTGCTTGCATATGTTTATGTACATCCAAGTAAAAGCTGACTTAAATGGACTACTAACCCAAGGAGATGATTAAAAGACTTTATATCTGTGTTTAACAAGAGCCTGAACTCCAATAGGTAATTGTAACCTGCTCTGCAATCACATGGATTTTCTCTGCACTTTAGTTATGATAGGTTTTTTCCCCTAATTTCATTCATATATTTAATTTACAAATAGAATATGAAAGAAGTAATCAATAAAAGAATTACATTTACCAGTAACCACAATCAAATGCAACAGTTTTATATGCAACATGACATGATAAATTCATGACTCATTTCACAACCCCCTCCCACAGCATCAAAGAGTTGTTCAAGTATTACTATACAGCAGTCGATGAGCTGGTATGACAACCATATTCACAAATTTCTAAAGATATTCAGGAAGAACTCAGATTACCTATACACAAAACTTGAGTTTAGAACTTATAAAATCAGAACAATAATCACAAATAATGTCATTAACTGCAGATGGTTAAATTACTGGGTTTTTCCCCCTTGTTCTCTACCAGATAATTGTTGCAAATGCCTTGCTACTGTTTAAAGGGATGTAAGCCAACACTCCCCACTACTTGTGGGTTCATTAGAAGGAATATGATGTTTGTACAGACCCTTTCATGAGCTGTGCAGCCGTGAAGTACGCAGCCATTGCCTGGTCATGCTCACTCTCCACGGCGAAAGAATGTCCATATGCTATCCATGCAGGGCCATAGGTGCGCTCCAGCGTAGTAGCTTTGCTAAAAACAGGAGCAAGTCACAAGCAAACACATCTGAAATCAAATTTCATCTGCTTCAGGTGTTTACTTAGATAGCAATTCTATGCCACATGGTTAGGTATCTATTAAGGTAATTGTCTGTAATCACCAGTGGTAAACAAAGATTGGTTTAGAAGTTCAAACTATCTAGCACTTAGAAGTATCACACATTCGTGTGAATTGATTTTATTATTTCTGCTACTGTTCAAACAGGCAGGAGGAATTATTTGATATTACTGAACTTGAACAATTATATAGTAGGTGAATTGAGTAAAAGACAAAAAACATTAGTAGCGACTCAAAACTCATTGCAAAGTCCTAGCTATACATTTTGAAATAAATATATTCTATCAAATCCAACTTTAAGAAACAAGATATGAAAATACCAAATGAACCCTTAGGCTGAAATTTTGCCATCTAATTGTGCTATCTTGAAGAGGACGAGCATTTGTCACATCACAGGCCGTGCATCAGAGAAGTACACAAAATGTCACTCAAGTCTTAAACTGACAACTGCAACCTGAGCATCAAGACATCAACCTGGAGACTCTACAGAAAGGTGGATTTGACAGGAACATTAGAAAGCTGTGTAGATTATTTTCTGAATCTGAAGGCAAAGGCATTCATAACTAAACAGCTCATATAACCTAAATTTTGTCTGTCACAGTTAAACTCATTATTTCTCATCACAGATCCTAGAGAATGGTTTGTTCTCCGTCTTCTGAGACAGAACTTCACATATTCAAGCATTTGTATTTGCCACCTATGACAGCAATGAAAGATATGTGGGTATTTGACTGTGTCTTCAAATTTCCTTTCTGAAAACCACTGTGTAGCAGACAGTTTTCCCTAGCCTTGTCAGCTTTACACTATCATTCTTCTCCAAACTAAATCATCTCGGTACTATTTCACTTTTAGCAGACCTCTTTTCCCTTTTGCCAGAACTACTCTGAATTTTGAGGTCTGTTGGTTTTTTTGTTTGTTTGTTTTTCTCTTCAACACATCTACAGATCCTTTCTTGCAGTCTAGGGATGCTTGTACATTTAAAGATGTTTTTTATTTCAGCACCAAAACTAAATATATCCCTCAGGACAGCTACTTGAGGAATTTCACAGTGCTACTTACAAGGAATTTAAATATTTTACTCATAATAACCAGGCGTTTAAAAAATCTAAATGACTAATCCATCTTTACATATATTGTCTGTAAAGGTCTCTGGAAAAATTACAGGTTGATTTATGCCTTCTCAGTTTAAGCTTACAGCACTAGAACAAACGCTTACTTCACAGCAAGGTCCTGCTCCCCAGTGCTGATAGTCACTACACATACAGGAGATCTACAGGAAACAGCATTGACCAAACCTATTAAAAGGTTGCTTGTGCATAGAAAGAACTGGACAGCCAAATGTCAGAATTTTCCATATAATTCTTCCCTTTCAGATATGAAACCTAAACCTGGGAGAATGCCTGAGTGTCCCTCAACTGAGAAGCCTGATCACCTAGAGCTGTAGTTAGCTCAGCAGCACCAGCGACTGCAGGGACTACACCTGCCCAGAACAGGAAGGGGACTGCCTACAGAGACACCACGTAAGTCTTTCTCATTTTTAAAGTATCTCTATGGATGAGGTCTAAATTGCTATACCAAAAAAAGGGTGGCAACAGAAGTATTTAAGCAGTAACCAGTTTTTTGAGGCTTCTCTTTACGAGCTTACAAACAATCACAAACATTAAATGTTTACTTAGCAAGTGAGCAACAGATTCACTAAGGAAAACTGAAAAAAAAAATTACCTGAGATATCTTCTAGCATGTTCATTTTTGTGGCCAACCATGAGATAATAGCATCCTACTGCAAACCATGACACCTACACATTAAAATCAAAATAGAATATTATTAGATACATCACACTCATTTTAGTGAAGCGTCAAAAGAGAGGAAGACATAATAATTAGAGAAGTTAGGAACATTTTCACTGAAATCACAGTCAGCTCTTCAAATTATTTGGTATTATAGACAAGCTAGAAGTGCTGGCATGTACCTTTCTAACTGGGGCTTACTCAGCCCCATGAAGAGAGAACTAAGTGGTAAGCTTACTGCTGTCCTCAGTTATTTAACAGTCAGGAATACAAGACAGAGCCAGATTCTTTTCAGGGGTGCAGTGACAGCACGGGAAGCAATGGGTGCAAGTTGCAACACAGAAAATTAAGATCAAGTCAAAGAAAAACAACTTTTACTGTGAAGGTGATCAAACACTGGAAAAGGTTGCTCAGAGACCTTTATGTAGACATTTATTAGGGTAGCATTTTTTAAAATTATTAGTCAAAGTAAATAATTTGCGCTGAACAGCTTTTACAGGTAATTTTATAAAAAGAACCTTGGTGTAAGGAAATTACAATGTAGAGAAATAAAAGGAGTGAACTACTTCTACAAGCTTCATCCAGAAACAGATTTTGAATTCTGTAGCTCAAACTAATACGTTACAACTTTTATGTGCTTTCACCTACAAAAGAAACTATCTGACAACAAAAACTTAGGACAACTTACAGGATTATTTGGGTACAAGTCCACCAGTTTGTGAGAAAGATAGAAAAGCTCTACATAGTGGGAACAAACAAGAAAAGAAGATTAAAACATACTAAAACACTTAGATGTTTCAAGTCTTTTAGCTTTCCATACAAAATATACAGAACATCTAACATTATTAATCTACAAGTGAACAAAATGTTTTCTTTTAGTGGTAATGCTTCAAACTGGCTCAAAATAGATTCAGTTTTGCAATTAGCTAAAGAAAACCCAACCAAAACAACCCATAAGTCTTTACAGCACACAAATAAGCAGCTCTACTTCCCACCCTTTAAGAATTCTGCAACAACTTAGGTCATTAATGTACATTAAAATAAATGCCAGTAGTCTTACGCTTGAATGTACCTTGTCAAGGTAAAACACTATTCAACTTCCTACATCTAAAAGGTATAACATACTGGCTAGATCCATTTCAAAGTAGAGTCCTGTGCATTAATATGCTGAAAATAGGACAAAAGCAAATAAATTATTATATTATTTGGAATAATTCCAAGTGATCACTTTTTTAGTAAAAAAAAAATAATTCTAGTTACTGGAATAACTTACTACAGATTTTCTAATAATAGCAGCAATAATCAGCTGGATAACAATTCTATTGCCTATGTAATTTCAAAGGAAATAGCATTATGGCAGGTAAAGTTTCTATTTCTTCAGAGCACAGTGCTCTTAAACCAATGAGATTCTCCTGGAGCACTTTATATCAACTCTCAGGTCTAGAAAAAAAAATTACAACTGGCTAACAAAATATTAACTTACGTACACAATGTTTCCCAAAGCAGATTTAGAAGAAAAATCAGAGTACCAGCCCCATTTTCAGATGTACTTAACTATAAAATAACTAGGAGGGACATTCACTAATCACCAAGAAGTACCAGTACACCCCTAATGACCTATTTGTGTACATATAATGCACCATCCTGAGAGACTGCAGAGCATATGACTCCTTATTCTATTTTCCAATTGATTTTAAAGACATTCAAGCTGCTCATTTGATTTATATGCAGTCTGGAATGAGGAAAAAGCCACACCAGCTGCAAGTAAGCTATTACTGTAATTCCAGTAAAGGTGTGGCATGATTACTAATTTGTCTGAACTAAAGAGAGACCTATCACAACAGCAAAGGCAAGGAGAGTAGAATTTTTCCTATCACAGAATAATCATGTCCACCTAAGCATACACAACTGCTGAAGAGTTCTTTCTAGTTTAATTTATTATATTTTATTGCTGAGTAGAAAAGTACGGGCAGATTCTGTACAAAGATCACCTGGAAACAGAAATCACAATGACAGGGTGAGGCAGTGTAGCTCACAGACCTCCTGGCTACACAATCCAGTGGTTAAAAGACAGCAACATTCATGACCATGAACTCTGCACATCTACTTCCCCCTAACCCTCAATCCTGCTGTCAGCTCTGAAATTCCCTTCTCCACCAGCTACCACTGTTTTCTTGAAATGGCAGGTAGGAGGAAAAATATAATGTCATTTTTCAAATGGTATATAAGGGGGTTTCTTGGCATCTTTAATTCTTCATTAAAATTGGGGCTTTACAGCCTTCTGTTGAGTTGTATTAAATGCTGTGTTCCTTACCATTTGCTTTGTTAAGTTCCACAAGTGTCCCTATATGTACAGGTAAACAATTTGCATGGAAGGGATCTTTTTCCATCACTCTAAAAAAAAAATGTAAAAAACTGTAATGCACATTTCAAAAACTTTAACGTGCTAAAAGCAAACTGCTTGTAAGCATATAATGTTCCAATTAATTACCACTTTAGGCATTAGAAAACTATTTGTGACGAAAAGACAACTATTAACAGCATAATAAAGGCTCTCTTCAGACCAGAAATATAACAGTCAATTTAGCTTAACAAAAGAGGATAACAGAAAATTATTTCAAGCTGAATATACAATTAAAGAAAATCAGAATAAAACACTCTTTTGTTTCACATGTCACTTCAAATTTAACCAGAAGACAGCAAACAACATTTCTGTTCATCTTTTCCATACGTTTGACAGCAACTTTCAAGCAATAGTCCTCAACTCCCTGAGCTTAACGCCAGGCAGTATGCTTCAGTCATGCTTAGCCGAGGTGTAAAATTTTGTTTGCTGTGGCATTCAGGAACACTTCCATGGGTCCAGACCTGCAGTAGCTGAGAGGCAAACCATGGCAGTGCTCTGACCCCTGTGACCCGAGCAGCAGCGCGTGCCCAGGCTGCCTCACAGCCGACACACGACACTCAGCCATCAAAACTAGAAATTACGCGCTAGCTTTTAAATTAATCGGGTCTTTTGATCATTACCAATAAGATTGTTAACTCTTAATTGGCCAAAGAAATCAAACTTCCTAACTAACCAACTGATTCAAACCAGTTCATTCTGAGGGCCAAACAAGAAGTAGGTAGAGAGCACACAAAATAGAAGGTACCAGAATAAGGAAGAAATACAAAGTACACATTTTAAATACCTGAGACAAATATAACACATGCCACGTATATTGCAATATCAAATTGTTATGTATGTTTACCCACAGAACAACAATATTTGCTGTAAGTTCAGGCATAATTACCCCACTCCACCATATGAGCAGAAAACTTGAAAGTTGCTTTGTACACTTACACTGAAGTAAGCTTATAACACATTTTGAAGTCACAGTTGTAATAATGCCTTTCTGCTAAGGATACTACCACATCCAGGTTTTCCTGAAGACCATCTACTGATTCAGGAATCAGTGTTTCACTAGGTTTATTATACTGAAAGACAAAAAAAATAATATTTGAAACAAAATGTAAATTAAAATCAGATGTATAAGTATTAATATTTTTAGTCCTAAAAGAATATTTAAGAAGCTTTAAACTTCTTAAAGGTTGTATTTTTAAACTAGAAGTTTAAAAACTTATCCATAAGTATCCAAACTATCCATAAAACCTGTATTTGGTAAAATGTTTCTTTAAAATGTACTTAAAAGCTCATTTAGAACACAAAAGATGCTTGCCATAGTCAATATGTTTCATGTAAGCTGTAGAAATTAAAACTAAGCAATATGTATTTTTAGTGCTCCTTATCACCTTATGTTTGGATAAGAATAGTCTGAAACGATGTTATAACCTAATATTTTCAAGTAACTGACACTTTGTCTACATTATTAACATTCTTTTTCCCCACCTAGAAGTTTCTCAATAAAAAAAATTTTCAAAACATAAATCAAAATTTCAAGTTGTCACCACAGCAAAAAACAATTAACAGAAAACTGTTACACTACTGCATAAAGTGAGATGTACCTGCATCAAAAATTTAAAAAATTACAAAGTCCATATTTATTTCAATGTTCAGAATAAATAGGATCCAAGAAAATTTATACTCAAAGTCAAGACTTTCAATCAACTCTCCAGATTTTTGGGACTTACCTTTTTCAATTTATTCTCAAATAAAAAGTGAAGCAATTCCTGTTCTTCTTCCGTACATTGTCTATTAAGAGGTAGAGATTCAAGGAGTTCTTTTTCTATAGGAATTAAAAAACATGGAAGTGGCCATATTACAGAAGAAACAGCAAGATCTAACATTTCAAGAATTTAGAGATACAAAGGATTTTATGATGGTCATCCCAACTGCCAGGACTATAACAGCACGGATACACTGAAACAGATAACAACATTACTTAATGAATGATTAAGGAATGATTAATTATTCCTACTACACTTTAAATTAAAATGTAATAAAGATAAAATAACACACCATTATTTTTATTTACTCCACATGTCAAATGTTATCACTTAGAATGCTCTATTAACTAATGCCTAAGCAAACCCCAGGAGGGTTTCATTGGTGTGAAATTGAGAGCACAGGATAAAACTTTGGGCTGGGCAGAGCACAAGAGCTTCAGGAGCTAACAAGCAGGACTGATGGGTTACCGTGTTTCTTTCCACTCTTAGCACTGCAAAAATAAAAGTTCAAATGCAAATCTGCACAACTAGTTTTCACTAATCTCATACATTTTCTATTCTTAAGATTTTGAAGTCTGTTACTTGTTGTATTGCCTTAATTTTTATCTAGGAAAACACATCTTGAGAAAGCAGGTAAATTTTACTTGTATTTGAAAAATACTCCTCTGCAGACCTTCTTGTGCTGTCAGCATATGGTGTGATGTTAAAAGATCAAATGCTTCAAAGCAGTAAACATCAAGTTTCAAGGCCTCTTTGTAGCTGTAAGTTGCCAGGGTTCTATTATCCAAAGCATCATAGATCTTCCCTCGTAAAAGGCATATAGAGCTCTTGATCTGGTGGAAAAGCAGGACAGGAGGTCAAAGACTGAATCAGTGTTTGCAGTTTAGTTTTGAGTACAAATCAAATGTGCTCCCTGGAGAGTAAAAAGTATTTCATGTATGATAGAACCTGGTTTTCTGGTGCTATCTTTAAATAAAAAGTCGTCTCTACTATCTCAAAGAAAAATCCAAAGAATGCTCTGTCAGGTTACCTACAGCCAAACAAACATATGCTTGAAAGAAACAACAGGAGCCCAGAGTTTATCTTTGCTAATTCTGGCATCCAGCTCTCCAATACTGAGTTGTAACCTAATTATACCACATTCCCTTCATAACCAACATAGAGAAATTGTCACTTCTTTGCTGACCATTGAACCACATATTTCATGCAACACAAGAATGACCACAGTAGAGAGGAAAAAGGCCAACTCAATGGATTCAGTTGTTCTGAACAGAAAATATATCCTTGTTTTCAATCCAAAACATAGATATTCCAGAAAAGAAAACAGTGAAAGCCCATAATTACCAGCTGTGCTACAGTGTTTATTAAGTAACATGTCATTTCCAAATTCCCTTGATGAGCATTCAGTTCAGTCAGAAGGCCACAAAAGTGTCAGCAAAAGAGAAAGTCAAGACATTAACATATTACCCAACTCTATCATCAGACTAAACAGTCCTTTAATCCCATTATATCAGCATTTAAAATCAGTTCACATCAGCAATGTAACCCACTTTGCTACTTCAGTCTTACAGCAAAAATGCTGTCAGTCACCTACACTGCAATTTCAGACAATAAGTTTTAATTTGTACCTCTGAAACTAACGACTCTTCACAGACCCTTCAGCCTACACATCCTACCAACCTCTTCAAACTCTGTCTACAGAATTTTTTCACTGAGTTTCAAAAATTTCACCTTCACCTCACATAATTTTCACAAACCTGATCGAAGAATATTGCACTGAGAACAACAGGGGAGTGATTATGAAATATTTCATTAAAAATAAAAGGAGAAAAAAAATTGCTTTGTTATCTCAGAACCTGCAGCCCAATTGAAAGCAATGCTAGTATATATTATCAATAAAGACCTAAAAGACTAAAAACCAATGCTAGATCATGAAGTTCCTGCAAAGTGTCTGCAAATAATTTATAACAAGCTGTTGAAAAGCACTGTTTATTTTTGCATACTGAGTTATTTTCATCAAGCTAACACACAACGTGTGACTGAAAGAATGATTCAACATTTCTGAAGATTATGTTATCTGAAAAAGAAAGCTTTAATGCAGTTTCAGATTCACAGAGCTGTGAAGTCACTTTCTGACTTCACAGTGTCTTTTTCCACAAAAACATTTTTTAATTTTTTAAAATAATGTCACTTACTGAGGACTGTGACATCTCCCAGTCTGTGGTAGAATCTTTCAACCCACTTTCATCCTTCAAGTACTTTTCAAAAAGTCGTTTGTTGATTGGCTCCTCCATATCAAGAATATCCAAGGCCTGTTGATGCTCTTTTGCAGCATACTAACCAAACATGTGCATGTGAAAAACAAGGTTTGGAAAAATTTGTACATAAAGCACCAATAAACACAGCATCATGTTTCAAAGGCAGAGGTTATAACACTGATATACCAGTGTTTATCAGCAGGTTTTTCATGCATGCATTTTCTTATTTGGCCATTTGTCATTTTATAATGGCAGTTAGCTCTTTTACTGGTCATCCATAACATGCAAGAATGATAAGATGATAAAAATATGGGAAAATGATTAAATTTTAAAATAAATTAATTATAAAAATTATTGTGTATATTTATATTATTTATCTATTAACTTTTTTGTAAAAGCACGTACAGAAAAATCTATTATTCAGCATTGTGCAGTCGGAGAAACAGGTATGGTTCTAAAAATAGTTAACACAGGTTTTAATAAAATACCATCACCTTTTTCTATAAGCAGTGCATTATTCTATTTCAAATTTCTGTACTTAATCTACCAATTGATGCAGTTGTGTCTCCGAAAGCACTGCCTTTTACCCTTTATGTACGACATTTTATACAGAGGTACAAAGCTGCTAACTATAGTTATACAACCACAAATCACATCTCCTCTGGTCAGATTACAACCAACCAAATGAAACTGTAAACATGAAGACATGAGACAAAAATGGTTCAGATTCTCTGCCCACATAATATTAGAGGAGTATTTCCTGGGAAAAAAGGTCAGTTGGATTTCTTCAGATTAGAGCCACAATGGATATTCCAGAGACCAAACTGAAAGCTGAAGAATGAAATCAACTGTCAGCAAATTTAAATCTGTTGTTCCAATGCACATATATATCTACACTGCCTATCAGGCACCTAATCTTCCCAAGAGGTGTCTTTTATTTAGTTCAGTTTGTTTCCAGTAGGGGTTGAAATGTGTACTCACGTGACATCGAGCTGCAAGGTAGCGACATGCCTCATACAACTGAAAGAGAAGTTCCACACACATCAATCACAAAGAGAGAACGTCTTTGCTTACACTGCCAGAGTGCCTTTTGCTCTCTCCTTTTTCAGTTCTATGGCTTCTTCACCCCTTGCACCACCAAAAGACCTTCCTGACCAAGCCTGTAACACTTTCTCTACTACTAAGTTCTCAAAGGACACTTATTGGCTCTTGTCTTTACCCACTCATTATCAGAGTGGAAGGAAAATTGAAACAACTACATCTGAAATGACAATTCACCTTCCCATCCCTGCTGCCGTTACATCCTTGGACCCCTTCTCTTTTCTGTGACTCTATCTGGGGACAATGCTTTAAACCTGACCGATTGAACACAGGGCCTAATAAACTAAATAATGCAGCTTTCTCAATTACTTTTCCTATAAACATAATCCTGTGATGAAGAAGTCACTGTGGTTAGCAGCAGAGCCTTAAAAGAGGGGTAACAGTAGCATATCTTTGACTACAATGACTTACCTTATCCAACTTGCGTGATCGAAGGGCATGTGCTGCCCTATGATACTGAGCTGTTAGGTAAAGACATTGGGCCAACCAGTAGATATCCTGTGGTTCCTCTAAAGTAAAAGAACAAATTATAAACCATTGCTTTACAATATAGCTTCAAACATTTTAAATACAGAATGTTCGCTTTTGCTTCACTAGAGAAGTGTCTTCCCCCTAATCTAGCATTTTACCAAGTTACAAAATTTTACTTACAAATATGTGTAAAGTACTTATAGTATCTATCCGTGAGAGATTAAAATGAAAAGATAACCAGATTTTAACTCTAAAGACCTCAGATAGTGCACTGGGCAGTGAATACAAAGAATGTCATAACAGAGGTGTGTCATGAGAAGGAGATGACAGTGATACAGATTAAAAAGGCAGCAGTTGCAGGTTACCCTGCTCTTGGACACAGGGCAGAAAAAAACCACCCATAAATGTCTCTCTCAATAAAAAGATCAGTGGGAACCTAACATTAGACTTCTATAGTTGCAATTTCAGAAGAGCAGCTTAGTACCCTCCTACCTTACTGGCAACCAAAGCCTCTGTGAGACCAAGTCCCTGGAATCACTTTTGGAAGTGCCAGTGGCCATGGACAGATCAACTCCCTCCCAATGTACACCCACACTGCACTTGTCACCCAGGGCAACCCTGCGTCCTCTGGGAAACCACCATGGTCTCCTGTTGATCCTGTTTTTTGTTTCTTAAGGAAGGCAAACCTTAAGGTTTGTTCAAACATGAATTTTAACACAAAGTTCAAAAGGGAAGGAAGATGAGCTCTGCTCTGTTTAGGAGAACGGCATTCCAAAGATGACAAAAATGCACTTTTAAACCAAACTCAAAATGTCACCATTTGGCCAAACAGCACTAAAACCCCACCAAAACTGGACACTATCAGAAAGAAGTTAATAAAATACAACGTAAAAAGCAACCACTTACCATGAGAAAGTGAAGCTACTTTGTCAGCCCAAAACAGGGCACTTTGATACTGTTGCTGTAAAAGCATGATAGAAATAATTAGTATTCCTTTGGGGTTAGCTTTTCTGGATAATTTGGAAACACACTGTACATCAATCAGATTTAGTATCTTGTGCATGTAGTCTCTAATGAATGGTGATTCACATTTCAGATCTTTGTAACTTAAAAAAATAGTTTAAAAGGGTCAATACTGTAACCTCCAAGGAATATCCAAAAGTAATTTGGAGTTGTTCATTTATCTTCAATAAAATACAGGTATCTTTGACCAAAAGTTATGTGCTGTGTAAGTATGGCAATAGGTCATTAGCTGAACTGCCATCACTGAAAAAGTAGCAAGAATCCCCATCTCCAGTTTAAAAAGTGTTACATTTTAGAAGAAAGAGAATACTATTTCTAAAAAAGAGCTGCAAAATTACTTCAGGTAACTTCAGCAGCACCACTTCTGATGAAGAGATATTCATTCTTCAGTCAAGATGCTTCAACTTCACATAAATCCATAGTGTCTGCATGCATTTCCCCTTACTCTTGGATAGACATTTTCACTCTTGAGACTCCACTTTGGAAGAAGTGAGTGAAATAGGTAAGAGTGGTGGCAACCAGAGATCAGACAGAAGCAGAACTTGCAGGTATATCCCACTAACCCAGCTAAAGTTGCCATCAGATTTGGGGTGCCAGGCAAAATTTCCCAGAACTGGCTGGGATTATCTCCTGAGAAGATCACCAGGCGTTCTTGCTGTTCCTTTTTACCCCACTCCATGCAAGAATAGCCTAATATGATTCCCAGGAAAAGAAGCCTAACATGATTCCCAGGATATGCTGGACACTTAACCAGTACCTCGCCATTGCAAGGATTTGTAAGGCTTTAGAAGAGCATGTGGCAGGAAGACAAGGGATGGATTAAATGGAAATGGACTAAAACTGAAGAAGAGTCGGTTTAGATGAGATGTTAGGAGGAAGCTCTTTGCTGTGAGGGTGGTGAGGCCCTGGCACAGGCTGCCCAGAGAAGCTGTGGGTGTCCCATTAGTGGAAGTGTTCAAGGCCAGGTTGGATGAGGCTCTGAGCAGCCTGGTCCAGTGGAAGGTGTCCCTGTCCCTGGCAGGGGTTTGGAACTGGATGGCCTTTATGGTCCCTTTCAACCCAAACCATTCTGCAATTCTCTGAAGACTAAGAAAGCCTTGATGGCTTCTCTCCTCTCCTGCACCACTGCAGTTGTGGAGTTTGTTCAGAGCCTCAGAGACTGTTCTGTGCTTCTGGCGTGCAGGTCTGGCAGTCTGCTCTGAAATGCACACACTGATGGTATCCCAGTCCTCATAAAGCACTACACTCCGTGACCTGAGCAGTCTCTTCTGTCCTGTGTTCCTACATTTCCTTAATGGGGATTAATAATATCCAGCAAATTGGTCAAGAGAATAGTTTGGTTTCAATCTGCACTCCCAAGAGGGAAAAAAAAATCCACAAAAAGCCACAAACCACCCCCCCCCCATTTAATAGCTATCTACAAGAAAAGAGATTTAAATTATCATCTCTATAAAGAAATTATCTATATAAAGAAAGGTATATCCAGGCCTACAAGGCACTACATGACTTCTGATGAGCCACTTTACAGTACTATAGGGTGACACATTATTACACAAAAAAGCAACTTCATGTTCCTCCTGATGCCCCCTCCTCAGAAGTGCACAGCTGTCTACAGCTGTGTGACAAAGCAGCTTGGTGAAACAGTTTAACACAAATGAGAACAGCAAACCAAACCAATAAAACCCACCAAATTAGCCTAGCTCCCCAGTCAGCCTTTCAGCCAGACCTGCTGGCCACACAGAGAAATGCCTTTGCTGACTGAGGGGGTGTGCTTTTCTCAGCAGTGATGCCTGCACCAAGCCTTAACTGAAAGAAGAGCAGAACAGTTTGATGCTACATTTAACCTGATTTATTTATGCATTTTCCCTCCTGTGTCTTTTTGTTTTTTTTTCTTTTTTGCCCTGCAGCCACGTAACTGCTGAATCCATCAACAAATGAAAACAACCCTGCCCTCCTCAGAGCCCTCGGCAGCATTGCAGGAGTGTGACGGGCAGCTTAATCACCAGGTGGAGAATCACAGAACGGTCTGGGTCAGAAAGAGACATCAAAGATTATCTACTTTCAGCCCGCCAGGGGCAGGGACACCTTCCCTAGACACTAGACCAGGCTGCTCAAAGCATCATCCAACCAGGCCTTGAACTCTTCCAAGGATGGGGCATCCACAGCTTCTCCGGCATTCTGTTTCAAGTTCCCCCCTCACCACACACACAGTAAATAGCTTCTTCCAAATATCTCATCTAAACCTAACTTCTCCAAGTTTGAATCCATTCTCCCTTGTAGCGATCACAGAATCATTAAGGTCGGAAAAGACATCCAAGATCATCAAGTCCGACTTTTGCCAGACCCCACCACACTCACTAAACCCTATCGCCAAGTGCCATGTCCACTTCCAAGAAGGGTGACTCCACCACTTCCTTGGGAAGTCGATTCCAAAGCCTAACCACTATTTCAGCGACGAGATTTTTTTTTTCTGACGTCCAACCCGAGCCTGCCCAGGCGCAATAGAGGCCCTTTCCCCCCGCCTTAGGCAAGTACGGCCCAGCTTGCACAATCCGAGCGGGCGGGATCCTGCAAAGACGCCTCCGTGCACGGCACCCCCCGGCGGCTCCCGTCCTCCGCAGGAGGGAGAGCGCAGGAAAACGCNCGCAGGAAACCGCCCCGGGAGGCCGCGGCTGCCGCAGCACACCGCACAGCCGGCCTTCCGGCCGCCGCTCCTTCCCCTTCCAGGGAAAACGGGCATAATTACAAAACGACGCCCTCTCCGCCGCTGCAGAGGCCGGCACCGCTTCCCGCCCCGCCCCGGCCTCCCTCTCCGCGGGAGCCACGCCGAGAGCGGTTTTCCCTCGGGGAAAACGCGGGGGCCTGCCGCCCCTTCCCCAGCAGCCCCCGCTGGGCGCTCACCTGGTCGATGTAGTGGCGCACTCGCTTTCTGAGCCGCTCCAGGTTCATCCTCCCGCCGCCTGCCGCCGCCCTGGATGGCGGAGCCGCCCCGGGACCGCCGGCCGCCCGCCGGTGCAGCGCCCAAACCCGCCCGGAAACAGCGCCCCGAGCGCGGCGTTCCGGGAGTGCTGGGGCCGCGGGGACATCCCCCCCGCGCAGGCCCCTCCACACGCCCCTAAATAAACACCTCCTGGGACTTTTCTCTACCGTCCGTACTGTAGAGAGAGGGAAATTTGTGGTCAGGGGTTTCTTCACGGTTTCGAAGTGGAAGATTGCCCGTGGAATTTGGCTCGAGGGAACGGCCTGAAGCTGAGTCCGGGGAGGTTCGGGTTGGATATCAGCAAAAAAAGGTTCTTCACCCGGGGAGCGGCTGGGCACGGGAACAGCTCCCCGGGGAGGGCGTCTCAGCGCCAAGCCTGACAGAGTTTGAGAAGCTTTTGGACGGCGCCCTCAGGCACAGAGCGTGGCTCCTGGCGAGGGTGCTGTGCGGGGCTGGACTCGATGGCCCTTGCGGGTCCCGTCCATGGCTCAGCGGGTCCTCTGATTGCTGCCGGCCCCTGCCCGGGCTCCCACAGAGATCTGGTGCTCTGAGAGCCCCCTTCGGTTGCTGCAGCCTCGTGGTGAAAATGTTCCCTCGGGACTTCGCAGGGACGGTGGATGCTGTGCCGGGAGGTCTCCTGTGAGTCCCGCGTCTCCCAGGCGTTTTTGGTGTCGCACAGATTAGGGAATCNAGATCATCAAGTCCGACTTTTGCCAGACCCCACCACACTCACTAAACCCTATCGCCAAGTGCCATGTCCACTTCCAAGAAGGGTGACTCCACCACTTCCTTGGGAAGTCGATTCCAAAGCCTAACCACTATTTCAGCGACGAGATTTTTTTTTTCTGACGTCCAACCCGAGCCTGCCCAGGCGCAATAGAGGCCCTTTCCCCCCGCCTTAGGCAAGTACGGCCCAGCTTGCACAATCCGAGCGGGCGGGATCCTGCAAAGACGCCTCCGTGCACGGCACCCCCCGGCGGCTCCCGTCCTCCGCAGGAGGGAGAGCGCAGGAAAACCCACCGGGAGGCCGCGGCTGCCGCAGCACACCGCACAGCCGGCCTTCCGGCCGCCGCTCCTTCCCCTTCCAGGGAAAACGGGTAAAATTACAAAACGACGCCCTCTCCGCCGCTGCAGAGGCCGGCACCGCTTCCCGCCCCGCCCCCGCCTCCCTCTCCGCGGGAGCCACGCCGAGAGCGGTTTTCCCTCGGGGAAAACGCGGGGGCCTGCCGCCCCTTCCCCAGCAGCCCCCGCTGGGCGCTCACCTGGTCGATGTAGTGGCGCACTCGCTTTCTGAGCCGCTCCAGGTTCATCCTCCCGCCGCCTGCCGCCGCCCTGGATGGCGGAGCCGCCCCGGGACCGCCGGCCGCCCGCCNCCGGGGCGGCCGGCCCCCCCCCGGCCCCGCCGCCCCCCCGCCGGTGCAGCGCCCAAACCCGCCCGGAAACAGCGCCCCGAGCGCGGCGTTCCGGGAGTGCTGGGGCCGCGGGGACATCCCCCCCGCGCAGGCCCCTCCACACGCCCCTAAATAAACACCTCCTGGGACTTTTCTCTACCGTCCGTACTGTAGAGAGAGGGAAATTTGTGGTCAGGGGTTTCTTCACGGTTTCGAAGTGGAAGATTGCCCGTGGAATTTGGCTCGAGGGAACGGCCTGAAGCTGAGTCCGGGGAGGTTCGGGTTGGATATCAGCAAAAAAAGGTTCTTCACCCGGGGAGCGGCTGGGCACGGGAACAGCTCCCCGGGGAGGGCGTCTCAGCGCCAAGCCTGACAGAGTTTGAGAAGCTTTTGGACGGCGCCCTCAGGCACAGAGCGTGGCTCCTGGCGAGGGTGCTGTGCGGGGCTGGACTCGATGGCCCTTGCGGGTCCCGTCCATGGCTCAGCGGGTCCTCTGATTGCTGCCGGCCCCTGCCCGGGCTCCCACAGAGATCTGGTGCTCTGAGAGCCCCCTTCGGTTGCTGCAGCCTCGTGGTGAAAATGTTCCCTCGGGACTTCGCAGGGACGGTGGATGCTGTGCCGGGAGGTCTCCTGTGAGTCCCGCGTCTCCCAGGCGTTTTTGGTGTCGCACAGATTAGGGAATCATCCATTAGGACACTGCTGAAACGTGCCAGCTTTCACTCCGAAACCCAAGTAACGCGAACCATTAAAACGCCTGATTTGAAGCAAGTCAGGTGTTGGCCAATACACTTGGAGCGGGTATGCATGGGACAAGAAGAAGGATCACCTGTGTTTGCTTCGGTGGAGAAGGAAGGCTTGTGTCAGGGTTACAGTGTGGAGAAGGCCACAGAGGTGGCAGCTGGTCAGAAGCAAACAGTCTCTGAGGAAAATGGAGCCATGTGCCCTCTCTTGAATTATTTGCAGTAGCTGCATGTTGATGCAAAGCTGTTTGATTTCAGTTATTTCCTCCAGTTATTAATTAGGTCAGCTTTTCACCTCACACTGTGTCACCTTTTGGAAGCCGATTCTTCTCTGGTGCCATTGAGTGTGTGTGTTGCAGACGGCAGATATTTGTGCCTGCTGTAAAGCATAAATTTATTCTGGTTTTTTTTTTACTCAACTGCATTTGTAGGTCTGCTACTTTTTCGTATTTTGGTAACAAACATCTTAGGGAAGGCAAAATCCTTGTTCATCTTTCCATTAAATCGCATAATGAAGAAACTAATCCATGTGATAGTGGTTTATTTGGATTCAACAGTCCTATCTAGTAAGGGTTATTATCACGTTCAACTTCCCTAAAGACAACTTCTGTGTGTGCAAATACCTTCCACGTCAGGATGCAATCAAGCTTTGGTACCTACAGTTCTCAGAATCTTATGGCTTGTAATGTGTACTACCATTCCACTCATTGCATTTTTTGGTTTAAAATCCTCTTTGAAATCAGTATGGAAATAACAGCATATGTATTCATCAGTTTTTTGGTCTTTCTGTGTACAACAACAAATGTTTGAGTGAGATTTTGATAACATTTAGAAACTGCTGAGTGGTGGAGCCCATGATTTGTCCTATGTGGCACATTTCCCTCTTAGACCAGGTGTAATAATAACTCACCAGAGATCAGTGGCTTCTATTCTGTGTGAGACATCAAGGTAGCAAACTGCAGTAATTCAGAGACAACAATATAAATTTAAAAATCACAGAATCATAGAATGGTTTGAGTTGGAAAGGACCTCCAAAGATCATCAAGTTCTAACCTCCCTGCCAAGGGCAGGGATACTTTCCACTAGACCAGGTTGCTCAAAGCCCCATCCAACCAGAGCTTGAAGGTTTCCAGGAATGGAGCATCCACAACTTCTCTGGGCAACCTGTTCCAGTGCCTTACCACTCTCATCATAAAATATTTCTTCCTTTTATCTAGTCTGAATCTACCCTCTTTTAGTTTAAATATCTCTGTAGAGAAACTGAGTTTGAAACTTCATGAGCTGCAGAACAAAAAATGAAATAAAATATGAAAATTAGGAGTCAGTGCTAACCACTAAGATAGAAATCTCGGCTGGGGAAGAAAAAAAAGATGCACAGGAAGTTGGGGGTTGGAAGAGAAGAAAATGCTCATGTTGGGGATGGGTGACAGTTGAGAACAGCTGTGGTCACCGGGAGCTGCTCTGAAGCACAGAGAGGACCTGTCATCTGTAGGATCTTGGAGCAGTCCAGGAACGCTCTGTCAACCTGAGGAAACAGGTACAGAAATGCACTTGGAGGGTGTTGTTTTTCCATTAGCACCTATCTAGTTCTTACATTGTCAAAGCAGAGTACATCATCTCGTGTTGCTCCCTAACATGTGTCATGTGCCGCTTTTTCATGTTTTCCTGAAAATTGGGCTCATCTGAGTGAGCTGTTTCTGGGGCTGGAGCTCAGAGGAATGGTTGCTATGCTAAGCTACAAGCAATGGGGGGCTACAGCAAGGTGGCTTCAGGGGCTCTGCTCAGGTGGGCTCCAATCCTGTTTCTTCAACAGAAGGCTGGTCTGACATCAGCTCTCATGGGGTAGCTGGTCATTCAAAGACAGCACCCGTGGGGGCAAAACTCTGTCACTTTGCTCCTTCACCGGGAGTAACGTCGGTGCGTGGGCAAAGAGATGGGGCTGACACATCCTGTGAGCAGCAAGATCTTTGTGAACTGGTGGTTGAGGCTTAAAAATTATTTTAGATGTGAACAGGGGAAATTTTGAATGTTATGTAGTTCAAATAATACCTAAGTTTCTCTTTCAGATTCAAAACCATTAGAGAGCAAACTACGGTAATGGTTAAGTTCTGTTGGTATACCTATTGCTTTGCTTTATAACACTTTTAACAGTGGTGAGGGTATGGAGAGTCAGCTAAAACAAATTGATTTACAAATTTACACTCAAGTATCTTAAATCTTGAGAGGAAGTGGAGGGCTTCGCAGTCATAGTAAGACTTTCTCACTTTGTGGAAGTTCCTATATTTTTATCTACTTTTAGATATCTTCTTTCTTTTGTTCTAAAAATACCTATAGACATGATATGTGCTGGTTCTATCACATAGCTTCTTCCTGCTGCTTTTAAATTACTGTTTCTGAGTCAGTTTGGTGCTTGCACATTTTACAGAACTACAGAACAATTCAGGCTGGAGAGGACTTTTAAGATCATCTAGTTCAAACCTCCCTGCCATAGGCAGGGTCACCTTCCACCAGACCAGGTAAACTTGATCAAGCACAAGTGAGCATGTTTGCTTTCAGTTTGCACATGAAAAAGTCTTCTTTGGTATTGGAAAGTGCCCTTGTTTCTGGCTTGAGTACTGTAACTGAAGTGAGACCTCTGAAATGGAGGTGTGTATTGAGGTGGGAGAAGTTCTCTCTGAAACAGCGCAGGAGTGGGTGTCAGTCTTTCTGGGAAGCTTTCAGAGGCTGCCCTAACTCAGCTGTTTTGTTCAGGTAAGTGGAAAAAGTGAGTGACCTTCTACTGCCCTCATTCTGAAGTTTTTTTTCTTCATCCCTGCCACCCCAAACCCATGTGGGCTCCTGTTTCCAATGTTGTGTATAAGGACTGCAGACCTGCCAAGGGACAGCCCTTGGCAATCCTCTCTTTACAGAGGCAGAATATCTGAATCGCTCCCTTAGGATGTGACTCTCCCTCAGCTGCCTGCAGCATGGCTAAACTTGGAAAAAGCTATTATTTTGATTTTCAATGAGCCTAAAAAAGGTGATTCAGGAAATAGACTGAACTTGACCAACTGAGGACACCTGTGGCATGCATGGAAGGGGAGAAGGATGGAAAAGAAAGCAGTTGACTTTATCTTGTCTCCTACCAGCATTCTTTAATTATCTTACAGAATTCTTGCCTTTTCATACAGAAATTGTGTCATCTCTTCTACTTCTAGGACTATTAGCATGACATTTCTGTACCTGATCTTCTCTGATTGCTCATGATGAACTGCATGAGCTGTCAAAAACACAATCTGCAATTAAAATGAGGCCTTTATTTAAATTTCCTCCTTCTTATTTCAGCTTGGCTTACACAACTGCTGTAAGTCAGGCCTGCCTCTTCCAAATATCTTTCATTCCATTAGTCACTGTCAAGTAAGTGTGATGGGTCTCCAAAAGCAGAGTTAGTTTCTGCAAGTTTTGTGGAAATTGGTGTCAAGATTAGAGAGACATGGACAGACTAGTGCCCCTTTTCCCTCAAGGAAGGCTCCAGCTCCAGTTCAGAAGTTACCTGCTCCATTTGGCCTGCCAGCAGTCCAGTGAGGATGTGTATGGCTCAGGACTGCAATTGGAGATTGTGCCAGAAGGCTTCAAGGACATGGGAGGACAGGGGTTAGAGTTATTCTGGAGAAAGAGAAGCTGGGGCTTGGCAAACAATTTGGGGGCCACATGAGTCAGTCAATAAAAAAACAGCCTTTGTGGGTTTGCTGCTCATAGAACATTCTTTGCCCTGCAGTTATTTAGATGATGCAAAGTTATTGCTGTAAAGCAAAGAATCTTGGTATTTGTTCTCTGCAGCAGATTTTTTTTTAATTCATTGCAGTGGTAATGAGTGAATCCTGTTGATTGTATCCAAACAACCAAGATCACATTTGGCTTTGTTTTTTCCAAGAGATAAATTTTAGAAGAGTGGCCTCTTTCATGCTGATTTTTCTCTTTCATGCAGTACTACTCCATTTTAGCTAACAGAAGTGCCTAGGATGAGTTTGAAGGTGCTTCATCTTTCTTGCTCAGGAATAAAAAAAAGAGAAATCTGTTCTAAGGAAATTAAGATAACATTATTTTCTTTAGCTTCTCCATGTTGATCACAACAACATGCAACACCTTCAGGATAAATTTTAACTCTGAGAAAGAAATAAATATTTGCATCACATAAAGGGACTTTTACTACAAAGCTAACTGACTACAGCTAGACTCCTCTATGTACATTTAAAGAAATTGTACGAGTATGTGTTGAAGTAAGTTAGCTCTAAGAGTTATTTTCTGCTTCGTTAAGATTTTATTTACATCTTATTTTCCTTAGATTTTTGTTGAGAAGTCTTGTGGTATAGTATGTAGCCAGAGGTGGTGAGCTGAGCTAGATGTACCAGGAGGCAGATGAGGTGCTTGGGGCTTCCTTTGCCATCAGTCTAGATTTTGTCATTTTCCTGGAAGTTTCTGTTGTCAATGGCACAATATCAATAATATGGCTGTATGTGTCTGCACTGGGGGGAGCTGACTGGCTCTCTGGACTCTGTTGTTTGTGTTAGTTAGATTTCTGCTGACTAGGATGAGGCTTAAGGCACCTGTCTCATGTTATCCAAATGCATGTGTTGTAATGGAGTCTACCCTAAGATCTCAGTGAATTTCTCCACATGTAGGAGTGGAGCTATGTTTAAGTATTACCTCAGTTGCTGTAGAAGGTTTGTGACATCCACATGGGACTAGTCTGCCCTTGTGCCTGCTTGGTTAAGAGTTTGGTCTCTAGACTTTGGCACAGTGAAGTAGTGAGCACTGTGATCACTTTGTTGCCTATGAGACTCAGCACGTCTTGCACAGCTCTACAGTCTGTGACTCATTTCCTTTGGCTGAAAAGAACTGCTCACCACTGCACTTCATCACCAGCACGGACCAGGAAATCCACGACATATTTCCCCATCAGCTAACATGAAATCTAGTTTGTTGGCATTTCATTTTGAGGAAATATGGACTTTGATTATCCTCTTGCTAAGATGTAATATTTGAAACAATCATATCCAGAGAAAAAGTTTTGCTTTACTCAGGTCACTGTACCAGACAGATGCAGCTTTCTTATACTGAGATGTAATAGCTTGGCACTTGTATCCTTCAATTCCATGAAGAAATTTAATCAATGGCCACATAAGAAACAATCCATGTGAAACAGAAAATAGCTAAAATATCTATACTTTTGATTTCCTCGAAAAGCAGTTTCGTAGCATCTTTGGGATAAATTTTGCTTGCATTATTTTCCATACCCATGTTTATTGTTTCTGTCATTACCCTCTAAAAGTCATCTTCTATCTCCTATCACTGCTGTTGCAGCTGTTTTTTTAACTCCTGTCGTTGTTTCATCAGCATGCATGTCAGAGAAGCACTTTACCATTTAATGGAAACTTTTTAGTAAAAAAACCAAAAAAACCCAAAAAACCAAACCAAACCAAACAAAAAAAAATACCCACAAAAAAACCTGAACACATTCCCATGACAAGTAGACAAAAATCTCTCATGCTCTTTAGATATTAGATAGATCACGATGACTATTCTTGCAGGTGCTTTTGGTATTTTTGCATAATCACATTTGCATTTTGACAGATTGGTGCTCATGGTGTGAATCCCCTCTTTATTTTACATCCCTAGACACTTGTGTTGTTTAGGACTGAGACTTGAGCATGCTTTTTCCCATGACTGATTATTGAGCCTGTGGCCTGTTTAGGGGGGTTCTATGTACCCCCATTTTAAAACAGCATTGGCTTCTGCAAGAGTTCCTAATCTGAAGTTCCAGGCTGATTTTTGGTTTCTTTGTTTTAGTGCCAGATTGCACATTTTAAAATGCTCTGATGTGACAAATAGTTATGCATGATTCTGCATCTTGTAAATAAATACTGTGGTCACTGGTGCCCAGTGGGGCAATGCTAAGCAGAGGCAATGAGCACAGCCTGAAACTCAGGAGGGTCCATCTGATAATCAGAGAGCACTTGTTCACTGTGAGGGTAACTGAGCACTGGAATGGGCTGCCCAGGGAGATTGTGAAGTCTCTGTCCCTGGAGATATTCAAAAGTCATCTGGATTTTTGCCTGGGCAAACAGCTTCCAGTGGCCCTGCCTGAGCTGGGGGTTGGAGCCCATGGCCTACAGAGGTGCCTGCCAGCCTCAACCACATTGAGATTCTGTGAAATACTAAGTTCAAAGTCACTAACTCTCACATCTTCTTTGTACAGCAGTCAGAAACACTTTTGGTCCAGAAGAGGCTGTTCCTCTTGACTGTCAAGGAAATTAGCTGTGAGAGCAGAACCTGGTGGTCCTCAGCATATGGATGGAGAGGGTAGCTTAGTGAATCTGAAGAACTCTTTACAACTGACTGGGATATGTCAAACAATATGTAAAAATTCTTTTCTGGAGGACGAGAAGCCTGAATAAACATTAACTAAATCTTCCAGTAAAGATTAAATGCAGCATAAATTAAATGAAGGAAGAGATGCTGGATTATGTTTAAAAATAGAGTGTTTATGAAAGGATATTTCATTGCAAACTAATTTCTCAAATTTGCACTACCTTGCTTGTGCTAGTATGCGGTAATAAAAATCGTGATACTTTTAGCAGATTTAAGTAGTCTATAAGAAGAGAAATAGCTCAATCCTATTTTGTTCTCTTATGAAAGAGACGTTCCTCAGCACATCTTTAGCCTGATGAAGTTGAAATTGCAAGACTTGGGTTTAAAAGCTGCTCTCCTGCCCTCTAGTGTTACTGTAAAAGTTCCGAATCAGCTGAGGGTTTGTGGGCGAACGACTTTCTGCTATTTTTTAGAAAACGGAAAACTTACAAATTGATTCTTATTCTAAGTGGAAAATGACGCTGGGAATTTAAGAGGTTTTTAGAGCTTTCAATAGTTACTGCAGAATTAAAACTTCTCCTTTCCCTTTCCCTTTCCCTTTCCCTTTCCCTTTCCCTTTCCCTTTCCCTTTCCCTTTCCCTTTCCCTTTCCAAAACTTTTCAGAATTTTGAAATATTTTCAGTTGCAATTTCACCCACCTCTGCTTTGATCCCACAAGATCACTTTATCAGTCTTACTGTTTAATCCTTCTCCCGGAGTCTGCTTCAGTATCAGAGACTTTCCTGAACTTTGTACAAATTTAGAAAGCTCTTGAAGATTGTAAAGGTATGAAAAACTATAAAGGTATGGATACAAGGAATTAAAGTTTAAAATAGGATTTCTGAAGTGGAGGTCTGCTAAATTAGT
>VXBQ01002751.1:33656-50849 GCA_013400175.1 Phainopepla nitens
CATCTTCTCCTCCCGTCCCTTCCTTTCCCTCCCCGCCTTTTTCTTCCATGCATGAATTAATAAGGTGAGCCTTGCCATCAAACCTAGTGAACCTTGTTAAACCACTGTTAAACTCCATGGAATTTATTGAACTCTGTCAAATTATTACCTTACCTCAGTAAAACATATTGCCGCCTGTCTGCTTTGACGGAGGTGCATTCCACTCATCCACAACAGAGGCTGAGCACTGATACTGCCCTGTAGTATCAAGGCAGCTTCATTTTATTACGGTTTATTTGATCTTTTTTGGCCCAACACCAAAGAAAAAGCAAAGATGCTGCCGAACAACACTAGAGGTCACTGTTAAACGGGATTTCATTGGGTCTTGGCGCAGTCAATTTATGAGCAAAACGAGCCCGTATTCCTCAAGCCGATATGTTGACCATTCCAGGACTTGGCCATGTTTAATTTGTCTGGCTGTTTTATTTCATCCAGAAAGAAGATAAATAAATGGATACCAAGGTTCAACTAGAGGACAGAATATATTCTGATTTGTTGTCAGCAATCTTTATAAAGGTGGAACTTGTGTTTTGCACTCTTCAGTGCCCTTTTCTCACAGTGTGTGATGATCTTACAAGTAGTTTTAGGGGCTTTTTTGTGATGAGCAAACTGAGATAAATGCCTTCAGTCGAGATTCATGGAACCAAACACCAATCACTCCACAGTACCTGAGGTGCCACTGAGTCACTTTAGCCACAGGGGCTGAGGATGCCTCCTGCAGAATCAGTGCCCTTAGCTCCTGTTCAGCATGGCTAAGCAGATAGAGCTCTATTCCTTGGATGTTTTGGGTTTTTTTTATCAGGAGTTGATGAAGTCTTCTGAAATTTTAAAAAACATACTGAAAGTTTAAAAATTGTTTGAAAATATATTTGAAAATCCTCTTGGGTTTTAGCTTAATGAGAGACAGGGGTTGCATCAAGTCTTTGCATCAAGTCTCAAGTCTTTGTCCTGAGCTGCATTCCTCAGTATGTTAACCATGAGCACCCCACCTGTCCTTCAAAGGCCAGAGAGATAAATTATGTCCTGATTTGCTGAGTTGCACTTTTCTACAGTTAGATACAATTCACAGAAAAGTAACGAATTCCATAGAATAATCTGGCCTCCTAATATACACTCCCCCAAAAATATGGTAGGAACTGGAATGTTGCTTGTCAAGTTCAGGCTTAATATCTCATTTGTTCCTATTTGGTTCCTTAGTAGATTCTGTGCTTGCCTCAGGCAATAGCAACATGTTTCTTCGTGATGAAATGTGATCAGTTATTTGGATGTTAACTGTAAGAATGTAAGTGGCATTTCTGTTGGTTTGGCAAGAGTACCAAGAAGGATTTTTTTTCTCTAACTGCTGCCTTGATTGTTCCAGTCTCTAGATCAATGCACTCTTTTAGAAGCACAGCAAATTAGCCTCAGTGTGTTTTAGTGTTAAATGTTACAATTTTTGCCAACTGACTCACCTTTGGCATGTGTGATGCGTCCCTTTGGTTCTGGTAAACCCAACACATGTTGACTTCTTGATTGTACAGCATTCAGCTGACTTCTTGGCATGTAGATATCTACCTGGACCTTGATCAAAACCTGCTTGGAGATCTTATAGATCCCAAATGTTATGGCTGGAGGGAGAACGGGTGCACCTGGTAAGTGACTTTCAGAGAGGAACCAGATTCTGTCTCTCATCATCAACTTCGTCTGGTTTATCAGATTTCATTTTCCAGTTGATGTAGGAGGTTGAACTGGGCTTTAAAATGACCAGTAAGAAATTCCCCTGGAGGAGGAAATCTCTTGGCTGCCACAGATCCAGTTTCTGCATGCTGTTCTGTTTCCACTCCTCCTGCCTGGCAGCAGCTAGTAGGAAATGACTGAGGCTTAAAAAAGAGGATCTCACTGATCTTTATGTGACACTGGGGATATCACAATCTGGCACAAAGGTCTCCAAGGCAGGACCTGTTCAGAGATCTGTGTTTTCTTGTGTTCATTCACAGAAGGGAGACCTTGACCCGGAGCACCTCTGGCAGCATTTTCTACAGGCAGTATAAATTGCTTGGATGCCCGGGATGCAGACTCAGCCAACATGCTTGCTTATGTTTCTGCTCAACAGTGCAGTAGAAACTTGTGAGAGTTCCTGCACTTGGGGTGCTGACTGTGAATGGGCATTAGGCCTCATGCATGTTCAGGGTAGTCCTGAACCGCTCAAGGACATGTATTTGCTCTAAGCATGGTAACTCCAAGTGTCCAAAATCCATCGGTGATCACATGGGAGCACAACCTGATGTACCTGTGAGAACAGCATACTTGTACATACAGACCAGGGTTGCTCTGCACAAGAATCACAGGTAATGGTCACTGCATGAGTGAAGTTGTTCTAGTTTAATGCCCAAAGCAGGAGGGGGAGAGGTGATTAAAAGGAGTAGAGTTGGCAGTCCTGTCTAAACACAAAACCACATGCATGGGGCAGCTTTCTCTCTTCCTGACCAGTCTCTTTGCTCTCTTTTGAATGAACTCAGTCCAGTGTCTGGGCTTCCAGTCCTACTGGACTCAACTAAGTTGAGTTGTTTGGCCTTATGGAAACTGAGGACTTGAGAAACACTTTCGAGAACTTCACACATTTTCCACAGTCAGATTAAGATGGTCACTCTCTGCGAGCAACTCACAAGTAGCTGGACTTTAAAGGAGCTATGCATTTCACTTTCATGGGATAAAAGTTCCTTACCTGGATCCTAGAAAGCACATACTTCTGTGGTGTAAAGAGAAAACTGTCTTTTCCTCCATGTATAAAGATCTGTTCAATATTGTTATCAATAATCTGGATGAGGAGACACAGTCCATCCTCAGCAGAAGACACCATGTTGGATGGGAGTGTTGATCTGCTAGAGGATAGGAAGTTTCTGCAGGGGAATCTGAACTGGCTGGATTGATGGGCCAAGGCCAGTTATATGAGGCTCAACAAGCTGGGTCCTGCACTTGGATCCCAACAACCCCCTGCAGCACTACAGCCCGGGGGCTGAGCTGCTGGAAAGCTGCCCAGAGGAAAGGACCTGGGGTGCTGTTTGACAGCAGCTGAACATGAGCCAGTGTGTGCCCAGGTGGCCAAGAAGGCCAAGGGCACCCTGGCCTGTGTCAGTGATGGTGTGGCCAGCAGGAGCAGGGCAGGGATTGTCCCCCTGTACTCAGCAGTGGTGAGGCCTCACTTCAAATCCTGTGTTCAGTTCTGGGCCACTCACTACGAGAAAATTTCCACTGGTGCTGGGGAAGAGCAAGGGAGCTGGTGAAGGGTCAGGAGCACAAATATTATGAGCAGCAGCTGAGGGTTAGCCTGGAGATGAGGAGGCTGCGGTAGGACCTTACCTCTCTTTACAACTGCTGGAAAGAGGTTGTAGCCAGGTGGAGGTTGATTTTTCTTCCAGGTAACAAGCAATAGGACAAAACAAAATGGCCTCAAGTTGTGGGGAGGTTTAGATTGAATATTAGAAAACATTTCTTCATAGAAAGCATTGACAAACATTGGAACAGACTGCCCAGGAAAAGTGTTGGAGTCACCATCTCTGGAAGTATTCAGAAGATGTATAGATGTGGCACCTGGGGTCATGGTTTAGTGGTGGATTTGGCAGTGTGGTTGTGACTTGTAATTGGAGTTGATTTTTGAGGTCCTTTCCATCCTAAATTATTTTCTGTGTCTAGTTGAGAGATTTGCTCAATACATGTTCCAAGACACACGTGGAAAGATCTGCAAAGATGGCAGTCACTTGTGAACAGTATGATGATACTTAGTAATTTGCCAGTCTTTCTAAAGCTATTAAATACCTTTTCCAATTTGTGAACTGGTTATCGTTTTCTTCTGTAAAAATAAGTTTATTTCTTCAGTTGCGTAATTGGGTCAAATCGTAATTTAAGTTAAACCGAATGCTTACTAGGGGGCAGCTTTGAAAGTACTATACAATTCAAGTAAACAAAAAAAAAAAATCCAGGCATTTTACTGAACTTATTGAAAGAACTTTTAAGGTTTTTATATATTTTATATATACATATATATATATATATATATAAAGCTTAAAGCTTAGCCCAAAATGTACTTGGGAGCAGTGATTTGTATGAAGCATTCTCCAGACCCCTAGGGTTGAAGAATAAATTCTGCAGCTGAAAAGGTGGTACATGACCATGATGTACTCGGGGGTGTGGACTTCCCACGAGCTTTTGTTTAGATAAGGTAATGTGCAGTACTTGCCCCCTCTAATTGTAGTTGCTCCTGTACTGCTATGTTTTGCTCGAGTTTATCTTGTGCAGCTGCTGCAAGCCTATGCCAGATGGCAACCTAGCTCTTCAAGCATGAGAAATAGAACTGAAAGGACTCGGACACTCTCAGATCCCCATGCAAGGCTCTGATCCTGTAGGCAGTTGGAGTTCTGTATAGGAAGGGCTTGTAAAGTCAAACCCTTTGCATGCTTTAGCCTAATACAATTAGCCTCCCCTTTGATTTTAATGGCTTGAGCTGTTTGCCATTTACAAGTGTGGTCAGATAACAACCCTTTTAAACTGGAGGCAAACATCTTTATTCAAATTTGATTATCTAATTAAGATATAGAACCATACTTAGCCAACAAAAGAAGGCTTGTGGTTTTTTATTTGCTTTCTGTCTGAAAATGCTGAGTGCCTTTGTAAACAGGATATTATATTTTGGCACATAATTTAAACTCCCAAGTTGGTGTCATTTTTTACCCCCACTTCCTGGTTGTTTCATAGGTAGGCCATGTATTTTGTATTGGGAATGTTCATTGCACAGAACATGGAGCCCAAGCATGTCAAACTCTAATGTTTATCTTTGGTATTGGAGGTAACATAGCATTCAAAATATTCTTCTTTTTATAAGAACTCTGAATTGCAAACAAGATTAAAAAAAACCCTGTATATATTTATAAACTCCATAGCAAAAAGTGTTTATCAGTCTGAGAAATTATAAACATAAAAATAAAATTGTGTTTACAGTGCAGTGATTAGTTGCATCAGGATAATATGTTATATGATGGAAAAAATGTGCCAGTATATCTATGCCAACCTTGGTCTTTTTCTCAGAAAGGTCAGAGGATGAAAGTATGCCCTGTCAGGCAGCCAGAACTATTTTACAACTGTTATTAGTTGCACTCAGCCTAGAGGAAATGCGCTCCTGCCTTCAGCTTACAAAATCAAAGCCTGAAAGTCATTGTGAAAAACATTCAGATTGGATCTCTAAAGTACTTGAAATTGATCTTGATTCAAGTCCAGACTAGCTCTATGCACTTGCACCCATTTGCTGGAATTTTGTTTCTCTGATTTTTTCCAGCAAACATGAATATTATTTCCCCCCCACCATATCTGAAGATTTGCAAATTTTCCAAGTTTTCATGACTAGCATTATAATGTGATCTGTTTTTTACACCCTCTTTAGCTGATGTTTGCAAATTTTGCTTTGATTTTTCACAGTAAGACTCACTTCAGCTGAAGTCCTACCACAGTCCAGAGGACAGAGCTGCCTCCACGTGTATCCTCATTGGCAGTGAGTTTGAACCACTCAGGTGGTCTGTGTCCTTACTGTGTGTCTGCCAGCTCACGTGTCTGCCAATCTGTGTGTCTTTTCATGCTGTTTAATCTATCAGTCACGTTTTGTCTAGCCTAGGATGTAGATGTGACACCGAAATGCTTTAGCTGGTGACTGCTAATATGTTCTAAAAGTGTGGTACCGGATGTATCGGTACTGCAAAACGCAGTAATGAAGTTGGAGCAGCAGCAAAGATGAAGTAATTTGCACTTTAACTTCACACAAGAAGCTTGCTTTCAGGTCTGTGAGAACATATGTAGCAAAGGAGAGATTGAACTGCTGCAAAAGACAGAAAATAGAAAAGCTGCAGGGACTGTGACTAGTGGGTAACCAGTATTTCCTGAGGGTTTACACCCTCTTTGATTGTCTTTCCTTGTGTGTTTTCACACGTATTTATGTAAGAGTGGCCAGGCTATAGCTGCCCTCCATATGCTATGTACCAGCTGGCCCAAAATCCAAGGTGTGCTGTGCTCTGGGAGATGCAAGCTATGCCTGGTTAAGGCTGTGCTTTCTTGCACTGTAACCTGTTAATTTGTATTCTAATTTGTGCTAAGCTTCAAACTAAGGAGCCTAAAAGTGCAATGAAACTTATGCCATGCAGGCTGTTAAAAGAGCTTGGCCAGGTTTGGTCTGCATGCTTCTGTTGCATGGAAGCCTGGCAGAGATGGTGAGACCAAATTAAACCAATTATCAATATTATGCTGTTCAGCAAATGCTTCTGTTTCTGATGGTGTTAATGAAGTGGCAGAGCAATTTGAAGGCCACAGTTCGCGCAATAAAATGCTGGCAGTGCACAAATGAAGCAGCAAGCAGCCCCAGGAGGGACAGCTGGAGGATGGGGGCGGGAAGGCAGAGGCAAGAAGTGATTGTCTGTCTCCTGAGAATGGGACCAATTTTCAGTGCAGCTATGCCAGCTGAGCTCCGGGGAGGCACGAGGGAATCCAGCTCAATGGGATTTAATTTGTGTGTACGCGTATAGATTATATATGACAGGCACGATTCCACATGCCTCCCAAATCATGGCTCTGTACTTAAGCCCTTATACATGGATAATGCAGAGGTGGGATAATCAAAGCAACCTTCGTCATGCTGAAAGCTGAAACTCCTGAGGGCAGAGTTTAATCAGTGTATTATTGGAACTAAAATTCCAGCCTTACTGTAGCGCTTGTATCACTAGATGCCATATTTAATTCATGAAGAGAACTGTGAGTTTTAAAATTGAAATGAGACTCAAAATTTGCTGGTTGATGCAGAATGTAAAATTAATTTTCTGTTGGTCATGAGCGACAAAGAAATAGGTAAGAAAGAGCAAAAAATCTTTCTCATTTGTGGCTGAATTCCTTTTGTTGGGTTATTAACAGTCTCAAAAAATACTGAAAGAAAACACTGCAGAAAGGTAGCTGTGATTCACTTCACAAGTTGCATCTCTGTTCATACCAAAGAAGGATTTTCTTCTATTCCTTTAACAGTGCATGTAAATGTCAAGCTTCTCCCGGCTGAAGTATTTCAGCGTTACTTAAATATATAAGAAAATTATTACTTCCCTATGTTTTTTGTAGTATTATCTCCTTTTGCTCTTTTTTTCAGATAAGGGAACTGCTAGGAGGTGGTAGTGTATCACTTCTGCATACACATATATACTGTAACCTTGTGCTTGAGCTTGTGTGTTTTGCAACAGCTTTAGCAAGCTTTGCTTTAATTAAAAAAATAAAGAAGCTGCTGATTCGAAAGAAAATATGACAGTGAAATAAATCTGGGTTATATTTGGTTAATAAGGAAACAGAGGATGATGCCGGATGTGGAGGTGACCAGGATGTTCCGTTTCAGCTTTCCTTCCTCATTTAACTGTTCTTTGGCTAGAAATGATGTTTGAGGGCTGGAACAACAGCAGGCATGGGACTTCTTCACTACCTGCCCCTCTGACACAGTAGCACATCAACCATCACATCTCCACCTTCCTTCCTGTATGCTCTGTTTCCCACCATGGGGATGTTCTTTCTCCTGATGGGCCTTATCTTCCCCAGGTATGGTTTAATAGTTACTGTTCACAGAGTCCCAGTAGAAATGAGCTTGTAAATTGGAGACCTGTAACAGAACTTCAGGATGACAAATTACACAGTGCCTTCCTGTAGCCCAGCAAACTCTAGCGCTTCCACACATTGTGGTTCATATGTTTATTTAGATTCCGGCTTTTCAGCTGTAGGAGAGCAAAAGAATATCTGCACCTCTTGTTGGCAAGGAAGTGACATCCCCACATGGTATTTCAGGCACCAACCTCTCACTGACTTGCGAAACTGGACCTCAAACTCCGTGGTTATCTGTGTCCAGTCGTACTTGTAAATGTGCTTGAATTTGTAGTGGCTGTGGACCATGGAATAACTGTAATACTCAAGAGTTTAAATTTTTCTTATACCTGAGCTGATTTGCTTGGTGACCTAGTTGGCTTGTCTTGCAATGCAAATAGTGAGAATGGTGTCAGGTGCAAATACGACCCTCTGATTAGTGTGACAGTAAACTTTATGCCAGAGTTCCTCAACTCTGAGGTGAGGGTATCATTTCCACCCTTCACAGCAGGCTGTAAGGTGGGATGAAACTATTTTAATACTGAAGGGACAAATCAAACCACAGATTTAAACAAACCACTGTGCTGTACCCTGTCCTGGTAACCTCTACTTGTTGCTGCATGATACTGATGCTTTTTTTGCTCTTCTTTTGTGCTGATGTAGTTTTTCAATACATACAAGTTAAATCCTACATCCCTTCTTAAATAAACATTACCATTTATTTTTAGAAACACAGTTAAAACGTAGAAGAGTTGAGGTGACTTCACGATGTTAGAATGGAGTCAAACGAGTGTTAGAAAGGAAAAAAAGATCACAGAATTAGGAACAAAGATCACAAAATTAGGAAAAAAGGTCATGGAATCATAGAATGGTTTGGATTGAGAGGGATCTTGAATATTGTCTAGTTCTAACCCCCCTGCCATGGACAGGGACACCTTGCAGTAGACCAGGTTGCTCTGAACTCCATCCAACCTGGCTGTAAACACTTCCAGGGATGGGGCATCCAGAATTTCTCTAGGCAAGCTGTTCCAATGCTTCACTAGCCTCACAGTTAAGAATTTTTTCCTGGCATCTCATAAAAAAGATCCTCACTGTTACAGTTTTATTGCAACTTTTGTGGTATCGCTCTTTCTCCCTCTTTTTTTTTTTCATGTTCCTGCTGCCACATCAACTGAAAACTTCAAAAGAAGGTTTCTTAACTTCATAAGAGGAAAGGAAAACTTGAAAACATGAACTCTGCATGTTCTATAACTAGAAAGCCAATGAAAATAATCACAATTCATATTTCTGTTTCACAACTTTTAATGCTATTATGCATTAATTTTATCCTGAAATCATAAAAACTCTGTTAAAAAAAACACCAACAAATTGGGAATCTTTAAGTAATATTCCTTTTATTGTGGTAAATACGAAGAAGTAATAAAATAAATACACTCATACTTGGTGTTTGTCCAGTTTAAAGGGGTGTGTGTGTGAATACCAGATTAGTCATTCCTAACTTGGACAAACCCTCATTGTGTCTATATTCATAGTTTTCCATGGTAACCAACATGGATTATTGAGTTGCAACCATTTTACTGGATTTCATGTGTTTTTATCAACCCTTAGGAGAGCTATTTTGGTGTTAAATACTGCCAGGCAGTGAGTAAATGTTTTTCTGTTTTACCAAAGGAATATGTGGCTTTACTTCTTCCTTCCTTCCTTGCTTAGTCTTAAATTCATCTTCAATGAACTGATTCAACTAATTAACCCACTGGAAGACTATTCTTCTTAAAAAAAAAAAAAAAAAAAGCTTTTTTTCCTGCAGTTGACCTTGCTCAGGATTTCAAGAACACAAGTACAAGACAAACAGAATGGAAGGGAGGAAGGGAAACAAGTATTGGAGTTAAAGGGGAAGAGTGACCTCTTGTTTCCCATGGCAGTGAGCTGGTAGTTAATCTCAGTCCAGATGTCTTTAAAACTTCAAAATGAGTTAATCAGGGGTTTTTGACATGGTTTTTAAATGTAAGGCTATAATATCCACAGCAATTGCAGTGAAGATAAAGCTGCTAGCCTGGATTTACAATAGTGAAAATGAAAGAAGAACTTGACTCTGAGATTAACATTTCCTGTAACTCTTGATATTCTTTTTTATAAGTGGTACTTTAGTTCTCTTTTGTTTCAAGAATTTTGTTTGTAATCACACTAGTGCTTCAGTAGCAAAGTGTTTTAAACTTTGGAGCCAGGGATTTGAAGAGAGTAAGATTTCTACTTAATTATAAGGGAAGTGGCATTTGGTCAAGTTATTATTATCCCAAACTGAAGCTTTTAAAGAAGAAAAGGAGACAAAAAAATTTGGGGTTCAATGAGGTAACTTATCTGGCCCCTTACAGTGTGCCCTGATGATCCAGCCTAGAACCACGAGAAGCAGGGGACCTCCAGGGGGTTTCAGTTCAGCCATAAGGTCACAGGACATTTTCATTATAAAACTGAATTACTACTAAAGCCAAGTTGTCATCTTCCTTCTGACAGTAAAGGAAGTTTTGGTTCATTAAATTACTTTCTGGCTCTTGTTTAAAGGGTTCATAATCTTTCTTTTAGAAATGAGCTGCTGTTGAAGGAAGCAGATGATACGTGCTTGCCCAGTGGGATTGCTGTAACAGAGGTGCACAACAGAAGCTGAGTTTGTCCGTCCTGGCACTTTCCCATCATGGCTGGTGGCTTGACATGACCTCCATCCAGCCCTGGAGCTCTGTGGTTGACCACTGCATGGAGGTCACCCCGTCCACACGGGGTCTGGGCACACTCAATGCACTCTGGGGTGTGTGTTGCTGCGGCACGTTGGACCAGTCCTGCTACTGCTTTGGGCAAACAAGAATATTTTTTTCCTTCTTGAGCCAGGCACTTAGATATGATGAAGGTTTTCTCTCTGGTTTGGTGGGTTTGGGGATCCTGCCCTGGGAAACTGCTGATTTTCTGAAGCCGGGAATTCGTAGTTGTGTAGCAGTCACTGAAGTACTGTAAGATGGTGGTTATGGCAGGTGGTAGCTCTACTCTTAGTTCAGTACTGAAAAAGTCATAGTCTCATAGTGTTAGAGTTTCTGTCTTTCAGAAAATAAGTCTTCATCATTAGCATTTCAAACATTTTCTACTAATCCATATCGCAAATGAGAAAGGAGAAAATCCCTTAGAAGGCATATCTAAGTGCAGCCTCCAACATGGCTGCAGATGAAATTCTGTGTTAAATAAAGGAGGAGCTGATACTGGTATAAGTCTTGGTTTTGACTGTTAACCCTTCTGAGAGAATTGCTACTACCCTGCTTGGCTATGCTAAGATAATTAATGATTTTAATACACATTTTCTTTTGAAGAAGTGTAATTAAAAATAAGTAATACAAAATACGTGCTTCTGAACAAAAATGTCAGTCTCCTGGGCCACAGATCAATGGTGGTGTAACAGAGTGGTAGATTGTAACATGCAGAGAGTTGATCAGTCATGTGGTGCTGCTGCTTCTTGTTTCAAGCTGCTAAATCCTATTAAAAGGGAAGCTAGAAACAAATTTTATGTATTTTCAGAATTTTCACTCTGTGAATGCAATTACTGTGACAGACACAAAAATTGCATGAAATCATGAGTAAAAAAGGAAATGTTGCTGTGGTGAGAGGGAATTGGTCTGCTAAGAACTCTCCCTCCTTCGTGGCAAGTGGTTCAGGGGCTTCAGAGCTTCTGAAGATTTTCCAAAAACCTCACTCTGAAGTATTTGCTGTCAGCCAGCTGGGTCCTTGCTGGAGAGACCTCGGACACTTAGATGAAAATTGTCGTGTGGGAAAAAAAGTCCAAATTGTAATCAGATCAATTAGTCATGCTACAGTTACTGTTAGCATATAGTCATTTTCCCGGTTAGGCCTTTTTTCTTTACTAGCTGTTATAATCTCAAAGGAGTTTTGTTGGGAATTGTGAGGGAAATGGCTTTTATGTCATTTTGCTCCATGGTTTTTTTTTTCATTATACTGGAGACATTGTGTCTTTAAAATCTACACTCTTACAAAATACTTAACCCCCTACTATCCTAAACTGTATGAATCCTCCCTCCACCTGATGGTCCAACACACTCTAGCTAATTCCACAGTTCCGTTTACAAATTTTGCTAAGTTTAGCTGCATAGTTAAAAAGGTTAGTACCCTCACAAGTCCATTTTTTTGATGTGGGAAGTTATCATCTGTGTAGGAACAGCAGTATTTTAACTTAAACTACAGGAATCAAAATATGTTGGTGCTTAGGGTTGCAATCACAAAATGGGCTTGTGACTCCTGCTCTGCTGGTTCACTATGCCAGGAAAGGACTGACCTTCAGAATAAGGGCAAAGCAGGAAGGCTGAGGACAGTAAAATTTCCAAATTCTGTCACTATCCAAGAGGGAGTAAGAATTCTTTGCTACTCCCTAAATTGCTTTCACAGGAGACTACTGGAATAATGCTATTTCTGGAACCCTGTCTTGTTCTAGTTGTTCTTTTGCTTTCCGTGATTAACATGATCTCTTTCTTTTTCCTTCATCTTACTTTTCACACTTGTTTCAGCTCTTTTTCTCTTTTTTTCCTATCTCATTTAGATGCCTGTTTTTAAAATTATTCTTCCAGACAGAAGAGAAATATAAAATAGAGAACCTGTCACTGCCTTGATTTAATAACCTTATATGTCTTATTTTCAGGATTATTCTCTTGGCACCAAGGCTTGGTTTGCAAAGAAAGCTGACAAGGGCTTGCTGGTGATACAGCTGTTGTACTCTTCCAGAGGAAAGAAAGGGAATTCTCTTTTTCTTTCGTTCATGAGAACTGCCTAAGCCACCAGACTGAAGCAATTTCCATCAGTCAGGCCAGTGAAAAGGCAGGTTCAGATAAATTCTTTCTTCAGCTGGGCTTGGTAAAGAATGTCCTTATGTAAAAAAGATTCTCACTTTTTCCTGCTGTTAGAGCATACCTGTGACTAGTAAAAAGTTTTCAATTGCAACAGAGGGAGAGTAGAAAAATACTTGACCAGAAATAGTATGACTTGTACTTTATTAAAGTTTGACCATGGACTGGTGTCAGGTGAACTACAAAATCACAGAGAGATCATAGAGTAGCACAAGTTATGGCAGATCTTGCCAAATACTTCCACAAATCCTATTTTAATGTGTAACTTTACTGAATTTCCCCTGATAAAGAGGTTTGCAGCAGGTATCTGCATCAAGTTTGCTTATTTGTCAAAAGACAAATGTCCTTCAAAATGGCTTAACCATTTCTGAAATGGTGACTGGAAAAGGACCACTAGAAAAAGATGTTTTCTAATGACTAATTCTTACAGATGTTCTAGCACTGGTTAATTACAGAGCACAGACTTAACAGCTGATGTGGGGAAGGCTGCAGTGTATACTTACTTTTCCATAATTTTGGAATTTTCTGACTATAAAGCTCCTGGATTTACAACCATACTACTTTTTATATAATTATTCAGTTTGTAATGTTGCCTCCACAGCAATTAAAGCTGCCTCATATTTTTCATTGTAGAAGCCTCTCTTTCCATTGCACATTTCTTGGTCAAGTCTTCATTGTTTGAGTTGAACCTTCCTTGTTTTGCTTTCTGCCTCTGATTAAACAGTTTTGGGAAGCTTTAGTAAGACTGATGTAGCTATATTCAAGAATTGTCTCAAGACAGAAGCTGGGGAGAGGCTGAGATAGTTTTTGTTTTCAGTGCCACAATTTTTATTCCTTTTTCTTTTGAGTGCTTTGCCTTTCCTGAACAAGCCCTCTGGAATTAGAACTGGGACCAAAGATTTGACAAAAGGAGAGTCCTGGGATATAAGAAATACCATTTACTGTCCTCCAAAGACTCAGGCAGATTTTGATGAGCTACACCTTTGAAAATCCATCTACCTGTGTTCAGAAAGTACTGGCATCAAAAATATTTATTTCAGTGAACTCGGGCTAAAGGTAATGGGTAAGGAAGTGAATATGGTGAACATACAGATAGTATGAACCACAAATGAATCAGACTCAAATGACAGAGGACGTAACCTCAAAAATCAAGACACATGACCACAGAGGCTTAGCAGTCCAAGGCAATAAGGAGGATGGGTAAAGGCAGAGCTGATGCCAGCTCCCTGCTTGATGGGCAGTGCTGCAGCCTCCCTCTGGTTTGTGTGGGAGGAAAGTTGGGAATTTCTGACTTAGAGGTCTCAAAGCCCACTAGATGGACGTGGAAAAGCAAAAGACAGTTAATTTTCTTTCTCTGGAAAAGCTTGCTAAAACCTCTTATAGCCATTTTGTTATTAATTTTCTTTACCTCTGTTACTGATGAAAATAAGAACCTGGTTACTTTGCCAGTGTAGGTTTTGGAGCCTTGAATGCATGTTCCCTTCTGGCCACCTTAAATGTTGTTGCAGTGTCTGGCTGTTCCTCTCAGGGAATTGGTAAACAGTTGCTTCTGGTTTCTTCAATAATTTTTGGATTATTTCTGAGAGCGCCATTTCTCCACGGTGCACAGTCTGAGTGTAGAAACTACAGCAGTTACAAATTGCCTAATAAAGTCTGAAGAGTGCTCTGGGATTCATTTGATAAGAGTGGCTGCACTAAGTGAAAGGCTGTTAATTGTGTGGCTGGCTGCCACGTGCAGTTAATCCCCAGCACAAAAGTGCAGCAAAATGTGCTCTGTGAGCAGTTCTGATCCAGAAATAACTGTGAAGGAAAGAGCAGAAGCTCAGGGCTACCTTTTGGCTCTGTGATTTACACTGCCCACGAGGATATATCGCAATGTTGGCCATGCATTTTTCAGCTTGTTACCAATCCTCATGCCATCATTGAACCTGATACTGAGGCGGGGACTTTGTAATTCTATCCAGAATGGCTCAGTTCTCCTGGTTCACTTTCCATAGCTCCTGCTTTCATTTTTCTTCAAGTAAACTAGAGGGGAAAACCGTATAAGTAGAATCAGACTTCTTCACACTTGTTTGTGTTCCCATGCCTGGGAATCCAGACTGTGAAGTATTTGTCAACCTTCTGTTAGGGGGAATTTTGTGTGAAATTTTATACGTCCCCTACAGACACTTGCTCCTTCTTGATCTGCATTAACTGGCCTTTGTAACCCAATCTTTTTGTCCTTCTTAAGAGGATAGGCTTTGTGCAGTGTCTTCCAAACACACTCCTGCCTATATGGAATTTTGGGACATTTTACAAGAGGAACAATTCTGTAGCTTTATCTCAGATTAGTGCCAGCCTCCAGTCTTGGAATTGCAGTAGTGCAGTTCTGTGGGTGAGGGCATGGCTAGAGTCTGAAATGCTTAATCATTGATTTCTATTACTTTGGTTTATAAGTTTCTTTTGTGTAAAAATCTGATCTACTGAGCTGAGAAGCATGAAGATAGTGGAGATAAGTCTACTGCCTCAGATGCCTAGGAGACTTTCTGTGATTTCTTAGACTGCAATTTTCCAGGCAGCTGAGTTGATCTCACAACAGTCACCTGCCACCAAAAAAAGCAAGGGACCCACACTTTTCCTTCCCCTGCTCATGTCCCCCCTGCTCACACTATGTGGTCTTCTCCATCCCTTGCAACATCCCTGGAATTCATGACTTTACAGAAAGTGGCAGAAAAATCATCCAGGTTTGTTTGGTTTTGTTGTGTTAATTTTCTGCTGCTGTCACAAATTTAATTAGCTAATGGAGAGGTTTGGTGAAAACCAGAGTTGATCCAAAGAAAACAAGAGTTTGCCATTTGAATTATGAACAGAGAGAAGGAATGGAAAGGAGGAAGATGCTCTCCTCCTTCTGTATATTGTGTAATCACAGCTTCAGCAGTGGAATTAAGTAATTCTTGTTGATGCCTGCACAGATCTGGATATTATTCGCTAGTGACGAGCTGTAAGTGTTATGATATGGATTTGCATGATGTGGCCATGACCAACTCTGCCTCAGGTAAAGGAACTGTGCAAATGTCAGGATCTTTGTGACAGTGATGTGTGGTGAGCTCCACCTGGGTCGTTTCAGCTGAGCAGCATTTGCTTTCTGGAGACACTTTCCAGCTTGGTGAGTAGTCAGTCTATCAAGAAGTAGACTGGCTGCAAATGAATCACAGGAGATAACAACCACCACCTGAACTATACAAACCCTTCACTTCAAAAGCCTGTCCCTGTTGTTGACTGGTTTGCTGTGCCCTATTTGGGATGTGAATTTCCTGCTGAATCAAAAATATTTAAGATGGTTCTCTCCAGTGATAAATCTTCACAGCACATTTTGCTTGGTCTCCTTTGAGCAGTAAATTAAATTTTCACTTTTGCCTGCTTCCTGCTCCACTTTTTTTTTTTTTAAATTTTAATTATATTTTTGCTCTAGCTTTATTTAATCTCTCAGCTTTGTGTCTCCCTTTTTCCGACGGTGTCTGTAGGAACAACTGGCAAAGTCAGCAGCAATGACTCACTTAGCAGGATCAACAGCTTTGCTGAGACATAACAGGTTTGCTTCAATTATTTTCTTAAAGTAGGGCAACATTTCCCTCTCTCTATTTGTTTTTATTCCTTCAGTTATTAAAGTGAAAATCTAATTTAAAGCCATCTTCCCTTCAACAGAGGGTAGGAGGAAAATGACCTGGCATTAGATTTCATGTGACAGGAAAAGCAAATGGCTTTCTGAAGTGTTGATTATACTTTAGGCTGCCTTTTAAATGTGTCCTCACAGAGCAGTTTATCCTTAGCTATGTTTATCACTGGGGAGGAAACTTGATAACTACATGGAAATAGTGTTGCTGATGTTACCTTTTGGCCTTATAGTAATTTTTGTTGTCTATTTGTCCCTTTGTTCTCATGATGCAGGACATCTTTTCCAGCAGCAAACAGTTGTCTCTTTCAGTGGCAGAAAGTTGGTCTTCCACCAACTTTGAGTACAGAAGGGATAAAGAAATGATTCTGTTTTTACACAGGCATAACAAGCAGGAATGATGTATCATGGATACCCAATGGGGTGTCCAGAATTGCTGTCCCCTTCTCTACACTGCATGCAACAGACATTGATCAGGTAAAGCTCTGTGCTATTATTGAGAGAAGCCTTTTTTTTCACCATTTTCATAGTGGGAAGGGAGACAAAGCCCTTTGCAATGCTGTGAATTGGACCCTGAAACACTGACAGTTTTGAGTGGCTAATGTTAGAGTAGCAGGTTTCTGGAGGAAACCTAGTGCATCTGCCTTGTTTGCTGGGCTTTGTAACCAAAGCAGGCCAGATGCTGGTCACACTCTAGTATAAAGGTACCTAAAACTGGTGCATTAAGTCATCCCAAGACATTTGTCATCTCATGACAAAATAACCCTGAGGAGAGTGATTGTAAAGAAGAACTGGGTACCAGAAGATTGCAAAATTTTTTTTTCTCCCCTCTTTCTATTGGAATATGGATATCAGGATGAGAAAGAACCAGTTTCACCTTGAGGTATCAGGACCTGTAGTTCTAAGGAGCATGTCTAAGACTAGTGGGTTCCTGTTGGTGTTTTTGTTGTTAAGCTCTGTATGTGGGGGGGGGGGGGGGGGGGG
>VXBQ01002751.1:55256-67984 GCA_013400175.1 Phainopepla nitens
AAAAAAGTGTCAGTAACACCAATTTGAATCTTTTCTAAGGCAAAGCCCTGGAGACTTGTGGTATGCTTGTAGCCAATCACGTGGGGGTTGTCATGGCATCACTGCTCAGAAAAGGAATGAATAGCTGGTGGTAGCATTTCAAACAATACATTTAACTAACAGAAAACAAGAACTGAATTTTATAGCAAAGAGTATTTTATTCATACATTAAATAGGTGACCAGTTATACTTCACAAACCAGCTCTACTTCTCACTCATGAAGGAAAGACAGCAGTGTAAGCCATTAATAAGATCCATGGCAGGGGGGTTGGAACCAGCAATTTTCAAGGTCCCTTCTGACCCAAACCATGATTCTACAAATAATTCATACAAATATGTAAAGGACTGCATAATGGGCTATATTTACTGAGTCTTGAATTGCATGGCACACCTCAGTAATGCTCTGAACAAACCCGCAGTGTGGTCTCTTGCTCTGCAATCCATTTTCTAAAACTTATTTAAATTTATGAAATTTAATCAATTTAATCAATGAAAATGTACTTCATTGATTAAAAATGCACTTTTCATAATTCATGGAAATGCGTTGATACTGAAATAGTTTTGGGGCTTAATAGCCTTTTCACCTTTCTTTATCTGCTTAATATCTGACTGCTAAGAAAAACAGACTTCCAAAAGCCATTTACCAAGCTGACTACTGGTTCTCATCCAGGGCCACCTTAGCTTTCATTCTTCTTAGGCAATATTTGGCAGAGAAGTGAATGGGCAAAGATGTTTCCTTGGGCCCTCTCAAAATTAGCAAAGGTTCTTCTGCTCATTCAAGATCTGCTTGGTCTCCTCCAAAGACGATTTCAAGCTGACACAGATCATTTGAGTTTTTCTCCTTGTGGTATGCAGCACCCTGAAGCTGAGACTGGCAGACTGCTGAACATGTTTGCTTTTGGTTCATGCGTTTTCTTTATAAGGTCCTTAGTTCCTAAGGAGAAGGCTTGAATTACAGCTTGCAGCTGCCATAGGTCTTTAAAATGGGTAGATTAATGCACATTATATAAGAGTACTGAGAAGTAGAGAGGGAACCTTTGGCAGATAGTACCAAAATTCACTAATGAGAATTGGTCTGTTCAAGGATGAACCAGGGGATATTCCTTTTTACTGCAAGGCAGTTTGTGCAGGTTGATCTTACACAGTGTTTCATGTGGATACAGCAACACATCTATCACACAACTACCCCACACAGAGTCAGGACCAGTGCTCTTTTTAATATGTATCTTGATTATCTTATTCATTTCAGTGGTTGAAATAAGGTTGATTATAGGCATTAGTGATTTTTATTGCACTTGGTGTGAAATGGAGCTTAAACAGCAGAAGCAGACATATAATTAAAATCTTGATACCTACTAATTTTGAGCTGTAAGGCAAATACTCTTATTTTCAGACAAATTATGGCAGGAAATGAAGGGTTGTTTTTTCCCACTGTTTGTGTTCTTAATTTCTTGTTAATAGAAAAGAAAGATGTGGAGAATCTCAGTCAAAATAATATAGAGTTCAGAATTTAAGTGCATTTTTTTCAAATACCTATATAAAATTGGACTGTGCACATAACAATTATATTTTGCTCTTGAATGAATAAAAGTGCTTTGCAGAGCCTTGGCCTTGGTCTTTTAAATGCTGTATGTTTAATGATCTGTTATGGACTGATCTGAGGGACATCATCATCTTTTTGCTGATTTTGATGAAGCCCTTAAAATATAAGAAAAATATAGACTCTTAGATTGATGGAAATATGGCCCAATAAGAAATTCAAATCACCTGCAGGGGTTCCCAGCAGCTTTTCAATTAAATCTTGTGAAGGGAAGTGGCTTTAAACTTCCTCCTTTATTGCCTATTCTCTTTCTATCCTCAGAAACTGTGCATGTATGCATTCTGAACTCGGTTCTGGGGAAAATTGGTATTGGTATTTTGACATAAGGAAAGAAAAACGCAGTAGTTTCAATGCTTATCTTCATGTTGAGCTACCTAAGGTCCAGCAAGTCTTTTCTATCAGAAGATGGTGATGGAAGACAGGGACAATAGGTCCTACTTCTAGTTCTAATTTCACTTCTAAACTTAGAGCTACAGTAGGAATTCTTTAGAATGGTGCTTCACTGCTTAGTCAAAGCAGTCTTCTGAAGCATCCTTAAAAATCTGCAGACTGGACTTGCATGTAATTTCTTAACAGCAAAAGGTACTTGCTAAAGAACAGATGAGAAATGGGTAGATAATGAATGTAAGACTATTTTCATTTTTGCAAAAAAATGCATTTTTCAGTATGTATTAAGACCCAAACACATTTAGCTTTCACACACAGCAGAGAGAATTGTGTTTTCTGCAGCATAAGATCAAGGTAGTCAGTATCAGACTACTTTGCTAACCTGTTAATCTTGGGGCGTGCTCAGCTTCTCCTTGGAGATCTCAGCACCTTATGGCTCTCATAGGTTTCTGGATTTGTCTTTTAATTTTGCTTTTTTTTTTGGTCTGATTTTTAAGCAAACCTCTTCATATAATATTTAGGGCTGTAAGCTCTGCAGGTGGCATTGCTGCTAGGAATTTGATTCTGGAGTTACTTCCCACTATGTTGCAAATTAGCGAGTCGCTGCCCTTCCCTCTCCCACCCGCTTTTGCCGGCAGAAGAGCTTGGGCTGACTCACAAGCTGCTAGCTACAGCAGCTGCTCATGTTTACTGCCCAGTTAGAGAATAAGTGAAAAAAATGCTTCTTCTGCCATTGCACACCCCATAGAGATCGTATGTTTGGAGGTACTGTTGCTCACCATGACCAGAAGTGCCTGTTTCCATGTTTTCCATTTGCTGTGAACTTGGTATATTTACTAAGAAAATGCAAGATGGTGAATGTACATTTTCAAAGGGTTTAAAGCTGTTCTGTATGCATGAAGAGGAAAATATGTCCTAGGTTTTTTTTTTTTTTGTGGACAGCTTTCCTGACTATTTTAAAGTGGTGACAATTTCTTTATTCTATGAAGTGTTTTACACTGACTGACTTAGAACATATGCAGAGACTGAATGGTGGGCGTGTTTAAGGATCAAGCCCAATCTGCCTTCATTCATTGCCTCTCCCTGGGTGTGCATTTCAAGGTGCTGAGAGAAGCCAAATTATTGTTTGGTCAGTTCAGTATGTTGCATGATAGGACCTCGTGCTGTGACTCTGACCCTGCAAGCACACCCCCTTACCAGATAACTCACGAGCAAACAACCCGACTCAGCAGTTGAAGAGTCCGTCTGTACTCAGGGGGATAAAAAAAGCAACTGGAAGCCGTGCTGGGATGAGTGGGATGTGCTCTGTCTGTGCATGCAGCATGCCTAGGGGCTTCCACCTAAGAGCTGCCTGCCGCCACACCAAGGCTGCGCTGGTGCATGGCGTGAGCAAGGCCTCCCCGGCGCGCCACAAGTGCTTGCGGTGGTCAGTGGTGCAGAGGGAGGGGACTGAGGGCTATGGCCCCCACTGCAGCACAAAAGCAGATTGACCAGATGCTTCCTTTAGACTTGACCCCTTCTGGAAGTTTTGAGCAAGAATTAATTTTTGGCTGGGGAAAAAAAAAAAGAGGTTGTTTCCCACCTATTGTCTGACAAATTGAGAGAAGGGAAAGGGGGTGGGAAGAGAGGAAGAGGAAGGGAATAATATTGCTATAATCACACAGAGTTCTGCTTATCTATATGTATTTATATCTTTCCTTGATCTCCAGAAAAATTTCCAAGAAGACTAGCACTGACAGCTAATGTTCCTGAGTGGTTTTACCATGGGAGGAGAACACAGAGGGAGAGGACAGGGCAGGACAGGACTGTTGAGAAATTGACTGAGCTCCTGACGGAGGTCTGTTTGCTTGTGCAGCGGTCCTTAGCTTTCTCGGAAAAGCCGGTCTCTCTGCGTGGATGAATGATACAGAGTAGTTACACAGAGGCAAGGCCAGAGCCCTGTTCCCCACCTTTGCCTGAGGAGGGGTGGCTTTCTGGGGTGATAACCTCCCTGTCCTGGTGTTGGTCACGGAGAAGAGGCTTGGGTGGGGTAGGCTCTTGCTGCTGACCAGCTGGTCTGTAGCCAGAGGCCAGCATGTCTGGGGACAGAGGGCTGGGTGAATTTTCCTGGCAGCTCCATGTGCTCTCAGGGGAGGGTCTGTGTTCAGCCACATGCCCCCCTGGGTACAAATGTCACTGCAGCAATGGCTGCAGCGAAGGTGTCAGACTTCTGTGCCTGCGGGCTGCAGGGTGTTGCTGATTCTTTGGCTGGCAGGGTTTTTACTTACGGGTATTTTCTTTATATCAGACCCTTGCCAAGCTTTACGGGAGTAAATCAGCCAATTTGTCTGCATGAGGCACAGCTAAATTTTTGGCTGGAATGAAGGCCACTTACCAGCACAGGCAAGGACCATGTTGCTGTAAGAGAGGTGTCAGCCTCCTAAGAGGAGGAAACTCGGGGGCCTGAAGCACAGCGACCTCCTAAGAACAGACAAAGCAGCGTGAAGCAGCAAAGGCTTTTGACTGAAAGCAAATGCAGGCAGAAACATTGCTCTGGGTGCATGGGCTGTGGCCAGTGTTCCCAGAGGGAATGCTGTACACCGCAGTGGGACGTGGTGCTGTTGCAGGCCTGGCCCTTCCCCTGTGCAAGAAGCATGTGCTAGTCCATACCCGTGTTAATTCTTGCTAATGTGTGGCTCAATGTTTTAGATTTTTTATATTGCTTTCAGGGCTGATATTAATTCTTATGGCTATAAACAGCTGGTTGCTTTATAATGGCTAAAACAAGTTAGTGGAGAAAATGAGGAATTAATTAGAATTTTATTAGGTCCTAGGATGTGTATTCTTGTTTCTATTTCCACTCCATCTCACAGGCCAGGATAACCTTCAAAAATAATTTCATTTTTGTCTCTTTCTTTGTTTTTTTTTATTCTCCATTTTCCTTTTTTATTCTCATTTTTTGACCTTAGAAATAATTGAAAGGCATCCAGAGAAAGGCACTGTTTCTCTGAATGCAAGAACCATCTAAACACAAACTCTAGGCTGATGTTCCAAACATGTTGGGCATGCAAAAATTGGTTGCTTAAGGTCCTGTGTTTGATTTTGGTTAAAAAAAACCAAAAGGTCTGAATCTCTAATACAGTGGCACCTGTCTCATTCTCCCTACTGTCTTGGGGAGACCTGCCAATTGCAAAATCACACCAATACAATTAGTGCTGTCATCAGCCAATGGGACGCAATAAGCCAGCCCCCTGACAAGAGCTGCTAGTCTTACCTGTGTGTCCTGCTACTGTTCAGCCTGTTCTGCACTAGGGAGAAAGGAAGGCCAGCCCTGCAGTGCTGCCTTTGCATTTACCCTCTGGCTTACTTGGATTACTCACTCTGCTTTGCTGGCACAGAGGAGGCAAGTTACAAAGTTCTGGCTCTCTGAAAAATACTGCATAAAAACACTGTCCCTTTTTTTTTTTTTGAGTGAGAGCAGATGCCTTGAATGGGCAGGTTTTGTTATCCCTGAGGGTCTTACAGGCCACCATAAAACCAGAGTGGTCAATCTCTTTGAATGAGGCTGGAAGACAATGTGGAGATGGTGCAGGGGAACCTGCAATCACGCCATTTCCAGCAGAGGGCAAGCCAGCTATGCCAGCCTGAGATGGGATTAACTGGCTGCATTAGGTTCAGACTACATATCTTGCCTTCTGGTCAGACACAGGCAGATAATGTTATTCTCAATAGCATATTAATTTCTGTTTGTCTAAACAAAGTCATGTTAAGGCTTCTCTTTGGATGCTCACAAATATCCCTCTTTGGCAAATCAAACTTTCCCTGTGGGTGCAAGAAGAGGAATAAGCTCCTGGGTATGAGGAATATATTTTTGCTCTTTGACATTTCCGCTTGTCCCGTGAGTGACCAGACCTTCCATCTGGGGAACTTCGTTGCGTTATCACAGCTATTTCCAGCAGGTGGCAGATGATAATCATGCTAGTAACTCAATCTGGGTACAAATGATGTGTTTTCCAGGGTGTTTATTCAGATATTGACTTAAATCTACACATTATCTGGTGGCTATAAATGTTTACGAAAGCAATAAACAAAGATTGCCTAATTGGAGCCCATTAGTAGTTACCTATGATAATATGTAATTAAATACTTGGGTATCAAGTGTAATATGATTTTTATTTTTAAATTCAGCCTTGATTTTTTTTTTTTTAATCTCCCAGATCAGAGAAATTGCTTCTATTCCAAAAACCTCCAAATAACCATCTGGATAATTGCATTTCATGGTATAAGATTATCTTTGCTCATCAACTGTGGTGGGATAGAGCACCTCCCTGTAGTCACGCCTGGATAATTAACTGATGCTTCAAAGAATTATGTGTTAGAATATCGTGGCAAACGATGCTATATTGCCTTTGCTATGTAGCTGCTCACTGGTGGAGTTGCTCTGCCTGAGTGATACTACTGACTGAAGGAGGTTTTTTTCAGATTAGCAGTCCTTAATGAGGACCAGATTTTGCTCCTTTTGCTCTTGTTAGTAGTCACTCACACACATGAGTAATCCCAGTGTGTTCAATGGGAGCTATTCACCACACAGAGAGAGGGTGGCATTTGCAAGTTGACCTTCCAGCGTCGGCTTCAATGGGGTATTTGAGCAAATGGAAGACCACAGGACCTGACCCGTACTAAACGCGTGACTGCATGGAAAAGTCTGCTCGAGGTTTACAGCAGCATGTGGGACAGCTGTGTGCCCCTGCTTGTGGTGAATGATGCAAAGCTTCACAAAGTCAATGTGAACTTCATAGCGCCTGTCTTACACGTCCTGCTTATAGCACAGCACTGGAATGGAACATACCTTGGAGGCAGAGAAGTGTTTAATGTGTGTTTTGGGGTGGATGTGCATAATATAATCCCAAAGGCTTTCCTCTGGCTGGCTACACAATCCCCTGGGATGGGTAAGAGGGAGATAGTAGGGTAAAAGCTCTCCTCCCAGTCCCCTCGAAAGAGATACTACTGGTGCTGCCAAACTGAGGGGGACTGAAATTTTGCCTTGGAGGTGGAGAGTAAGGATGGAGTCCTATTTTGTCAAATTAATTCTCATAAAGAACAGAGAAGACTGCAGATGAGCTGATGACTTAAAAGCAAAGGAGATATGAAAATGATGATTATGGCTGCCAATATGCAATGACTCGTGAAATATGGTTGTTTATATGCTTGTTTGCATAACCATGTATTTATTGTAAACAGAAGTATTCAGTATTTTTAAAATAGTAGCAAGTCTTATTGCTGTTCAGTTTTTCTTTCTCAATATTATTTACTGCTTTCACTTAGCAGTTTCATAGAAGATTAGTGTGGAAAATATGAGAATAGATGCATACCTTTTAAACTGCAGGAAAATTCACCATACTTCATTCTTGAATATAATCACTGGGGTTTTTAGTGTTTTGTTTTGGTTTTATTTTTGTATTTTTGTAAGATCTTACTGCGGTTTTATTACATTATAATATTTTATGGAAGGATAAAGAGATTTGTTCCTTAATAGGAAAGCAAAGTTTATAAGCTCAAGTAAAGCAGATATGGCTCAGAACACAATGCTTTTGCAGGTTTTACCTAAAAGTATTTCATCGTGGTAAACTTCATTGGTATTCTGAATGTTCTGTGCTTGCTGCTGAAATGACATGGATTTTAACATAGATATATATTTTAGGAGAAAGCTAGGCTGGCAGATTTTTAGACGTGATGAACAAGAATTAAAAGAGAAAAAAAATTAAAAGTTAAGAAACATATCCGATGAAAGTTAGTTGTATTGTCTTGGCTATTGTAACAATCAGTTCTTACTGGCCCCTTTTTCCTGTAATTAAAGCCATTTTTCTTCTCCCCCTTCTGGCCCCTTCCTGGCCCCATGTTCCAGCAACAAGCAGCAAAAATGTGGGTTTTTTTTAAAAGGCAATAGTAAGAAAAACAGGTAGACATGCTTTACTTCCTGTACTCATGGGTCACAGGGGAGATCTTTGCTTTCTTTAAGTGTAGTAACTGCAATGCAATCCCCAGTTTTCCTGATTCTGATGCATAGATCTATTTTTATCCAGTGTGTGAGTGTACCATGCATGCATATGTACTGGTACATACACAGAGTTCAGTAAACAGCCACCTCAGCACTATCTGCTCTTTCCCACGTCTCTCCTTCGATTAAACTTTGTCACTTCTCTATTATTGTGAAATCTGTGCTTTCTTGTCACTGTTGCTGACATTTTGCTAATTAAAGGTTTCTTCTTGTCATCATTATCTTTCTTTTCTTCTTTTATTTAATGTAATGGCCAGAGTGTTTTTCTGCCAGACTAATCATACAAGCAATTTCACTACTGTTTCGTCATTCCTCTGTAGCTACATCAGATGCAAACTCTTAGCCTCGGGAGACACAGGTAATCATAGACTCAGTCTTAATTTCCTACTTACATAGTATATTTCTACCATATCTCACTATGCATGGAGACTGAAGAAAGGACTGCAGTCTTTTCCTGACCAGTTTGTTGGTTCTAGGAGCTCAGGAGCAAAAATATCCAGCTATTTTTGCTATCTTCCTGTAAGAGTTATCACTGCAAGGTCTGAATTTGCCACTCAGACAGGGAATAGGATGCAGAGTCTCTAACAAAGACTTCTTCGCTTCTCTACTCACTTTACCAGGGATAAATGTTTATTGGGTCACCCTAGTCAGTGTAATTGTCATATCATGCAGCATCTCTACATAGATAGTAGCTGCCTTTAGGCCTAGTACAGATATTCTTAATTAAGACTGTCCATGTCTTCCTAGAATACAATTACAAAATCTCAGTCGCTGCTTTTTATAACAGTGATATTTCCTTAGATTTGTCTTAAATATGTTGTTGCTTCACATAAATATAGGTAGCAGCTTTGTGCTACCCTGGAGATAGAAGGTTCATATTTTGTTAGTTTCTTGCATAATGCAAAAGGAGATTAGAGAGCTTCTTATATTCTGTTTCCTCCCAAGAGAAAGCTATCATGTAGATCAAGAGAGGAAATTATTTCCTTGCTTGGCACAAATGAGTCACAGAAAATGACCTTCTTTGTAGTCTAATTTAGATTCAAGAATCCTCTGAAGAGCTGATAATATAAACCCATGTGGCTTGGATGAAGAAAGTTGGGATAGACATTGTCACTAACAGACTCATCCACATTTTAAAAAGCAGTATTTCACTTTGCTTAGATTTTTTTTGATCAGACAGCTGCAGCTGCACACCTCATGTTGCCTGCACATGTTATGTGTAATGTGCACATACACATGTGATGCTGCTGCTGCTAAGATTTCATTTCAGCAATGGAGAAATTGAAAAAGCAGCACATACTCTTTGGCTGTTTTTTATACTGTGTTTAATATCTTTAAAAATACATATTTATGTGAATTTTGAAACAGTGCTTGCATTTACGTTGTTGGACTGGGTAAAATTTGGAGACAAGTTTGTTACAGAAGAAGCAAGAAGCTTTCAGCTGTACGTCAAGAAAACAAGATCTGACAGAAAATAAACCAGCACTGACAAAAGCACTGACAAAGAGCTTCAGCAGAAAAGATCTGGTGGGAAACCAGAGGCGTAGCTGGACAGCACAGAGAGTTGCAAGCAACCATTTGTAGCTTTTCAAGTGAGGAATATTAATTTATTCCATGGCAAAAAGTCTAAGAAAGTGCCAGCTTTTTTCACTATTTTTTCTTGCTATAGACTGGTTTTTTTATTTACTAATTTTTTGTGTGTTTTGATGTTTTTAAATGTTGGTCTGTTCCAATTATTGCTAATTGATTCTGTAGGCATCTTGGTAGTTTCTGTTATGCTTAAGTGTGGAAGTTGGTTGTGCTTCACTACATTTCACAGGAACGGCTGGGTTTATGGTTAAACTTTGCCATAGTTTTCCTGGACATATCTGTGCTCTTGGCAAAGCTAGGCCATACTGGAAAATAGCCTGGAAGTATAGCCATGGGCAGGTAAAGCCATGCATTCCTAAAGCTGCCCAGCATGCCACTGTGCCCTAACCACACCTTTGGGCTGAGATGCTTTCTGATCAGGTTGCTTATGATCGTGGGTAAAGAATTTCCAACTGTCATGGCTTATGGGCCCCTTGTTTTTCACAAAATACAAATGGAAATAATGACAGTGTATTTTTTTTTACCCAACAAATGTGTTACACCACACACCCTTGTGAGACGAGGGTTACTACAGAGAGAGGCTGCAAGCAACACCTGAGGTTAGGGTGTGGGAGAAAACCAGCACCTTAGATTACAAGGTGAATTTATGCTGGGTCAAATGGCATTAGATTTAAGGTGGTGGGCTTTGACTGCAAATTTGGGTGCACATAAAGAGGTGGGGGATTTATGCATAGCTTGAATTTTGTGAACATAGAATGACCGTATATATATAGAGAGAGAATATTCCCAGTAGATATATTGTTTCCTTTCCTGGGCATGAAGGATATAGATAGAAGTGCCATGACTGTCTGAAGAGAACACAGTGGCAAGTCAAGAAGGATAGTCTGTTCAGTATCTACTGAGAACAACTCTTAGAGCAGCAAGCACTAGGAAGAGAATTGAAAAATATATTAAAAAAAAAATACTATATTGGGGTCAACATTCTGCAGAGAAGAAAAGCTTCCAACAGGGAAACGAGGCCTGCTGAAGTCCTTATGTAGTGGCAAAGGCAACCACAGAAGTAAAATATTTTATTCAAGATGTCCCTAATATTTAGAGCATGGAAGCAGGTTTCTCCCCGATGCTGTTGAGGAAGATTCATAAAGATCCTAAGCACAGGATACATTTACCTTTGCTTATAGGTAAACATTATCCACTTGCTTATAGCTGTAATTCTTTCTTTGTGCCTGTGTACAGCATTGTGTGTAAGAGTTGCTTGCCATTTTTCTCCAGTGAAATGGCCCAGCGGACTTGTATTTTTTTCGTACCAATATGTTCAAGAAATGTGCATGTGTGGTGAAGGAGCAAAAGCAACAGACTTTGTATATTCCTTTTTATATCTGAGCATGTACGGAGTGTTAAAACAGATATGTATTTCCCAAAATTGTTTGTCACATCCAGCATCTAAGAGGCAACATCAGGTTAGCTGATCTGAGACTATATCCTTCTTAAAATGTGAGCTCTCTGATCAGCATTCTTGTAGTTTATGTTCAGGCTGCTGCTTGTGTTGCTTCTTGTCCAGCTGGAAGGTGAGACAAAAAAAGGGGAATCAGAAGTATTGTGACAATTGAAATTTGGGTTATGGTGCAGAAAATGCTAAAGGTTATTAGGGCAGGGAGCACTGAAGTTATCATGGGGGATGTGAAGGAAAAGTGGGCAGAGGAGCTGAAGCGTTGCTGGGAGTGAGCTGAGAGCATTATAAAAGAAAAGATGGCACATGGTGGAATGAGTATAATGAGGTTACAGAGGACATTGGGCATATTACAATGAGGAAGGAGGAATTACGGCATGGATGTTGGTAAATGGAAGCCTGTACTTTATAAAATCTCTTTAGAGTCCTGTACTCTAAAAGTATTTTTATCAAATTACATATGTCATTTGGCTATGCAGACAAGGAAGACACAGCAAGTCAGGCAGCTCCTTGAGATAACTCACTGCTTCCTTTTTTGGCTGAGCTTGCCAGTTTCCTTCAGTTAGGCCCATACCTGTGTGGGAAAACTCAGACGCCTCAGGCTTTCCTACACTCTGACTTCCTCTGCTATTGTTAGTTCCATCCCAACTTTTCATTTGCCCTTCTGTATTTTAATATCTCACCTTTCACTTTTTTTTTTTTTTGTAATAAGGGGCATTTATTATATGTTGTACCTTCCATGATTCAAACTGTTTTCATCAGGCTTGCATGCACCTCTTTGGTACAGACTTCATCCTGCACGTGACTGATTCCCTTTCTGATTTCTTGCCTCATTATTAGCTTTTTAATATACGTTTAGATTGTCCTCAGCGAGTTTGCCTTTCTCGCACTCCTGAAATTAGAGCTAGAACAGGAAAGTATTTAATTGTTTTTGTTTGCAGGCTTGAGAAAGAGCATTTTCTTGTGCTTCTTTTCTTGTGCTTATCAGACATGCTGGACAGGGATGTGCCTGGGCTGTTCTGCATAGGGATGTTCCCCTAATTAAAATTGGGGGATTGTGACTGCACCAAAGGTAATTAGATTTTTCAGTTTTTGAAATAATGTAATCTGTAGACCTCCACTGAACTTTGCGCTCTGCTTTTGCCAGACCTTTAGGGAAGGCTTATTCCAATTACTGACTTTACGAGACACAAAGTTTGCAATGAACGCTGACACAGGTCCTATTTCTTGCTGTTTAATGTATAATCATGCAAGTCTAAAATCTGAATTCTCTGCTCTCCCCGTGCAATCAGGTAAAGCCAGCTTTGCCGCTGATCAAATGGAGCCAGGAGACAGACCGGCCTGCTCCCAGCGCCCAAACGGGTTTGTTTATTTAATACGGGACTTCTTTTCCTCGCTAATGAATGGCTTTCAACCTGAGGCATCGCTAGAGCCCTCTCTACGGCCGTGTGGGAAAGAGGACTCGCACATCCCTCCCTCTCTCTCGCCATGACGCCAACGGCTGCTCCCGGCGGCTGCTCCAGGCCGGCACTGGAGCGGGGCCACGGAGTTCGTCAGCCCTCGCCCTCCCCGCGCTGCCCGCTGGGGGTCCCGGCGGGTCCGGGAGCGGCGGCAGCGCCGGGATC
>VXBQ01002751.1:68678-116399 GCA_013400175.1 Phainopepla nitens
GGGACGGGCGGGCAGCGCAGCGCGTCCGGCAGCCGAGCGGCGCCGGTGGGCGCCCGGGCGGTGCAGGATATTCGGCCGATTTTGCAGGTTTTGCTGGGATTTATTTTGTTAGGGTGGTTTTGGTTTTCTTTTCTTTTTTTTTCTTTTTCATTTTTGTTGCTAAGCTACGCGCCAAAAGTTTGAAGGCGGTCACCGAGTCCCAGCGCTATGTGTCAGCGGCAGAGCTGGTGCGAAGCCGGCCCAAAAGCGGCTGTGTGCCGGAGCCGCTGTCCCAGCCCCTTCCCTTGGCGAGGGGGACAGGCAGGGGCTGCCCCCGCCTCCTCACCGCTTCCTCCGGCTCGCGCTTTTGGAGATTCGCTCTTCTTGCTGTTGAGCGAGTTCCAAACCACATTATTAGAAAGTAAGCGACAGATGTCAGCGAGCGGATTAAAACTCTCCCTGGTCGAGTTCTGAGTGTGCCGGCTGGGAGGGAAATCCCTCGTTTCCGTAAGACAATCAGTCCCACATGCCGAGGGAGCGGTTCTGCTCCCCGGGACAGGGCGCGGGGGCTGCGAGCTGCAGGGGAAGTCGCGAAGTTCAGCGCCGGGCTCGCAGCGGTGGGTACCGAGGGCGTGTGGCTTCCTAATAAAGCTCCTGAAAAATCTCCCTTTGCGTTTCCCTGCGTTCGGAAGCAAATTTGCAGCCACCAATTGGCGTGTTAGATAAAACTGAAGCGCGAGATTGCGTAGAGAATCTCATCATTGGATAGTGGCGTTAGCGTTTCGAAGAGACCATTGCTAGGATCGTTTCCTCGTTAATTGTCAACAGGTAGTTTAGTGATAGCAGGTTTTAAGAGTTAAAATTTTATCATATAAACTAAAAATTGTGTGTTCACTTTATGTTCTCGTATACATCCAGAAAAGAGATTCAGTAAGACTACAGAGTATGGTCGGAGTCTTCTCTGTCTCTTTTCAAAGAGAGGAGGGGAAAATGAAAAGGTCTTTTCACAAGGGAGAAATCCGGATACCATGTGAGTGATGAATTGCAAGTTGTTTTTATCTGGTGATTTCTAGTAAAAGGTCTAAGAACACATCTCTTGTGTAGGATGATGACTTGTGACTGTGTTTGATTAGTTGGGTTTTTTGAGGAGAAAACAGTGATGATCTTATACCCGAATGATTGAGGTCACGAGAGTGTGGGAAATTCTTTGAATTGTCGAAGAGATGGAAGACAATAACAGCAGCAAAAGTCTTGAGACTAATCTCATTATGTCACGGACTAAAGTTAATCCCGCTGCCGACTTCAGCTGTCGTAGCGGAGCCCCTAGCAGAGCCAAGCGCCTGATGACTGAGGATCCGGCGCTGGTTTTAGGCCGGGCAGCGAGAGGGAAAGCCGGGAGCATCCCGGGCGCCGGGCTCGTGCCGTCGGGGCGGAAGGTGTTTCCCGCAGGACGCGGAGGACAGTGCCCGGCGCCGCGCCGCCGTCCCGCCGCCGCCCGGCAGGGGGCGGAGCCGAGCGCTCCCGCCTGCGCGGGGCGCTGCTGCTGGCCCGCCCCTAGGGCACGCTCCCCTCCGCGGCCGGCTGGCTCCGGGGAGACTTGTCGGGGAAGGAGGAAGTGGCAGGGTTGCTTTGATGGGTTGAGGAAGTGTTCCTAATCAGATTGGCCTCGTAAAGCAATCCCGATCTTCTGGGATTTGTATGTGGGGCTTGTAGGCTCCCTACAAAAAGCCCTGTGGCTGGATCTGAGGGAAGGTCACAAAATCGGAGTTGTTAGGGTCGGAAGGGATCTCTGCTGATCTCTCTGATACCATCTGCTGCAAACGCCCTGCCAAGGCAGGGTCACCTAGCATGGGTTATACAGGAAAGTGTCCAGGTGGGTTTTGAATGTCTCCAGAGAGGGAGACTCCATGACCTTTCTGGGCAACATGTTCCAGTGCTCTGCCACCCTCGGTGTGAAGTTCTTCCTCATGTTGAGGTGGAGCTTACTGTGTTTCTATTTATGGCCATTACTCCTCATCCTGTTGCTGGGCACCACTGAAAAGATGGTGAACATTGGAGGGACACTACTTTTTTTAGCTATTCCCAATAGTACATTTATCAATTCCCATTCACAGGTATCTGGTAGTTTTCTCTCTTTTTCTAGGGACTAGGAGGCTTTGAATCTCAGTGGGTTAAGAGAAAAGTTATTTGAGGGCAAAAAGATAAGTGATTTTCTCTGTTGATTTGATTCGATTTATCATGCTGTGGAAATGGTCAGTTCTCTTCTTTGGGAGCTTGTTTCATAGCCACGCTCTGACTGATCTCTAACTTTCTGATAGTCTGTGCTTGATCTTTTAAGATGTTTACTTCTCTGTAGCCCCTCTGCTGGCAAATCACGGATGGGGGACACTGATATATGGGTGTGCCTTAGAATAAACTGGATGAAATGTAGGATTGGTGCCTTGAGGAATCGGTGCAGACAGAGTGGACACCCGTGTTGGCATGCCCCTCTTAATGAGGAAGCAGGTGCAGTTGGGAGGCTTCTGGCTGCGCAAGACATCTGTAGCCTAGAGATGTTTGAATGCCTTAATGCAGTGTACTGCTATGGCTGGCTTGTCCTGTATTTCCAAGAAGCTGCAGGTGAATGAAGGCATTTTCTTCTGCTCATGTAACTTGTTCTTTTGGGATTGATGGGCTGCATGGAATCAGCTGTGTTTGGCTAGCTGGGTAATTACATCCTGTATCTCCTAAGTCCTTCATGTCCTGAGGAGTGTTGTTTCTAGTCGTGCTTGGATTTAGCTTGAGCCATCTGTCTCCTTTTTTGAAAATGTTGAAACAGTTCAGCTTTGTAGAAAGCTGTGTGTTTGCCTCACTCAGTTGAACTGACAATGGTGTGGCACCTCCTAAAGATGTGTCACTGAGATGCTGGAGTTGTGGAGCAGCTATGTGAACTCTGTCGATGTGGGTACCAGTGTTAAGAGGAGTTGTTACTGTGCTACCTCTTGTCCAGTTTCTTTTGTGGTTAGTTGAATCGAAAGAAGTTAATGCCTGGCAACTTCTGCTCATGTTGCAAGGAAGTAATGTACAGTAGAAGGAAAAAAGTAATACTTGTGTTAAGGAATGCGCTCTTCAGATGTCTAGTTAAAATTGATTTATTTTGGCTTCCCATTACTGAAAATGTTGTGCTTATGCCTTTTTTTTTACTTAACTGAAAATTATTTTTACCGGAATCCCTTATACATAAACAAAACAATGTGTCATGTAAGACTAAACAAACACTTCCTATAAGATTGCCACTTTGAGGAAGTGTGCAGTGCTGATATTTCCATGAGTCAGTATTTCAAAACCTGAAAGGAAACAACATAAGGCTCTATGGCTGATGATTGGCTGGAGAAACTACAAAGAGAGTCCTTCTGCTTGACAACATGACTTTTGTTGTACTGTTAATATTTGATAAATATGCTGCACTTAATTGCTACTTTTTTCTCCTTAAATGGCATCAGCTATTAAACTTCGAGTTGAAAAAATAAAAGCTCATGTTTAGCATTTCTGTTGTTGAAAGCTGTATGCTGGCTAGCAGAGAACCTGCTGCCAGATTTTACTTTGTGAAATTGTTTATACCTGAAAAATCAAAAGAAACAGCTCATTTGTGAATTTTCACTTTAGCAAGCTTTTCATGTCCCTGAAATCTAGTACTGTTATACTTAGGGGCATTTGGCTCTGCTTTAAAACAGTATTTTTTTCTAGCAGTAGTAGAGCTTGTTATAGTTCTGTCTGATAGTTTGAAAGTAGTAATTGGGGCAGGAGGCTATGGCACACTGAGGGTTTTCTGGGGCTGTAATACAAGGTGGAGGACCCTTTGCTCTTGGTTCTTTTGAGCTGACAGATAATAACAATCCACTTGTGCACTGTGAGCGCTTGTTGCAATTTAAGACATTCATGAACTTATAAAGCTTTTTTATCATCTTTCAAAAGGGCTGTTTTGTGCTTACAAGGTGTTGAGGTCTTAGTCTAAAATGTGAGAATTACAGCAGCATAAGCTATCCTTAGCACTAAGTGTGATCAGAATCACAAAGTAGTGAAATATTTGTGATAAAAGTTGTCTCCTACCTGATGTATGTTGGTGTTTCACACACAGCTTACCCTGTTGTAAACTCACCCCATTTTCTAGGAACTGTAAGGCCTTATGTCCCGTTGAGAAAATGAGGATGGTTGGTCTGCAGATGCACCATCTCTTTGCCTCTTATTTTTAGTGTGCTGCCTTTACTAATTCGCTCAGAACTATGTAGTTTAAGACAGTGTGAAAGCAGTTAACTTCATGAAACTGGGAGTCTTGGGTGAAGTCAGGCAGAGTATTTAGTTAAGTGCTAGTTTACTGGTGTTTAAGCAGTTCAGTTGCCAAGAAAATGTATTTACAGGCTTCCACCATTAAACTTGGTACAGAATAAATGTTTGAGAGATGTCTCTGCATTTCCCAGGCTAAGAAGAAACTTATCTTGTTCCTGACAAATTTAAGGTCTCCTTTAAGTCTAATAAAACTAAGGTTGTTCAGGGAAATCCATTTTGTCTTGAGAAGATGTCCCATTAATGTTATCTGCTGGGATTTAGTGCCTTAAGTGGTTACTTGTAGAAGTAATTACGACTAAATATGTTCATTACATAATGCTGTAAAAGGATTTATTCCCATTTAAATGGGGCAAAAGGTTGTGGAATAGATATTTTTAGAATGAGAGAATTTTTCCCAGGTATTTCCTTTCTCTCTCTTTCTCACTATATATATAGTGTGTGTGTATATATATATATCTGTAATGGAAAATTATTATTTAGGAAGTGTGAAATGTTTCTTATAGAGATAACAACATATTTTTCCGGTGTTTTGAAGTTAGAAGACCAAGAAGTGAGGAAAGGAAGAAAAGCTATTTGCATTTCACCCTGAATATATTCAAGACTTCTCATGATCTTTTCTTCACATTAAAAAGTTAACAAGTACAGCTTAAACTGATGTTGCATAGGTAAAATAAAGTGGCAACTTAACCTTCTTATTGACTGGCTGTAGCAGTGCTAATTTGGGTTTGAGTCTCACAGGCCTTGGAAGGTGCAGAGTAAATTATGCAGATTTGTCACTGCTGGTTCAGTATTTGAAATTGCTACATTTGGTGGTGGTTGTGTTCTGACCAGCTTGTGTTGAGTGTGCTGAATGGAAAAGGTCTGGGACCAGTGCTGTTTTTAGAGGCAGAGTGCCATGGCTGTTGAGGGGCTGTCAAGAACAGCTCTGGCTGGAGCAAAAATGGAGACCATGTTTTCTGCAAGTGCAAGGGGGAAACAAAGGTAGCAGTGGAAAATGCTGCAGTGAATATAGTTTTGAAGAAATAAAAGATGCTTGTGTTTGAGGCTGTCAGCCTGATGCCAAATTCCATAGCCTTCCATTCATAGCTTTACTTTCTTTTAAGTAGAGAAGGATTCTTATATGAGTGGAAACCCATGTGCTTTGATTTTTAGAGTGTTTAGAGGTAAATTCACAGGAGTAAATCTGCTGAACAGATCTGCTCAGGGCCTCTGATGTCAATAAGCAAACTTGCTAGGCTTTTTGGTCTTCTTCTAGAATAGGTACATTTGAAAAAACTGTTATTTAGTCTTTCTCATGAGAAGTAAATATATTCTTGTCTCTTCATGGGAGTGATTGTCTGGTGGTCAGAGTACCAAATACTCTTAGATAAGGACACATAAGTGCTAGATATCTTTCTCAGTTTTCCAGAAAATGCTTTTGAAAACTTCATTGCCTTGAATTACTCTTCAGACTGATGAAAGTTTTTTGTAATTTTTTTTTAATTTTACTATTTCACTATCATTGGTTAAAACCAGATTTTTAGTTCTGAAATTGCTGGGTTAGTTAGATGACAGTATTAGCTTCTCTTGCTCTGTTTTTGTGTCTGTTCTGCCTAATGCTGTTCTTCATGTTTTGCATATTGCTTCAGTTCTGTTTGATAGCTGCAGTCCAAAGCATGAAATCATGATATGCTCACCCAGATTAGTACCTTGATGCTGCTGAGAAGGCAGGCCTTGTCTGTCCCCTTGCCTACTCATCTTACTCCCAGCCATGAGGTGCTCTTTGCACACCTGCTGTTGACTGATGCTCCTCTGCCTGCAGAAAAGAAAATCCAGTTCAATTTGCAAAGCAGAACCAAAGAATGCAACTTCATTTTCTTTTCAGGTTTAGTTTTCTTCCATTTTAGTGAGCGCTCAAGTGGTTGTTAGAGGTGTTTCTGAACAAGTATCCAAGAGCTTGACTGGGAGTGTGTGTGTGGGAAATTGGAGGGGCGGGCAGGTGCATCCCTTGCTTGCATGTCTGGGCTCTTGCAGGGTCATGACACTGCCTGACTCCTTCTGTGCTCTTCAGTTCCCTCCCTTGCCTTACTCTAGGTTTTCTTGATGGTGCTGTATTTGTTAGCTGCCAGTACTCACCAGCTTGGTCAGCTGCTCTGGAGAACAAATGTTAAAACTCCAGTGAGAACGGCAAGAGGATTATCTGACAAACTCATGTATCTATATCTCTGACCTTCTGCTTGAGAACTACTTGAATCTCGCACTCAGTTCAGGAGCCTTAGCTCTTAATGAAAGTTTAGGTGTTTTAGTTGGTATTTATTACACATGCTGCCCCATTTCTCCATCACACACTTGTCTTTTAAAGCTGAGGCACTTAATGCTCATTATCATATTTATGCTTAACAGAGCTCCCTCTCCCCTTTCTCTGCATCAAAGCAAGATTTTTACTTATGACATTATGTTGCCAATCGCTCTGTTGTCATATGAAGTAATTTGTTGCACTGATGCGCCCATTTAAGGAAGACCTCATGTGAACACTGGACACTGTTACCTACACCAAGATTTGAAAATACAATTGAAAAACCTCATCAAAAATACTTTTGGTAGTATTAATCGTGTTAAAATTCCCTCTATCCTTTCTCACTGACTGATTTCCATTACAGAAGTGTAAATAAGGAATAATTTGTTAAAGCCAGTAATTGCGCTTCTCTGAGAGTTGAATTAAGTCTTTGAGTATCTCATGTAGCAATTTTTTTTTCTTGGAGGAGGTGGAGGGGAAAGGATGAGGGGAGACCCACTTTGGGTTGTTAAGGAGTACTTAATATCTCTCATGTTGTTACATTTCACTTTGCAAAGGATGTGTTTGGAGAATAAATCTTACAGCTAGCTCTTGTGAGAGCAAGAAGCCTAGAATAAAATCAGATTCTTCTGATTTCACTGACATTTGCTAAACCTTATGAAGTATCTGTTCTTTAGCAGTATCTGATTTCTTCAGTGTAGTGGACTGGTGACTGAATTTAGGATCCAAATAGAAGCTTTGTTTTGGAGTAAAAACAAAACAAATCTGACTTCCTTCCTCTCCCATCCTAACCTCTACCAAGGGGAAAGGAACTTCCCTGAAAATTCACATGTTATTTTCCTCCTATAGAAGACTTTCTGGGTGAAAGTTTTGCAAAATGAGATGTAAAGCTTCAAAATTATGAAGAACTGGAGTATTTTCCCCGTTTTCCTTTCTCAGATTTTAATAGATCCTTGCCAACTGTAAAATACTTCATATATTCAGTGGAAAGTTTGAGGTCTTTGAGGTTTGTTTGGTTTGTTTGGTTTTTTTTCCCCTTCTACCTGAAAGGGAAAAAAATATAGTGTATCTGTATTTTTGAAGTCTGTTGAGGAAAGAACACAAATGTTGAAGACTTCTGAGGCTTCTGATTAATGTTTCTGCTGTTCAGTTTTCATTCCAGACCTCTGAAGTATTACCATTTTTTTTTTACTTTGCTAGAAACTTGTGCATTTGGCTGTTTTACCTCTCAAAGAGCACTGGGGCAAAATGAAGGTCCCTTCATTAGCCCAACAACTGAATGGTGCTGTTCCCTGTTGCTGGGGTGTGTAGCTGTGACTGCATCACCACTGACTGAAATGGATTAGTAGGATGGGATGGTAAGAGGGTTTCACTTATTTGAGAATGACTGGTAGGTTTGAACAGGTAGCATTTGATGCAATGTTTAATTTGCATAAATATCAATATACTTTTATATGCTGCTAGTAGGTGGATGAACATTAGATGAAATTTCTCAATTCTTCCATGTGCAACAAATGAAAAGTTTTGAAGCTGGGAAGAACACCTATTTCTGTGATGGGGGAGGAGGGGGACACACAGGTCTGTCTTCCCTAAGATGCATGCTTAAGCTTTCTTTTCATATGTTACAGTGACTTTGGGAGGAAATATACTTGTCTGTTTGTCTCTAAACTTGTTACTAAGAGATTTCAAAAGCCATTTAGAAGACGTTTGCATTGAAAGGCCTGAGCTTGTGTTTCAAAAAAAGGAAGATGAAACATTGGAGATGTTGTGTTCCAGAGGGAGCAGAAGGGTGTTTGAACTTATGAAGGAATTTTATTTCCAGGATTTTTAATCTGGAGTGTTCTTTTTTTTTTTTTAATTTATAGATGTAGAAATAAAAATTAAGTGACTGATAACTTGTCTTATAGCAATTTGCAAATTTAAATTCTGTTCAGTTCCAGTTGCATGGAAGGCATGTAGTATAAATCAACTTTACTGTTTTTTAAATTTTTCTTTGCTTTTGAGTTTCATTCAGCTTTAACATTCCAAGTATTGGAAAATGGACAACTTGAAATACTATATTTACATTTGTGCTTCTGTTATGACTGTTTATACAGATTTCTCATGTTTAAGAAAAGCAACTCAAAAAAAACAGATGAACTGGTGGCTGAGTTTTAAACTCCCTAAAATAGGAGGGAGGGGGAGAAGTTTATTTTTATTACTGTTTCCAATTCCTTCTAAAAACATTTCTATTTACAAATTGTTTACAGCTACTTACTTTTGTTCAAGAACTGTAGAAGAAAACAGTTAGTGGTAGCTTTTTACAAGGCTGTAGTTGATTCTTACTTGTATTTCCCAGCTGGTGTTAGGGTACATCTGGAATCTATGAAATTCCTTTCTTTGTTCCTCATTTCCTGTTTCATTGAGTACTACAGTGCAACATTCTGAAAGCTATTTCTCTTAGCATCTTCTAAGATGTGCATTTTAAACCAATTAGTAAGTTCTTAAAGGTAGTTATATGTGCTTAACATTGTAATTGAACAGTGAAATTGAACTGTGTTATGAAAACTTCTCAGATGCTTTGTTGTCATATTTCAGTGAAAAATAGTTTCGTTGATTTATCTGGCTGTCGTTCAGCTTGTAGAATTGTAGGAAGGAGGGTGGTAGAAATGGAAGAAAAATCTGGTAGATAGTACAAAAGCTGCCTTTCTTAGTCTCTCTCTTCCTCCCTCTCTCCCTCCCCCTGCCCAGGAACAATCACCAGTTTGTAATGGAAAATTAGATCTATTTTGCAGGAGACACAGGGTGTGACATCCTACAGTTGCTTTTTGATTCTGGCTTGAAAGACTGGTGACTGCTACAGAACACGTGAAAACAACTTTGGAAAATTAAGCTCTGATGCTGTGGCACAATGGGAGAGCTGTATGTGTCTAAAACAAAACTAATCCATCCTCTCCAAAACTGCCATGTTTAAGTTAGATTTGCTGGTTGGGATTGCATTGTTGTAGATAATTCATAGTCAGTAAAAAAGAGAGGAGATGCAGTTGTCTAACAGAATTGCTCTCATTTTTTGCAAGTAGTTATTCTGTTCTTCTTGAAAAAAAAAAATAGTGGTTTTATCAATACTTTAAGTATCTGAGTGGCTGCCCCAGGTTTTACAGAACAAATGCAAGTTCTTCACAGTCCAGTGGTTGGCTCTTCTGTTGTTGCCATTTGCCAGCTGTGAGTGTTGTTTCTGGGATTGCAGCTTTCATTCTTTGTAGCTGTCACTAGTCATGAAAACTGTGTAGTGGTACAATATATGTTCAAAAACTTCTTCACAGAGCACCTGCTCTTAAGATGAGACTTGCATTGGAAGCATTGTTTTTTCTCTTTATTAATGGACTTACTGTTTTTCCTTCCATTTTTGATTTGGAATATCTCTGAAATGGCAGCATTTGCTGTCATGGAGAACTTAATGTTGGGGATATATTTTTCTTATTTTTAGCTACTTTTAATACATTTTAGCAGAGATGAGCAAGGGATGCTAGCACTGAGACCCAGCACTCCTCTACAGATCTGATCAGTACAGTTTCTTGTCTTCTTTTGATTTTTCTTTTGAAATGTCCCTGACAGCAGATATATAATTGATTACATAAAATAGATTGTACATGGAGATGGTTGTGCGTTATGTTTTTTTACATATTATAAGGACCTGAGAGAATAGCTACTTGTTTCCCACAAGGCATGCAAAAATAGTGAGAGAATTGTGAAACTCCAGCAATTGTGTGTCTTTCAGCATGTTATGTGGGTACAGAACCATTTTTAAGGTTCTCATGTCTTCTGCACTTTTATATAAGTAACTGTACCGCTCAGCGTGTCTGAGAATTTGGTAAACCCAAAAGCCATTTTGCTCTGTAGGTGATTATTGTTGCTATGAGACTGTATTATGCCCTGTTTCAGAGGTGCAGTAAAGGTCCTAGAAAACCTGCACCTGTTCTGCTCAAGTCAGAGGGGCTGTGCTCCTGTAAATTTTGTGCACTGTTGCAACTGTCAGTAAGGTCTTCCTCTTGATCTATGCAAATTCTCAGTAGCTTAGACCAAGTCCTGAGAGGCTTCCTTCAGAGTACTTATCCCTGCAGCCCTGGTTCAGTAACCTGTTAGTTCAGTTCCTCAAATGATCAGTTTTATTTTACCTCCAGGAACATAATGTTCAAGTTCTGAGTTTTGTGTAAAGTATTCCCTGGTAGATAAGAGAAAGAACCCATCAGCTATTTCTGCAAATGTTCTGTGGCCTGTTCCTCTTTATCAACTTCTAGTTACATTTACAGTGTAGATATTTCATATGTAAGACTTTGGCTGATGTTGCATAATATTCAAATTTCAAATTGTTAAGATACCTGGAGAACCACATTTGTGCTCTTATTAGCATTTCTTGCCCTAAGTGTAAGATAGGAACTGACCAGCACTACTCTTACTTCTGTAAATATTTGTCTTACCCTGTGTTTGTAGATTGTTCCACATAATTAATTTTGCTGTGTGCTGAGAGCCAGCAGCTCTTGGATGACTCTGCTCGACCACAGTGAATACCAGAGTTTGCCCCAGCAGGAGCTCCAAGGAGTTGCTGCAGAATAGGCTTAGGTGCCTCAGAGATGATGATGGCTTAGAAAGGAGGTTGCAGTCAGTGGTCATAAGTTCAGCCCTGTTTAAAGCTGGGGGGACTGTTAGTGTCCCTTCCCTCTCCTGCTGATGTGTAGAGCCAACCTCTGTGGGGTGGTGCCTGCAATGGACTTCAGGAAATTGGTGGTGCATGTTGGAGTCGAAAGGAACTAGATTTCAAGATTGTGTGCCTCTCCCTATTCCCCCATGGCCTTTTTCTTTTTTTTTTTATTTTTTATTTCTTTTAAGTCTACTGAGCAAAATTGCCTGAGAGGGAGGAGAAAAGCTAATTTTTATTCAGACCAATACTCCTGCCTGTCTGTTTTTGAATGGTGATTCTGTGATTTTTGACAGGGAATAACAAGTGCCTGGGGGAATTTGGAATGTTGCAATAGAGTAAAATAATTTCAGTAAAAGTTAAATTCCAACAGGCTGATAATTAGTGTGTTTTGACACCTGACTCTGTGACCGTATTCCAGAAAGTTGTGAGTTTGAAAATGGAAAAAAAAAAAAAGAGCTGAATTACTTTTAAAGCCAGCTTCCGTATTAAGTGTAACCAGTCTCTGTAACAGTCTAGTGCAAAATGTTGTTATTAAACACCTGCAAATTATTGGTATGCTGGTGACCTGCATCTGGTAATGGGAATTGGTAATCTGGTCCTGAAAGTAACTTGTAGCTGCATGGTCTTGAATATGGGCTTCACTTTCTTGTGCAGAGTGAATCTCTGGAATCGAAGGTGTATGGTCTAGTGGAGTCTTCTTCAGGTTTAGTTGTACTGTGTCAAACTTTTTTTTTTTTTTAAATGTTTGGTGGCTGTTTGAGCTATAACCAGAAGGACTAGATGCTTCAAAGGTGGGGTCTCTACTTCAGCACTGCCATGCACACTGCATTGGGAAACATATAGGAGCAAGTTCTGTGCTTAACAGACCATGCACAGTGGCAGAATGAAATGGGGTCAGGCATGAATATCTTATCCAGGAAGGGCTTAGAACCAAATAAGAGCTTACATGTCTCTGAATTAGTGCCAGGCTGCAGATGTGCCAAAACTCCTTTGGCCTTGCATGGGGTTAACTCAGTGCTACAGAATGTGATCTGAAAAACCAGTAGTTGTGTGGTGGGAAAACACTGGTTATGGGGCTAGGTCACATTCCCTGCTGCTCTCCCAAACTCCACCATAGGAGATGTGGACAGGAGCTTCTGCCTACTTCCTTCAGAGTGTGGAGTCAGTAGCAAGGCAGGACCTTTGTAGCTGTGCCTTAAAGACAGGAATTTGGTTCCCTCTGTACTTTTGGAGGAGGCAGGGATGGTGATTTATCAGTGCTTTTGTTGTATTGTCAGTATAACATTGGGTGTGTTCAGTGTCATGGTGAAATGCTGACATATTTTGCAGTGTATGTATCTTCTAGGGTATCAGTCTTCAGGACATAGAATTGGGATATTTCTCTTGGGGGTAGGTTTGGTTTTGACAGAGGCAAAGCACAGTGCACTTTGATCTAGTGTAGGTGTCACGTGCATTTATTTGATATTTTTTCTTGCCATTTTGCCATTGTTTTGGACATGAATGCATGTTCTTTTTTTCTTTTCCCCCGACCAAGTGTTTATTGCTTCTCTGCCACTGTGGTACACCTGACACCAGCTGTGCTGGAGTACTGAGCTTCACAGCTGTGGGAGGAACAGGGTGTGGGAAGGATGAGCCATAGCTCAGCCACTGTGTGCTAATTTTTTGGTTTTTTTTGGTGTTTTGTTTTTTTTTGTTTTGTTTTTTTTTTTTTGAATGATAGTTTTCTTTTGGAACATGAGATTAGCACTAAAGTAGGCCAGCATAGGATGAAGATGACGACAATACAAAGCTTCTAAACATGATTTTGAGCCAATGGGTTAGCTTTACTTTAATCAGGATTTTTAGATTTTTTTTTCAACAATCATTCAAGTAAAATCTTTGGAACAAAATAGCTTAATATCAAGAGTATGTTTAAATATTTGTTTTGAGTAATGGAGCACTTAGTTGGATGTTGATGGGGACTAACATGAATTCTGTTGTAGGGCTGTGATTGAGAGCTTTTAGGGGGGGAAGGGAAGGAGGTTGAGACTTCTGTAAATTAAAACTAACTCAAAAGGATGCTGATTTTCATCTTGTGTAGCATTATGATGCCTCTGAAAGGTCTTGAGTTATACTTAGGCTTCAGAATCATATCAGGAGTTACAGCTTAGCTGTAATCAGTGTAATTACTGTGATACAAAATTGGTTTGTACTCTTGTAATAATTCAGATTGGATGGTTCAGCCCCAAACCTTCAAGATATAAGACAGTAAGTTTGATCTGGCCCACTTAATTCATTTTATAGTCTCCTCAGGTGTAATTTTTTAAGTTCATTAGTTGCCGAATTAGCCTTAATGATAAATGAGTTTTTATGCTAATGACTTGGAAGACAGCCTGATTTAGGAAAGTCACTGAAACACATAGCCACTGTTCTGCCCATAAACCAGCCTGGATATTTGTCTCACTGTGACATTATGACATCAGACATGTATCTTCATTCATGTTCCTGGCTGCTGGAAGCACTGTCTAAAAGGCTTGTGTTGTTTACCCGTGTCTGCTAAGTACCTGTGAGCTTCCAGAGCAAACACTTGAAACTGAGAGTTACGGTCATGAGGGTTGTTCATTGTAACCTTGAGTCCCTTTGTGTACACAACATTCTTACCTTTACAGGATTATATATTTACTTTTAAAAGAAAAACACTATGCTGCTTTCAGCCCATGGGATGGCTGGTACTTGTGTTATTATTATTTTTATTATTACTAAATTATTATTATTGTCACTGCCATCATCTGTATTCTGTTTCTGTAGTGGAATACATCGTTTTCTGCTCATATGTTTAGTTCAAAACCTGCTCTGGCATTGTTGTTGAGCTCTTTTGCTGCATTCCTTATTGTACAGTGGAATCTTTAATCATCCAGCCTTTTCAAGGTAGAGTTGACTCTCTTAAGTGGGGGACAGGATAGAAAAATGGTATTTATCAGTCATGGTGCCAATTTCCATCTGATTCTACATTTTTCTGGAAGGCAATTTTGTTAAAGTGGGAAGGGTCTTGGACCTGAATATGTATCCAGCCATTGTTATTCCACTGTGGCGATCTTCTTTGTTCCTGCTTATTCCATTTGCAATGTGCCTTCCCCTGCTGAGATGTGGAGTGCAGATGCCTCACAAACACCTCTCCCAGTTACAAGTAGAGAAGGAGTCAACTGGCTTTGGCTAAGCAGTGCCCAGAGTGATGAGAGAGCCCTGCCAGGGGAAGGGACAGGGGAGGACAAGGAGGATTCTGTTTCTCTGCCTAGCCAAGTCTTGCTTCCTTCCTTTCAAGATCCTGTTCTTGTCAATCTGCACTTGGAGTCAAATGCCTTCTGTGTCCTCCTGACATGGTAGGGCTTTTGCAGTCAAAGTACTGCCTGGCATATTGGAGAAATGAAATGCAGTACTAGAGCAAGTATCTCTCACAAGGATCAGAAAAGATGCTGATTTCTGTTCCCTGAAATATTCGGGGATTTTGATTGAATTGTTTAAGGTCAAAAGCTGAGGGCTGCCTTTTACTTAATTTTGACACCTGGACATGTGCTGGACAAGATGACTTCTCTTGAGTTGATATTGTCTGTTTTAGCTGGAACAGTTGAGGGACGTAGGAAGAGTTTAGCAGAAAACAGCTTTAGTACTCTGTTTGGTTCTGAAGAATAGAAGCTAAAAAGGAAACTATTATTAAGAGACTGGTACTAAATTGTTGCTTTCTCTTTCCCCTGTATACTCATCCTCCCCTGCTTGTTAGACTCTCCCTGTTGATCTGCAGGATTTAATACAGTTTTTGCTTTTCTGTAAGCTAACAGTAATGTAATTTTGAGCTCTGCACTACCAAGGTCTCAGTCCTAGTGCAGAGCATTGTTTTGTGCAAATAATTTCTGTTCTAGTTGTTTGGAGTCTAAACAATGTAGAGAAGTCTGCTATAGCCTTAGTAATGCATTTAATTTTGTATTCTAGCTGCTTACCTTTTTGAAGAGCTGCTGTTCACTTATGTTACAACATAACCTTTTGCTTAGCCTTGACAAGAGTTGCCCTGTTCTGAGTAACAATGGTTAAATACTCTACTGATCTTTGTGACCTTAGTAACAGAACTCCAGTGCCCTGCTGGTATAAGGGTGTGTTTTATTAATATTTATAGCAGAACTAAATGAACAAAAGATTAATTTAATGTGAGGCTATCCTAGTCCATTTGTCATGGAGCACCAAGTGGATTACTTGATAAAAAAATGGCAGGCTAGAAGCTGAGCATGATGACAAAGCAGGCAGGGCAGCGATCTTGCCAGTGAGGTGGGGACCCACATGGTAGCCAGACAAGGGTAGAGCAGGTTCATGGTGTTAGCCAGGGTCAACCAAGAGCCTGGTGACCACCAGAGAGCTCTGTAGTGGTGAGTGGGTCCGAGGTAACGCCGGAATTTAAGCCGTCAGGGTTGGTAAGGCAAATGGCCGAGTGCAGACGAACCTGCAGAGCTCTGCCAAGGGCCGAGCTGGAACGAGCTGGCATGCAGCCCTGAAGCGGGGAAGGGTGTCCAGTGCGGCCTCCCCCAGTGGTTCCTCGCCGGGCTGCCTCCCCAGCAGCCTGCTCTGGGTTTACACAGCTGCACTGTGTCACAGCTGGCCTGGAGCCCAGGCCTGCAGACCCCCGAGGCGGCCGGAGAGGCTCTGCTCAGCGCCCTGGCACCGCTCGTGTTTGGCTAAGATCTAGTCTGGGCTAGCCTTAAATCGCACAAAACCTTCTGCAGTTCCTGATCCTGGGCCGACCGTGGTGTGCATTGTAAAGGGTGAAAAGAGGAAGTGGAGATGCAATAACAGAAAACAGGTCTGCGTGTTTTGTAACACCGACTGTGGCAATAAAACGCATCCTGTGTGTGAGGGAAGCCAGCCCCCTGTTGTGATTGCTGCAGCGTGGTGACTTGCATTGGATGGGTATTTCCACAGCTCTTTGTGGATAAGGGCGAGTGTGGGAGGCACTAGGTATTAGGTAGCTATTGCTACAGTATGTTACAGTGATTGCTAATTAGACTGATGGGATGGACAGAAAGGAAATTCTCTTGAAGTCACTTTAACCTTTTGCAGCTGTATTTTTGTGCCTTTATTCATCCAGGCACTTTGACTAATATCTTCCTCTCATTCTATGACATTTTTTAGTGATTTATTCTTCTTTCCTCTTTCTGTGGTTTGAAAACCATGTATCATTTTTGTGAAGTTTCTGGTGCATGCTCCTACTTCTCTCCAGGCTATGTTAAGTCTGCCCTTGCATCATGTCAGCAGCATTCTGTTAATTAGCAGAAAAGACCTATTAGAGTTCAGTATTTCTTTGTTTCCTGCCTTTTCTTTCCCCAGAAGGATTTTCTTAGAGACTTCTGTGTTATTTCTGTGGGAGTTGTGTTGAAGGAGTCTTTGCAGCAGACAGAGGATTGTGTAGAAATTAGCTTATGAACTCAACTGTGGTTCTCCCTGCAGACCTGTACTTGAGATGAAAGCGTTGGTTCTGTTTGCATTCGAGTTTCCTGCTGCTTTGAAAGACAGTGATGTGTCTCAGAACAGCAGTACTTGCAATATGCTCCTTGCACAGAAGGGAGAGTAATGACCAGTGTTTATAGATAGGCATGTGGTTCCTTGTCTTCCTCTTTAGTTCTGCCTGATTAAAAGAGTTAGGAATTATCACTGTTAACCTTTTTTATTTTTTTTCCTTTCCTGAAAAGGCAATGATAACTCATGCAAAATATTTTGAATTGTAGTCTAAATGTGTATCATGGTAAATTTGTGTACTGGGGTACTATTAACTGCATCTGAGGCTTGTCCTGCATAATCAAACTGCTTAGAGATTTTTATCTTCTCTTAAGATATGCATAAAGTCTGCACTTTGTGGGTTTGGTAATTCCTTGCTGCATGACATCAAGCATTCCTATATGCTTAAGGGTATCTTGCTTGTCTAAGAGCAGGGATATGACAAGCAATCAAGTTAAGCAAAGATGAAGGAGACAGCAGTTGCAGGGTTGGGGGGAAGGAAATTCACAACTGTTAGGTAAAGAAAGTGGTGTAGGATCTCCCAAAACAAAGTAGCAAAGAACGCCCACGAGATGTATTCAGTAAGTTATTGAATGTTCCTTTATAGCTTGGCTTGGCTGTTAGTGCTGGAGTTTTATGTGAGTTCTTTTACTTAAGTGCAGTGTTGATTCTGGCCCTGTCTAAGTTAGATTAGGTGCTCCTTTGAGCTGAAGGGTACAGCAGGGAGGTGGAAGTGGAGAGAAGTTGAAAGGAGGGCTTATCTGCTTAAGTGGCTTTTTCCTCCCTGCTGGGAAGACCACAGAGCTGTACTATCTGTTTAGTAAACATCTTCCCCTGGGTGTGAGCTGTTGGTAATTTGCAGCTGTTAATGATAACAAGGGAGAGAACTTTATTTTAGATAATCCACGTGATATAGGTGATTGTTGTAAAGCATTTAAATGGGGATCTGTCGGGTTGGGGGGGCAAAAGGATAAGGAAGGAAGCTTGTTAAAGAGGAAGGAAGCTTGTTAAATGGGTGTCCTTCTCATTCCTGCAAGTACACTGTAAGTGGTTAAAGCTCAATGATGTAATTGGATTCCTTGGCAGATTTATTTTAGGTCGTTATTTTGCAGTTATCAACTATACATGTGTCCCATCTCCTTCCATTTAAATGGAAGCCTGACTGGCAGCGTTTTATGACTTCTGATTCCTGAAGAAAACGAGGCAGGATTTATGTTTAAGGTTTAGAAATTCAGTTCCTAATCTACAAGACAAATTCTTGATACATGTGTTTGTCTATTTGCCTTTACACAAGGGAGAGAACTAATGAAAAAGGTACCACTTGAACAGGTCTGGGTGTGGGTCTGATAATGGGAAATGGCAGTCTGGGTGTCATTTACTTGAGTTTTGTGTTTCACGAGACGGTAACAATTTGTTGGTTTGGTTTTTTACCTCTGCAATATGAACATGTGTCAGCTTTGGTTAACCATGCCAGCAGGAGTTACACAATGTACTTGGAATGGCAGACTGTGTTGGACAGAGGATATCCTATGAATTTGAGAATGAAGCTTGTAGATGATAAATGCCAAGGCAAGAGTTAATTTAGTGCCCACTTTCCATAAATAGAGGAAGTTGATTCATACAGACACAGCTAGAGAGTACATGAGTATGTCACAGACTTCACTGTCTTGTTTGAAATCACAAATTTGCTGAATAATGTGATGGGCAAGTTGCAGAATTCAGTCTTCTACTCTTAGAATGGAAGTCAAAAAGATAAATGGCATGGAAGGAATTTTTTTTTTTGCTGTAATTGTTCTCTTTCACTGCTTGGCTCTTCAGTTCACCCAACACTTTCATTATTCTAGACACTACAGATGTATTTAAGATGTAGTAAAAGATTAGCAGCTTATGATATTTGATTGTGCTGGTAGAAAGAGAATAGAGAATTCTTTCATCTCAGATAAAGCTGTATCAAAACCCAGCAGAATAAGTAGTCAGGAATGAAAGTAAGGTTTTTTTAAATGTCAGCTGAACAGAGAGAGTTTCAAAGTTAAAAGTTGCTGGCAGGTTGTGTAGGGTTTTCGTATATCTCTGTAACACGTGACTATATAGTATAAAAAACCCATGTGATGTAAAGCAGTTACATAATTGACAGTCTATATTATGCAGGTTATGATTGTGTGTGGTGTATTTTATTAATATATTCTACACATTATTATGGAGAACAGTATTTCAGTTTGTGTATATGCTTTACTGACCACAAATGTTGCTGTTTTGAGGCACATTGGCTTCAAATTACAGCAATAAACATGATGGGTGGAAGAATCACAGGGGCTATGGCTTGGGTTGTGCTTTCAGTTATAGGGTTGAGTGTATCCAGAGCTGATTTTAGGACCATCTCTAAATGTGCTAACCATCTGGCACAATTTATGTATGTGGTTTGTTTTATGCTTGAGATTTTTTTTGTTTTGTGTGTTTTTGTTTTTTTTTTTTAAGGGGGATGAACAGATAGATACAGAAAAGTTTTCTTTTAGATCAGTTTTGCTGTACTGTAAAGATGGTGTCTAACTGCTCTGGTTATTTACTTTCTAGTTTTTAGAAGTGTTAATAGAATAGATGGTGGAGGCTTGTACCAGGCATGTTAATGGAGTAGGAGAATAGAAGTGAGTGTATATCTCAGCAGATCTGCAGTGGAGTTTGGAAAGTTTTCTGAATTGGCAGAGACTACTTTGTTAGCTTTTAAAATAAATAAGTTCTTCTGCCAGGAAAAAAAAGCTGCACCTTGTAAGTTCTTCAATGTATACCAGACTTAAGTAGTCACTGCCAGGAGTCTGCCCTGAAAAATGAAGTGTTGTAGCATTGTTTTCTTCACAACTCTAAATTTGAGACTCAGAGGCATTAGTAGACCCTGAAATGTGAGCTGGTAGTTCAGGGGTCTGTTGCATACTGCACTTCAGTGCTAAGCATATTAAAAAAAAAAAAAAAGGTAACCACTTACCCTAAACTGTTTCCATAAAGTACGTGGTCAGAAGCATAGCTTTCATTTCTGTCCAGAAATTTTCCTTTGGCTCTAAATTGGTCCTGTAGACACTTAACTGATTGAGGATTCATTCCTGTCTGTCCATAAATGCTGATGATTGGGTAGGAATTGTTTCAACATGTGGTAGCTCAATAATAGGTGGTCTCCCTCAATGTGTGTTTAAACTGTTACAGTGGTGTATTTTTATAGTTTGGTAAATTCTACTCTTAAGCATATGGAATATGCATGAAATGCAGTTGATGGGCTGCAGTTGAGCCAGACTGACACAAATAAAATCCCCTCATTGTGTTCACAGAGATAATTAGTATGACTTTAAATATTTTCCTTGCTGTTTCCCACCCGTGTGAATCTTGGCAGAAGTTGCTGATGATTATTAAAAAGTATACACCCCTGTTCTCTACACCTGTAATTGTGCTGTCTTGATGCTTTGTAGGTGTCTTGATGCTGTCAGGCTTTGTAGGTGTTTGACAGAGGAGATAAACAATGTTCTCAGTGGTTTTGTAGAGAATCTACAACAACAGCTTTGTGTTCTACACAACATGCAGCTTTCCTGTGCAATTTGAAGTATTCTTTGTTCTGCCCTTCTTGATGTGTTAATTATGCTATATTGTACTAGCAAAATGACATTTGGCACCAATTTATTTTTACTATCCCGTTTGGAGATGCATGAGTGGAAGACATCCTGTACAAGTGTCGTGTTTTAGAGTTAATTTTTAAAATTATCTAGCTCTTGTTATGTTGCCATCTGTTTTCCACTAGCTTGAAGAGGAAACAGCTGTTGTGAATAATCTCAAGACAGTATTTTTAATAAAGTCTAATAGGTCTGCTTACCTTCAGATTGCATGTGCATCACGGGGAATGGCTGTGCTGGCTAGGAGGGGAAATGTGGTTTTGCAGTAGGAACTGTAATGAGTTTGGTAAAGCGGTGATTCCGATATGGCCGGATTTGAATACAGCTGGAGAGATCAGTGTTAATGGGACACACTTCACTTGCTATAACTGTGAATTGTCTTGTAGAGGGGCTGTTATTGCAGCTTCTGCCCTGGAGTGCCCTGGTTGGCAGGGGGCTGTGGAGCTGACTGAGCCTGCTGATCCAGTGTAAAATCCGACTCGTGGCCGCACCAGGCCATCTTCAGTGTGCTGAGCCAGGGGAGGCTGGAGCTGTGCTTGACCTCAGGGGAGGCACTGGAGGTGCAGAGCCAGTGACCCGACCTGACAGTGTGCAGTTGTATGGAATTAGAGGTAACATGTGCAGGTGACACCGTTTTGGGAAAAATATTTAATTGTTCAATGAAGAATGAGCATTACTGATGATAAGTAGGGTATGGATGCACGTGAACAGCTGATTACCTTGTGGGTTTCTTGATTTTAGACTTCATTTTGGTTAGGAGCTAGAAACCTCATGAAAGAGATGATATACAGTATAAGTGTCGATCACAGTGGTGATTCGACTGAGTAAAGGGAAGAATAAAAAGTAGAAAAATAAAATGAAACTAGATAAATTGACTGTCAAAGAATGCCTTGGAAAAAAGTTCAAATTGGTTTATTTGAGCTCAAGCATTGCAGAGTGGCCAAGATTCGGTGCTGTTTTACATAGATTGGCTTTCTTCACTTATTTCCCTTTGATTTTGATAGAAAGATGTTAGGTCTGGAAAACATTGCAGGATTGATAAAAGGGCTCAACAGTAAAGAGAGTGGAGAGGCTAACCAGCAGAGAGCATTACGTGGTGGTCAGGTAATACAGAGTTGAATGGAGTATGATGATGAATTGACCTGGATCTTCCTGTAAGTCGACCAGATTGTTTTTGTCAGAGACTTTGTTGCTTTTGCTTGAGTCTTCAGATATATGGCATCACAGAACAACACCAGCAAGAGTAGCTGTGAAAAATGAGCCTGTAAACTTGTATGAAGTATGTGTCCAGTGCCATGCAGTTGCACAAGCTCTGTCCTGTTCACTCTCACTGCTGCCCCATTTCTTGCAACAAGGCAAAAGGCTGTGGTGTGGGTCCATCAGGAACCACATCAGGTGTCGGAGCTCATGGCTGCACGAGATCTGTTGTGAGCTGATGTGGTCAGTTCTGCTGAATGCATTTGTGTAGCACATGAACCTGTGCTTGTGCACCACGTGGGGGAAGATGGGCAGTGAGCAGTCAGCGGGCCTGTGGTGGCTGCAGGTGGCTGTGAAACTGCAGTGTTACTGAAGCTGGTGAGGACATTGCTGTTCCCTGCCTAAAAACCCCCTTATAACTCTTGTCTTCTGACACAGAAAGGGTGTGAACAGGAAAAGAAGACACTGACATGCAATTCAGTTGAAAATCAGTGGAAATTATACTTGCTTTTGAGCTTTCCTGCCAAAGTTATGCTATTAAACAGTGTTTGCTGTTTCACTGGAGGAATATCTTATGTATGCTAAGAACATATTAGTACCGAAATCTATTTGCCTTTCAAAGGAGAGAAGCTTTGATCGATAACTATAAGAATTCCCAATAAATAAGCAAATAGCAGAATATTGTTACCTACATAGATTTTTCTTTTAAAGACTGATATTTTTGCTTAGCTGTATAGGCAGTTTCTTTGACTGAATAGCAAACTTGCATTTTTTTTCCTGCTTGCAGGTATACCCACTGCCTCACTTCTGAATTTATAATGCAAATATATTAATTTCAGAACAAGTTAGAGCTGGAAATAAGGCACAAGTAGTTTCTTCTGCAGATACCCCCCCAAGAGTCAAAAATCTTCACTATAGGAAATACCAGTTCTGACTGCACATCTTCTGAAATAATTAACATTCCTGTTCACAAATGGCTCATCTTGGGAAGATGAGAAGAAAGCGTCTTCCTTCGGATCCCTTAACTCTCTAGCTGGCAGCAGCATGGTTATGCTGTGGTTATATGGAATAGTTATTTGAGATGTAACAGTGCTGGGCTACGTAGAGGGGAACTTTGCCTCAGTGGGAGCTGTTGTTGGGCTTATGTCTGCGCTTCAGTTGTGCATACATACCCTCTCTCCACTTGGGAGTTCTCTGCCCTTCTCTTTTGGTATGGAATACCTCAGGCAGCTTCCCATGAAGAGTCTTTTCTATCAAAGTAATTTCTGTCGCACGGCATTTTTCTGCCGGGTTGCTTTGCAACAGTTATAGTACCTTTTTCATGCCTAAATTGGTGTTCTTTCTGCAATAAAGCCTTTGGGGGCCATTTTTTTGTCTGTATGGCTGTAACTGCACTGCTGGAAGTATACGCTGCTAGCAGTTAGATATTTCCTGTCATGCTTACTGGGAGCTGTTTGTTTTACCTCTTTGTTAGAAGGAGCAGGTGCTTTGTCTGCTCTTGCTCTGCACTGGTAAATTCTGTTTTGTGTTTGATTTCCCCCCTTGTGCTGTTATGACAGCAGGCAAGAGGCTTCCCAGACCAAGGTGTTGATCTTGACATGCTGCACAGGAGAGCCCTTTGGTGAAAGGCAGGTGGGTCAGGCTGGGATGGCTTTGATGGCTCTCAGATGAAGCTTCTCCAATCTCTCATGCAGTTGCATTAGTAAATTCTGTAATGCATTGCTCCCATGTAGTCTCATCTGAGGGATCTGAAGTTGCATTCTGATTATGAGTTACTAGAGAGGGATGGAGTTGGACCATGGAAGTTTGCTGTGTGACTTACTATGCACAATCACAGATGGAGTCTGCAGCAGAGCCAGGATGGAATCCAGGTCTTCAACCAAGAGAGCCAGCTTCTTGCATGGGGATGGAACCTTCCTGCACAGAACAGCTCTGCTGCATGATATTGCGTGGCAAAAGTAAAGGGACCACTTTTGAAACCACATGAAATGGGAAAGGGGTTTCCTGAGGCTGAATGCATGACTTTCCATTCTTGGGAGATCTCTCCAAAGAAGCATTCGTTTGTTTTGGTAGCCAAATCTCTGGTGTAGTCATCTCCATCCCACAGCATTAGAAGTTATGACTACAGCATGCACATGGATTTGTGTCCATCTACTGTATGTAACTTGTGTTCTACCCTAAAAGGTAAAAAAAAAAGAAATATTTTTATCCAGCAAATAGTCTTTGGATGGGCATGTCTATTTACGTGCTTTAACTTTTGCAGCTGGTTATTGTAAATGTCTGTGAAGAACTTCCTTAGGGTCTGTGAAAGTGTGTGATATAATCCAGAAATCAGCTTCATTTTACACATGATTATCAGAAGCTTTCCCTGACTTCAGTCTCCTGTTCTTTTGCAAGCCATGAGTTTGCACAGGGGCTTGAGAAGTTTATTTTAAGGCAACTTGATATTGCGCACGTATAGTTTGGCCTTTAGATATCTATTGACACTGCCTGCATGTGATGGCATAGCTTCATGTGACCCTCAATAAATATGAAAGGATTTATTGCTTTCTGTTTTTTAAGTTTGAGATAAAACTAGTACAATCTGTATCAGGAAGAAAAACATGATTTTCTCACTTCTGTTGGGCTCTGAAAAAGATGAACTCTCAGTTGATGTGTGTGGGTAAATTATCACTTTTTGTCTGTTTGTGTTCTGTAAAGTGCTGATGACAGAGTTAACCAAGGTTTTGTGTATTTTGGGCTTTTGATGGCTGAGTGGTTGCACCACATAACTGTGATTCAAAACTGTGAGTTTAAATTTACTTAAATCTGTGTTGTCCTTTTTGGTTGTTGGGCTGAGGAATAAGCTTGGTTGCAGTACCTTCTCCACCTGTGTGCCATGAAAGCAAGCTGTGGTAACCAGCTAGCTGTGTTTGGCTCAAAGACTGAAGTTGGATCTTGGTTTGATTTGGCAAAGTTTTCAGAATAAGACTTCTAAATAAAGATTAACATTACATTTCAGTATATCTTTTGTATTGCATTATGTTTGGGAATGCTGTGCCTTTATACTTCCATCCTGTCAAATATCCTTTACCTGCCCTTCCCTTCTTAAAGCTTTAATCCACCCTTACCATGTATGAATGTTTGTGTTTGCTTAAGCATTTTAAGAAAGAGAATGTCTTCTTTGTTGGTACAGCTCTCATTACTGCTTACCTCTGCTACTGAGGCAAAGTCAGAGTAGGTTTGTGCTGTGTTAGAATAAGGAAGCTGAAGGTGTGTGTAATAATAAAACTTTGTGAATGTATTTTGGAGCGGTTGCCTCATGTTCATCTTGTTCATGTTTTTGAACATAAAGAAATTTGCATAAACAAATCATTTCTGCTTTTTCACTAGTAATAAGTATGCAAAATATTTAACATTTCATGAATACTTCACAATTAGTGTGACTTTACCCCATTTTCTGCAGCTGATATGACTAACTTGTAAACTGAAACCAGAAGACTGAAAAAAAACCAACTTCAATTGAGTTTCATTATATTAACACTTTGCATTATTTAGAAAAGGAAAGTAGGTCACTTTCCATTTTAAATACCCACTTTACACTTTGCATAAAACCCCAACAGGATTGCAGACAGTTCATGGAAAGTTATACATGTCCCTGTAAATACAAATTTTAATCATATGAACGTTTGTGGAAATTTCAGGGGAATATTGTAATTTTGGCTTAGACATTTCTTTAGAATCTCAGCTGCTTATATCAAATGATGTGTTTTTGGAGCACACAGCTACACAAACTTCTGAAGTCTGTGGTTTTGATCATTGCTTGTAAATAAGTGACGATATTCAGCGTCTTGCTTGTGTTTCTGCAGTGTTGTGCCTGTGTTATCCATACTGTGCTGAGCAGTGAAGTAAATGTGTTTTCTCTTCCCATCGTTACTGAATTTGGATGATGGAGCATTTGGTTCTCATCACATTGCCTGCATGATGAGTCATGCTTTCTTCGTTAGGTTTGTTCCTCAGGCCAGGATTCATGTGATCTTCCCCTTCTCTGGGCAATCAGATTAGTCACTGTTTGAAATCTTGTTTAAAAAATAAATCTCACCACAGGTTGTTGCCTGCTTACCCGTTACATGCTCCCCCACTGCTCGCTGTTTGGGTTCAGCAGCATCATTATATTGAAAAATGTATTATAGTCATGCTAACTGACATATTATTGGAGTCCCACTGAAATTAGTGTATTAAATTCAGGACTGATAGTAGTTAGCAAGGAATTGTCTGTAAGGCAGGTGAATTTTAAGTAATTCAATCTGCTGAAATACATTTCGCTTAAACTTGGCTTCTTCCATTATAATGTTAAGAACAATACATTGCAAATGTATTAGTAGCTTGAACTTTGTGAAACCTGTAGATTTATAAAAGCAGTGGTAAGAACAAAAATTGTTAACATAGATGGTTTACTGTCATGGTACCTGAATCAGACTTCAGTATTTGGGGCGGAAACTTTTCTTGCTGAATTATCTATACCTGGAAGTGTCTGGTGGAGCCGAGATTCAATGGAGGTTTCAAACAGCTTTAGGACAGTAGCAGTTTCCAGTCCCTACTGTGTGATGTACTGCTATGAAGGCTCTTAAAGTTCTTTATCTTGGCACTAGAAGATTTTGGGGGTGATGGTTCATTGTGGGAAGTAGCAGTTTGAAAGACAAACTAACGCAGAAAATGTTTGACCAAATCAGAAGTAAGAAGAGAAAGGGGAAAATACATACAGAGTGATTGTAAACACATAACCCAGATGTTGCTGTTAGCTGGCTAAGCTCCACATCCAGTCAGTGGACAGCAAATTATGATTCAGAAAACGTGTTGTGTTCATGGCCCAAATCCTCTTATACAGGAGTCTGTCAGCAGTAGATGTTAATGCAGGCACCTAAATTGTGTAAAGTATTGCATCTTATGAATATCCCCGAGACCAATGTCTGGTTTGTGCCTTGGGAGCAAATTAGGGTTATGACACGGTAAAGGATTGGAAGTTGCTGAAATAAATGGTTATAAACTCTGTCATAGTTTATAGGTGAAAAACCTGAATAGAAAGAAAGATGAATTAATGTTCCACATCAGACTTTGATCTGGTTCTTATGAACAGCTTCATTTTTCATGTTGTAAATTGTTAACAATGTTCTGACAGGAAAATGCTCATGAAGTAGGCGGAGGTGCAGACTAGTGTGGGAGCAAATGAGATTATCTATAGAAAGTCCAAATAGTGGTGGTGTGGTTTTTTTTTTTGTTTGGGGTTTTTTTTTTGTTTGTTTTGTTTTGTTTTTTGTTGAAGGTTTTTGCGGTGGTCTTGTTCTATCTCCAGTTTTCAGCTGTTTCTCACAGGTATCATACCCTCACAATCATTACAAATACTAGTTCACATTGTTAGTTTTCCTGTCATTCTGTGTGAGACAGATGCATTTGGTGACTAAAGGAATATACTAAAATTCAACTTTAGATGAGTTTTGTGGGTGTGGATGAACAGCTCATAGGGAATGCCCAGCTTCCAAAAAACATTGCCAGATTTGAAAAATACTCAGCCTCTAGGTGATTAACTATGACCAAAATTTAATTTTGAGTCTTGATCTAATTTCTGGGAGAATATCCACTGGAGCAGAACAGACCTGTGTTGCTTTGAAATTTGTTTAATCCTGCTGCGTTAGCTTCCCCTGGAAGACAACATAATGATGTATTTTGGCAGTTACTTTGTGCAGAGATGTGTGTTGGGTCTTGTGTACTGATCCTTTGACTGCAGATGAAGCAAGAGCAAGTAAATGCTTTGATATTTGTGCATGTGAACTTAATTTCCTTGAAAGATTCTTCCCCCAGCCACCACCTGGGACACTGGGAAATTGGATGGGAGAATTCTTGTTTGGTTTTTTACAGTTGGTTTTTCTCAGTGCTGGTCAATCAAGTCCCTTATACTGCTCTAGATTTGAGGGTAGATCTTTACAGCTTGTTATAAAAATAATGCCATACAGTCCTAGCTTGCAATTTGAAAATTTACCAAGGCTTAAGGAAGAGGTAGCTACAATTGTCATTTCCTCCCAATACTTAGGTCAGTTTGTCTTCATCTGTGTTTTCTACATGAAAATTTTTAATACTTTAGTAAGCCTGCTGACATGGTAAATGGAATGTTGAGGATCTTGGATCATGATGATGGTTCAGTTCTGTCAGTGTATGGATATTCTGGAAGTATCCACATCTAGGAATTCTTGGGCTAGGCTTGTGTGGTGGCTATGGTTAAGGCAGTCTGGCTTCAGAGTAGAGACATGTTGTCCTCTGATCTTTTGTGGAGAAATCAGTGGGTTTGTAGATCAGTTGCAGTGTATCCTTGCACCTGCAGACTTGAGGGTTCAGCTGCACAGCACTGCAAGCTGGCAAGTGATTGCTTTGACTGTCAAGCTCAAATGCTTTTAGGCACCTTAAAATGTTGGAGGGGGAGATGCTATTGGTTTTGCTTCATTAATGGAACTGCAAGCTATCAACAAGAAATCAGCATAATTTATGTAAATTCTTGTGTATTGTTGTCATGCATCTGTGCAATACAGGCTGTTCAACAGTGTAATTAATTTTTTAAATTCACCTATAATCCTGTAAGGCACCAACCTTAGTAATGTCCAAGTGGATTTTATTTTTGTTTCACTCTACTAGAAAAAGGGTTATGTAAATAAAGGCCTGGTAACTAAAATAGAACAAACACTGTGGATGGATTTGATAATGTCCTGATCTGAGAGCTGAGTTTGTCAGCCACCTAAGACTCCAGCTAGAAAGGTATGATTTCCCTTTTTCATTCAAAACCCATTGATAAGCATATAGACTGAGAACTGATTGTGATCGCGCTTGTCTTAAAGGGTTTCCTTTTTTTTTTTGTTCCTTAGTGCAGAGGATGCTTATCATGTGTGAAAAAACATATGAGGAATATTTAAATGGAAAAAAAGACTTTTATCTCATTGTAGAAAAGTACCTATTTTCACTGTTCTTGAAGAAAGACTTAAGTAAAGCAAGTTGAGGACGTATCAAAACCTTGTTCTCTCCATTATGATGATTAATTTTTTAATAGGAAGAGTGTTTTGAATGTGGAGGAAGACACTCTTTTCTCAAGTAATTCCTAAATCTTAAATGGTTTTCAAGATTGCCTTGAACTTCTGTGCTCAAAATCACCCAGTTTCTCAATAGCCAGGTTTTACTTTGCTTTGAGCACTGTGGAGCCAGAGGACCAAACTGAACCTGATCTAAAGTTGAGCCTGTGAGACTCTGCTTGGTGACGATGTAATGCTAAAGCAAGAGCCATTGTGGACAGTGGAATCATTAGAGGAAACAGTCAGGGTTTCTTAACAGTACCACCAAAGCTTTGGCTTTTCAGCAATTACTCCTTTCAGTTAGTAGTTTCTAATCTAAGCAAAACTCAGCCTTTGGCAGATTTGTGCTTTTGATGTTACTCTACTCTAAAAATTTTTGATGTCGCTTGTTGTGATAGAAGTGATTTGTGTCCTGGAAGAGAGAGGGCATCACTCCTTTTTCATTGCTTGTGTTTTGTTAGTTTTTCCACACAGTTGTTGTTTTTTGATCTACAGTTTAAAAAAACGGGATGTACACAGATAAAAATTGTCCTTTTTACATTTTTTTTGGTGACATGACTTTAGGTTTTGTCTGTGAATAATATAAATGAAAGTAAAAATACTTATTTCCACAAACACTTCTTTTTGCTTATGCTGATATTTTTGAGAGCAGTACTTTCATTCCTTAGCAATGACCAGGTTCCTTACTACAGAGCAATAATCTTAAATTATGCTAAAGTACAGAGGCTCTCAAGAGGGAACACTTGTTGTTGAATTTCGTTGTTTGATGTTGTAAATCATTTGCTTGTATTTCCTGTATCATACCGTTTTTCTAAAAATAGCTGGAATTGCTCGCTGTTTGCTCAGTGCAGCTCCATGATGGAATAGCCTGTTTAAAGTTACTTCCTCTCAGCTACTCTGCCCCTCCTGCAGCCTGAATCTCTCCCTCATGGCCTCCCACAACAGATGTTCAGTGACTTAAACTTTGCTGAGAGAAGGTCTTTTATAACTTTAGGAAGCTGATTTTTCTTTTTGAAAAAACAGCTACCACCAAAGCAAGCAACTCTCCCTCTCAAATGCCCCACCTCGGAACAAAACCAAAAACCCTACTGAGAACTGCACAAGCCACAGTCTAAACAAAGGTCAGAATTCAGAGGTTTCAGAACAACCTGTAGCCAGTCCCTATAGTTCTGAAACTGTCAGAAAAACCTCACAAGTCTCTATCAAATGCAGCTGGGAAGTTGCATGAGATGTCTTGATGTAAAGTACAGTCTTCAAAACACAAGCTGGACTGAAAAATAGCGTGTGGAACTGAGTCTAACTTTGTGTCAACACAGAGTCTAGCTAATTCATTAGTTTTTCTGCAGAAATACAAAAAAAACCATATCAAAGCAACTTATAATGCTAACCCCAGAATGCCACAGGAAAACTGAATTTTAATGTAAATTCCTTGAGAATACCTTTTTCCTGGCAATATTCTATTTTAAAATAGTAGAATACCTTCAAAGTGTCCTTTTACACAGAATAGCTTCAGTCTTGTTAAAAAGCAGCTGGACTTTGTATTTTTTATTTTGTGGGATTAAGTTACTATTCTAAGGGGATCTTTAGAGAAACCCGATGCCTGCTGCTGACCACAATATTGGCAAGTAGCATGCAACCAGTTATTAAAGAGTTGAGGAGAATTATGCTTCTCCTCTTGTACAAACTAAAATCCTAATTTTGCAAGCAGCTCTCATGAAACTTGCTTTATAGGCATCTTTCCTCTCAGCCCTGGGATTTGATTAACAGCCCTTGTGCTGTAAGCACTTAAGTACTTAAGATCATGACAAGATCTTTTGAGTCTTCTCTCTGTTCATTCTTCTTACAAGAAAAGTAAGACTGTCAGCCTGCAGCTTCTCATTGCTCTCCAGTGAAAACATCCTCAGCTGCTTCTGTTACATGCAGAAAAATAAAGCAAGATATGTGGACAGTTTATTGGACTTTCAGGGCTGCAGAAGGAGGACTGGAATGTCTGATCACACATATATAGGAAAAAGGGAATTTGGCTGCTTGCCATTGCGAGTGATGGGTCTGAGTCTGTTCACCATGCAGGCTGTGGCTCATTAGGCTTAGCAATTGTTACAGCTGTCAGAAGGGCCTGTTTGCTGTGCCAGAACAGGCTCCAGATCAGAGAAGGATCTGATGAAGGTTCCTAACTGGTATAGAATAAGTTTAATCATGTGAGGGGGGGAAAGGAGTATAGTATAGTAGTGTGGCACTGGGTGTACTGTGGTTTTGGTGAAGTGGATTGTGCAGATGGGATTTTAATAGATGCCAAATGTTCCTGTCACTAGGCTGTGAATAGAGGTATCAGCTGGTGCTGGTCTTCAGTTTCATGCCAAAAGATCTGGGGTTGATGCTCTTTTCTTGAGGCCAAGAGGGTTTCCACATGATACTCTTGTCTAAAAAGTTGCAATTAATGTAGTGTGCTTTCCTTGATGGCTGCTTGCTGAAGGAACACCATGGTATCAAGCTGCTCAGGGCATCTTGCTAATGCCCAGGTCTTCAGCGTTGTTTTGTTGAGGAAATGCCTTCCCTGATAATGTGATGACCATTTCACGTGGAAAGAGGCTGGCAGGCAAGGGCTTTTAGATTAAGAACAGGTCATCTAAAAATCTCATTTTCCAGATCATCAAAATCTCTTCACAGATGGCTGGTTTTGACCTGGTTTAGAAATCTAATGCAATCTGCCTCTCTGTGAGAGGAAAGTTGTGTGTATGTGTGTGTACATAAATGCCAGTGGTCAAGGCAAAGAGAGGTTGTTGAATAAGTAGCATTTCTAGCCACATCTGTTTTGAAATAAATACTTTTTTAAATATATCCATTTCCTTTATTAGATATTTGATTTTCATTTGTTTTTCTTATTTTGTTAAGATATTTGTTTTTCTTATTTTCAGCCTGTGAAAATTATACACAGAACTGGAGGGAAAATAACATTTTTGACACTTGGCATGTATTGCTTAGAAAGTATTTATTGTTTTTATTTTACTACAGAAGTACAAAAGAATACTAAACTACTTACATAGCTCCATAGCAGCATGCTGGGTATACTGGTTCTTGGAACTTCACTTGTAAAATTTATTTTATTTTATTGCTATTTTCTATTCGGACTGGCAAAAATTAATTCAAACTCTCTTTTCTGAGCGGTGCATGCAGTATATCTACATACAGGAATTATATACGAATGAAACCATCTATTCTGCTGTCAAACATTACATTAATGTCATGTAATTATCACATTAGCTGTTCAGCAACAAAATTGGTTTCTAATGTGGATGGAAGTTTTTCAACTGTGACCATTTCAATACTAAAAGGGATTATTTTCTCAGTATATTTTTCCTGGGGTATTGTAGTCATATCCCTCCCCTAGTGCCCATCTGATATGCAAAAAAGATGATATTTTATTTGCAAGAAAATGAACTGCTTTCTCAGCATTCAACATAAATGCAACTCTTTCTGTTCAGTTTAAATTTAATGCATAGGCACAAAGTTCTAGGTATTTCTATGTGTTTTAATCAGCATTGAGTGGTATATTTCTGTTTCAAGTAAAATTAAGTATTAATTAGAAACTTGCTGTCATCTTGATACTTTACACATATGCTGGATTTTGTGCATGAGTAGCTTTTTAAGCATCAGTTGTGGTAATCAGAGATCTGGGTGTTCTTATATTTTCCTTTTTCCATTTTTGCTTGATCTGTGGGTATTCAAGCAATAATGCTTTATGAAAGAAGAAAGAAAACTTGAAAGGAGTGATTGAGATAATTTTTCAATATTTCCAGCATCTCTATTGAGATAGAGAGCTTAAAGGAGAACAGGAGAAGCTTTTCTTTCTTGACATACATTGCTGCTCTGTTACTGATGTTGAAATGCTTCCCTGCAAGTTTCTTTGGGAGAGTGTTTTCCTGAATATAGCAGAACAGAGTGAATTGTTGTGGGTTTGGATACGATGCCCTTTTCAGATTTTAGGTATTTTGTTTCTGTACTTAAGTCTTTCAGCATTCTCCCTGAAGTCAAATGCTCTAGCATTGAAAGCTCAGCTGCTTTTATTGGATTTATTTTTGGAGGTAGGTTTCTGTTTGCTTGTTTGTTTTCTGAAACAGTTTGAGAAATGGTTCTCTCATGCCATTGTGGTCAAATATGTTGCTGCTAGAAAACAGCAAGCTAAATTTGTTAATGCATTACAAAGTCTTCCTTAATGCATTCAGATTGGCAGATGTGTGCTGGTGACCCAGTATTTGGCAGCACAAGAGCAGGAAATTTGTTGCAAAAGGTAGATATAATACGTGCCTGTCATGTAGTCTTTCCTTTTCAGAAAGTTGCATGTGGGGAAATATATCAGAAGCAAAGATAACACAATGGCAAGTATCTAAATTCAATTAAAAATACTAGAGGCTTCAAAAAATTCAGGTGGCAAAACATTAAGGAAATGTATGTATATATTTGTTTATTCCTAGAAGCATTTTCCAAGTCTTATTAGTTCTTACCAGTTATGCTCCCAGTGCCTTTCCTTGCCATATGTGTAAGAGAGCTCTTTTTACTTGTTTTCCTTTTATTACCAGTGTTTTAGCGGGGCAGGAATAGGTAAAACTGGGAAGATGAATACAATTTTTAGTTTTTCCTTCATTTTTTTCCAGCTTGTTGCATTCCCTATGCTTGGCTCAAGCTAAGATAATTGTGCTGCTGTGGTAGTCTATTTCTGAACTGTAGCATCCCTGTAATAATTCTATGAGAAGAATGGAGAGAAGATAGCAAGCCAGTGACATATTCAGAATTGCATAGTCTATTTTTTAAGACTTGTCCAAAATACTTAGTGTTAACTTTTCAGTAACTGGAATCAGCTTTCCTAGTTTTAAGTATTTGGTGCTAAATTAAGTTCGGCACACAGTTAAATTAGGACCTGTGTACATTAGAAGTGCAGGGATAGAGGGAAAAGCTGCTGCAAACTTGAACAGATTATTCTGCTGCTGTGGCTCCAAATGGAAAGCTTATGCTCCAAAAAAAAGTGCTTGTGTAGTCTAAATTGTCAGGGTCTTAGACATCATGAGAAACATTCCATTTCTTCTTAGTGGAAATGGAAAACTGAAGGTTTTAAAGGCGAGTGTATTGACCTTTTCATCTGCAAAACCTCTCCAGGTTCTTCTCTAGTGTACAGGTACTTCTCACATATGAAGAGAGGAAAACAAAAAGGGAGTTGGCTTTTGAAAATGCAGTTGATGAAAATGTCTTTTCTACACAGGTTAAGGGATTAAATTCTTGCCCAAAATAAATGATCTCATTAGCTCTGTTTTTTGAGGAAATGGTGCATGACTGTATCATGTATTTAGGGCTTTCTTTTTTTTCATTTCACTGGTAGCAAATCCAAAAAAATACTGATCAAATTGTTCAGCTTCATTGTACATGGCAAAAGAGTGCCACAGAGGAACTTTTTTGTCTTGGAAGAATCTAAAGAGCAACTGAAGCTGTAGCAGAGTGCATTTGTTAGCTTAAAATGTCTGGCTAGAGAGCTGAGTCTTTTGCTATGCTTGAAAGCTTGATAAATTTTTCTTTCTCAACTGCTCAGTGCTGGTGGAATATAAACAGCCATTGGCTGCTGCTGATGTTGGGAAGAAACAGTATTTTTTTTTCTTGTAAGCTACTCAAGTCAGTAACATGATTAATAGATTGGGTTGGTCAATTAATCCTTTGTTCTAGTCTCAGTGGTTTTTCAGGGTCTTTTTCATTTTGAAGAAAGAAATTACTGTAAAATGTCTTCTCCCTCTATCTTCCCTCTGTGCACTTTCTAACATTGTGATGGTGGTGACCTTTAATTTGCTGTACAGACTGTGCAGGCAGCCATTTTCTAGTGATGCTAAATGGTGTCTTCCTTCACATTGCATTTAGGTTTCAATATTGCGGGCTTTCCCATTGCAAGTCTTTTAAGAAAGAAGATAACTGGGTTTTCAAAATCTGGTTCTTAGAGAGTACCTTTAAGTGCTTAAGTGAATATTGTGCACATCAAAAAAAAATGGAAATCAAGATGAGTAGAGATTTGGTTTCATGTGATGCATTAATCTTGAAGTAGGAAGTGGAAGAGTGAAGAAAAAGGGAAGCTATGTTACTGTTTTGGTTTGATTTTGAGATTAAAAAGTTTTGTGTCTTTCTCTTGGAAGAGCCGTGAGAACAACGTGCCAGCCCTGGAGGAAGACCTCCTTATCAGTCTGCTATTGAAAGGCTTCCTGTTGACACTGTCTCTTGGGGGAGCCTTACCCAGTTATCCAGGGAAGAGGCTGGTCCCATGTGACTTTAATGGAGAAAAATTAATAGGAATTTGATTGCTTGGGGGGGAGAAGACAGATTTGGAGGCCTCAGTCTGTGTGAGAGTAGTGATTTGATTTGTGACTTGCTAGAACTCAGACTAACAAGAATAAAACTTGGAGGTTTAGTATCACAGGGTAGACTTCAGTGCCGACTGAGCAAGCCATCGATAATTCTCAGTATATTTTTGTCTAGAACTGCTGCAGTTAAACTATTGCTAACACTTCAGCTTAGTTTAACACCACATGGAGTGCTCCAACAGATGTTCCAGTCACACCTTCAAATTACAGTGGAGACAGCTTTTTTTTTAATGCAGTGTCTCACAACTCTGAAGGAAGTGGGAAGAATGGTATCAAGTTGTATCAGCTGAGCTGAGAAAACAAACTTATTTAGAAGAACTCTGAAGTGAGGCATTACTGTCTGAAGCAACAGTTTCAAGCCCCTTTTTAGTGCTTCTACATGTGCTCCATGGTTAGTTTTAGAAAACATGCTCATTCAGTCACCCATATACAAGCCATTTGTGAGAAATGTGGTTGTGGGATGTTTCCAAGGGCGTGCCATGGGTCAGTTAGCAAAAATGTGTGAACAGTGTGCCAGAAAGAGATCATAGGCAGGAAGACATGGAGTCCTGTGTCATTTTATGCCTTTTTAGCTGAGGGTGCAGGTTGGCTCAGCATTTCCTTGCTATGCATTTTCAGTATTTACAGGCACATGCATCAGATTGCTGTGGAGCAAATCTGCCAAAACGAAAAAGCATGTCTGTACTGAAGATAAGGTAGAAAAAAGCTATGTGATTCTGTTAATAGTATAAAGCTGTTTGGGAGCCAGAGACTAGGAGATGATGTGTCTAGCAAAGTGCCCTAAAGCTGAGCTGCAGAGGTTGGATAGAAAGAATATTTGTTATCATGATTTGGAGTTTACTTCTGTACTGGCAAACAAGCCTGTGTTGTTCCCTTGGTCTGTGCAGTGGTAGTTTTATTCTTTGTATTTTTACCAGGAGAAAGTGATCTACTACCCATGCTCTGTGCTAATAATCTCCAACTACTGGAAGCGTGACAGTAAATAAGACCATGAGCATTGCAGACTTACCTCTAGGTCTGAGTTTTGTCTTTAGAATTAAATCACTCATCCACATAGTGATATGTACTTTAGCAAAATGATGAGGGAGCATTGTCCAGTTTCCTGTTGCAGAGTTTTCATTTGTATCAGTCAGTCAAGGAAATTTAGTGCTTGGCTTTGGTTGTTAATAGGTATGTAGAGGGGAAAACTGTGGTTTTGTTCTTGTTTCGTATGCTTGGGTTTGGTAGTTTCTTGGTTATCCTGAGTTCCTCAGTCCTGTCCTCTTTGTTGTTGTTAATTATACCTACTTCTTGCTGTTTTGAAACAAATGTTTATTGTGAAGAATATTCATGACTTGCGGGGTACCTTTGTGCAAGACCTTAGACGGCTTCACAAGTGCTAATTATCCCGTCAGAGTGCTTTGAAGTCCAGCTTGTGATCTAAGGCTGTTGGCTGTAAGTAAAGTGACTGTTTTGTATCTCCACATCCGTGGTGAGTGGTGGAGCTGTGATCTGCACAGCTCGTTTGCTGTGTTCTGGTAATGGCTTTAGGATAAAATCAGTGGGCTGTATTGATTTCAGCTTGATTACTATGTTGTGTGGTTTCTTGGTATCTTAGGGAAACATTGAGCAAAACTTAAACATTGTATGGAAGGAGATAGTCTGCATCCAAATACATCTGAGTAAATTGGATGCAACAGACAGTTGAGTTCTTAGCTGAGCTCTAAACCTGGTGACTGTCAGGACCTGCTGCATTGAGAACAGGAGTCTGCTGCAAAGTTTAAGAGAGTTCACATTTGAGAAGGAATATAATACTTTGCTTTAGCCATGCTGCTGACACTGCATTAGGTGACAGGTGACTAATTTATGAATAAGGTTCTAATATGTAATCTTTCTGGTTTTTTTCTTTCTTGCCTTCAGGTGAAGCCAAAAATCTTCCTACATATCCGGGGCCAAACAAGATGAGGGATTGCTACTGTACTGTAAACCTGGACCAGGAGGAGGTTTTCAGGACCAAAATAGTGGAGAAGTCATTATGGTAACACATACATATATAAATGTTCTGTTAACTCTTCTCATTCTCTGCTTACTAGGTTTGTTTAATAGTCTAAAGATACTTTCTTGGGGGAGAAGAGAGAATGAATAGGATTCTTCTTGCAGTTTGAAAAAACACTAGTGGTAAAAACAGTAATGTCATGGTACCTATCTATATTTATGGGAAAATGCCTTCACCAAGGCAACCCATATTATTTTTTTCCTAACAATGTACTACTAGTGTTCCTTTCTGCAGTATTTGTTTTGTACTTCCCTAAGCTTTAAAAATCTCAGTTTAGAAAAAAATGCACTAAACTCGATTTTGCTTCTTTCTAAGCTTAGAATTTTGCATTGGTCTGGCTGCCCTAGGGAGCTGAGTTAAGAATTTTGGTTTTTTTTCCTGTCACGAGGCTGTAACTGAAAGGAGAGGTTTGAACATAAGATGCCTGTCTGATTATCTTGGACACTTCCTATGAGATTGCAGAGGTCAAATGTAGAATGAAACAGGATGAGAAGCATGTAGCAAAAGTTAAAATGCTTTCTTCTGGAAATCCTTAGACATAAAAAAAAATAAAGGGAACTAGGCTGGGGATATACGTATATTCTGGTAAGCAAGGCTTTATTTTGAGTGGAGGGGAAAGAAGCAGCAAGGAACAATCAAGTTTATAACTTTTATCTTAAGAGAACTCTTACCCTTTACCCAATTTGAGTAATATGTTAGGAATTTGCTGTTTGTCTTGTTATTGCAAATAATATACTTCAGGAAGTATCTCTAGACCTCACTCCCAACCACTCAGAAGTACCTGACACATCTAGGAATGTGAGTGGGATTTATTCCTGTAAGTCTCTTTAATTGTTCTTTCACATAATTTTCTGTCATCTGTAAGCCCTAGTGTTTTTGAGTGATGATTATATGCTCTTTTATTTGTAGTATGCAAAAAAAACCCAAAAATTGGTCTGTATGCCTTCTTCCTCACCCCTGTAGCTGACATTCAGTGTCCCTAAACCTGATGTCCCTGAACCAGTTGTTTCTTTAAAAGTGATTTTATAAGTCATATACATTTTTCTTGTTGTTTTTGGGGTTTTTTTTTGAATTTTTTTTTCTGGATGATCATTAGCACTTCACAGGGAAATGGAAAATGGGAAGTGGGGATGTGTGTGAATAGTTGATGTCATTTCCTTGAATTAATCCAAGCATTTTTCTATTGAAAAAATAAACTCTTGGTAATAAAAATAAGCGGGAAGTATAATTCCTTCAGTTGGAAAACTTCCATCTGTCTTTAGATTTTCTTACAAAGATGAAGAGGTACACTGGGGCTGTACAAAACTAGAAGATTTCTAGTTTCCTCATGGGACTGAGTCCATTTTGTTAATTGAGGTGAATTCAGGGGAGAACTGAGCTATGATCAGAGGTCTGGAAAATGGAACCGGTGAGAAAAGGTTAAAATATTGGAATTGTTTAGCCTAGAGAAGAGGGATGAGAGTAGACATAAATATGTAAATTAAAAAAAAAAACTGAACAAAACCAAAAAACCCCCAAACAACCCCCAAACCAAAACAAAAATTTGAGAGGGAGGGAACTGTCTGTCCAGTATGGATATTGCAAGTAATAATGAACTCAAATTTCAGTGGGGAAGGAAGTTGAGATTAAGGTTAATTGTGAAGCAAATTCTTTTTTAAAGGTTCTGAAGCACTGGAGTAGATTTTATTGGTTTTTGTGTTTATTTCTGATGGCTTTTAATAGGTTCTGTATGATCAGTCCCAACTAAATAATAGGGATCTTCCAGGTTTGAAACAGTGGTGGGACCAGATGATCTCTCAAAATCCCATGATGGACCTATTTTCTTTGATCTCAGGCTAGACTAAAGGTGGTCTTTCATCATTCTTTCTTCTCCTAGTGAATTCTTGTCTTCAGTGGGAGCCTACCTTCTCTCTGTGTGAGCTTCTGTTTTCGAATACTATTTTTGAAAAACTTGCTGCTTTATAGTTTCTGAATATCCACTTACAGACAGTTTTTCATTTAGCCTTATAGGTGTTCCCCTGTCTTTGTTTTTCTGGGGCATAAAAGAAACGCAGACGAAAATCCCAAATACATGAGTGGTAATCCTGGGATTTCTTTCCAGTCTGTGGGTAGGAATTATTCTTTCTTTGTGAGGCACATGCAAACAGCTACTTTATCTTTCATGACTGTGTTTACATCTTTTAAAACAAAGGCCTACATAGACTTCCAGAAGAAGATGCTTTTCAAATGATACCAGACCCTACTGCAGCTGCCTATTGTTTTTTGTAGGATTCTGGGATGAGCTGAGGAGCCAGTCATGCTGTTCCATTATTTAATGCTTGTTTGCAGATTGATTTAAGCCACTGAGTGAGTTATTGAGCAGATGAGGGTTATATGCCCTGTGGGCCCAGGTAATTTCTGTGCAGCAGTGAAATTCCTGCTCTCATATAAGGTGCTTCTTTGGCAGGCACTTCCCAACTTAATAGTGAATTTTGTTGGTCCTTTTTCTGAGGTATTGCTGCAGTGATACACAATGTTTGGGGATAGGGATGTGAAGCTGGGCCGATGCTTGACTAAATTAATTGAGTCCTGCCTGAAACTCTGTGTGGCTGGCATTGGAGTGGGTGACACAGCTTGACACAGTTCTCCCCTACAGTTTGAAGGGGAGAGCACTGGCTCTGACCTCTTGTTCATGCCTGTTTTCTACTTCCTATCACTTCATGTCTGGCACGGGACTGGCTTGCTATAAAGTTTTAAGAATTGCTTGTATTTTTACTAATGCTGATAATTCCCTCATCTTCCAGTAAGCTCAAAAAATTTATGTAGTTTATAGAAAACAAGATACTTTGTATGAAAATCTGAATTACGAGGTCTTTCATATGCAGCCCTAGTGCTGCTGATTCTGGAATGATGTCTTGTTCAGATTTATCCTGGAGAAGCCCATCTCTTGCAGCATTTTTGAATGGTTTTTTTCTTCACCTGCATGAAAAGGCTTGTAATTGATACAATGTCTTGTGTAGTTGAGAATTACTTTTCCCTCTCCCCACCTCTTCTTTCTCAGTTGAGCTTATTTAGGCTTCTACTAGGCACATTGCATAAATGTATATTTTTCTATGCAGGCCTTCTCCTGGTGTAAAGCTTAAATAGAACTGGCAGATGGAAAAAAGGAAGCATTTATCTCTCCTTCCCAGAGGGACTTGGATGAATGTCCAATTCTGGCTTGCTTGGAATATCTCTTACAGAACTTTCAGGCTCTGACTCATCATCTCCTGTTTTATGCTGGGACAGTGTAAGAAGTTGCCTCCCTGAGCTTTGTCCTAATCTTTTGCAACATATTTTCTTTTTTTGTTAGGCTGTGGCAGAGGCATGAGAAGACAGCTGAGAGCAGTAACCTTTTAAATCAAAAATGCATGAATCATACAGAACTCAAAAGAATTGAACCAGTACATCCTGTTGTCCAGTCAAGTGCCCTTACCAGTGCTCTGAAGAGAATCTCTATGAGCTTGATGCCCTTTGTCTAAATTTGTGTCTCAAAAATTAAGAGGAGCCAGCATGGTGAATCTTACCTCCTCTGTTCAGCAGTCAGGTGGGGCTCATAAATTACAATATGGAACTTAAATCATTCCTGCCATCCAGCCTCTTGGCTGCTGTTAAACTGAGTGGTGGGCACTGCTGCCTTGTGCTGGAAGATTTTGAGGATTGCTGCAATAAACTTAGTAGTGTCTGACTGAAACAGGGTTGGTTACCCACCAGGGCAGGCCTTCCTACAAAACCACAGAGCAACATGAAAGTGCTGTTTATATGGGTAGTTCAGAATCATCCCACTTCTTGGGGCATCTTTGGGCAAGGACAGTGAATGCATGAGTTGGTCAGACTGAGATATCCAGGTTCTTAGGGAGAGAATCTTGAACTCTTCAAGCAGCACTGTTTTTGTAAACTTGGCACAAGCTATTACTAAATTCTAAGAAGGTCACATGCAAGTCATAAGATATGAGGGAGAGGTCAGTTAGAGCCAGGATTTAATACGCTTCTCTGTTTTGTATTTGTCATTCAATATTTATATTGCCGTCATCTACAAAGACACTGAATAGATTTGGATCCATTCCATATAACCTAGCAAAGATGTACATGAAGGGACTCGTGTATTTTATGTCCTAAGGAGCATGTTAGAATCTACACTGTGGTTTTTTTAAATGCAGAGATCTACAAATTTTCTTTAGTTCTGAGCTGCAAGTAAACAGCCTAACAAGAATTTTGCCTATTAATTCCCTCTGCTCAGTAAAGTACTTCTCTTCCCCCATTAGTAGCTTTCCCTACTTCAGGCTCCACCATCTAGGCGTGTTTCTTAGCTACAGATATTTCCCAAGGATGAACTTTCTTGGATTGTTGGTGTTAAGACTGACTTTGCCTTTGCAGTTTGCATGAAGTATGCCCATTCACTTAAAGGGCAGTGTCAGCTGCAACAGGAAATCAAGGCAGCTTCTCAAATCATAGGTGAAGAATGGAAAGAATGTGACATCTCTAAATTTGTTTCAAGGATATGAATAAGGCAAAATCTGTCGTATGCCAAGAATCAAATGTCTGACAGTGTGTGCTTTAGAGAGGTGAGCCAAGCATCTTGAGTCGTGATTAGTTCACCACTATTTCACTGAGGAATTTTTCACGTGCTAAACATAGTGATCAAAGCCTGAATGAAACAGCAAATGAAGCCATAGGCACTTTCCCCACTTTCCCACCCCCAGTCTTCCTTTTCTGTTTTTTGCTAGTCTCTGGTGAACATAACAATGAGAACTACAAGTCTGCAGTGTGCTTGTGACTGCATATTGAAATGTGCTGTAAATTCATAGTTAAGGCTATGTTCTTTTTAATGAGTGGTTGCTCTGTCCTTGTTTTAGAATTAGATCAGGTAACAAATTCAGCCAGTAGCTCTCAAAATTGTCTTTAAGTTGTTCTACTGCCGTATTTAATGTTATTTTCTAATTCTAGGTTTGCTTAAATCCTTTTTCTGTGTGTGTTTGGAGTTTATGGCTGCATAGCTAAACTTCTCATGTTCCGATAACATCTTGGATGCAGGCCACTTCTCAAATTTTAAACACAAGGTTGTTTCCCTTAGTTGGAGCGTTGCCAAAATTAGCTGTTGTATCTGAGTTAGCTCCATTAGCTGTTTCTACATTCTTACATTGCCAGCTCACCTCCTTGAAATAACAGCTTTCCCCAGCCCAGAGGCCTTAAGCAGAGAGGCCTTGAGGTGGATGTTGTAGTGTCTTCTGCAGCTTCACTCCTGCATGTTCCCAGGGTCTGCTGTCTTCTGCCTGTGGCAGCACTTAACTGTGACTTGAATTCCTCAAGACAATAAATTTCAGTTCTAGAATATCCCCAGCCTCTAAGGGAAAGGCTTAAGATTGGTAGGGGTATAACTTCAGCCTGGTCAGGGATATTATTGAAGCCAAGGATTGCATAGCTGTGCAGGGAAGTAATATAGCTGGGAAGAGTGCCAGTAAGGGAAGCAAGACTTGATGGAAGAAGGAGAGTGAAGTGAACCTTGAGACCCAAGGAAGGGTTTATGAATGAGAGCATTTATCTATATGAAAAGCCACCCGTGTGAGTAACAATTGTTGGTGTTGTAGGCTGCTTTGAGTGATTAAAAAAAAAAAGTAAATGCAGCTGTAATGTGACTTCTGCTGTTTGTGTGTGTCGTCTTACAGAATATTTTGGGAGGTGACCAGGGGCCAAATGGCTGCTGCTTCGATTTATCATAATCCTTGTAAGCCTCATTGAGCCAAACCAGCAACTGTCAAGTGAGGTTGATAACTATAGCTCATGTGTCTGTCTGTCTCTTCTGAGCACAGAAAATGCACACTGCTTTATTTTTTTCTCTGTGCAGTAGGGCTGGTTATGGGTGTAACAAAGCACTGTTCATCTGAGTGTCTCTGCACAGTGGCATGAGAAAAAATTTGCTTGGGCTCAGTGGGTGTCTGGTAGAGTGCAGCCAGCACTCTCAGCAGTGAGCATAAGTGATACTGTGGATTTAGATGTTGCCTCCTGTGCCGTGTATTTCCTGTTGCATGTCCTCTGCCAAATCTGTGCTTCAGCTATAATACTAGTGATTTTTAATAAATTGTGTCAGAAAGCTACTGTGACATCTTCCAACTCTGGCTTTTACAGAGCCTGTCTTACTTGCCTGTTGTCTTCTAGTTTTGTTTCCAGCAGGAGACTGAAGTGCATTCAGATTTTATTTGGCTTGCTTTATCTGCTTTGAATAAACCTTCTCTCTTCTACCCCACTCCCTTTACATATGCTGCAAAGCATAGCATAAAAAGTATTAGCCAAGTAGTAGAAAAAGCTTAGTAGTAGAAACAAACAAGTGTGCTCCTTTGTACAGACTGATTTCACTTCCTGTTCACATGGTGATGTGAACTCTGGTGTTCAGTTCATGCAGCAGGATGAATTCAGTGTTTCTAAACCTTTTAAAATAGTTAGGGGATGTGGAGTTGCCTGTGGCATGTTAATAGTACTTACTTTTAATCACAAAAGCAGTTAAAAAAAAAATCCATACACAAAGAATTCTGGTTTGAGGGGTTTCATTATTATTCATCATGCAACTCTCTCACTTCATCCACTGAAGTACTGGTGCCAACACAAAAACAAAACTGCTTTAGCGAATCCTAAGTATTGAGAAACAAGCATGAGGTTTTGTAACACAGCCTGAAACTACAGAAATGTTTTTATGCTAACATTTGTTTTATGAAATCTCTTCCTCTCCATTAATATTATATGTGGTCATATCAATAGATATATGAAGCTATGAAATTAAATTGCAAGTATGCTTCTGAAATTCAGTAAAATATGTTAATGTGAACAATTTTTGAACCCTTTTTAGAGCATTTATTGTATTTGAAGTAAGGATTCTCTTCCTTATTTGTTTTCATTCCATTTGATCTGCTCAGTCATTTTTATTTCTCTTCTCCTTCCCTGTCTCCTCCTGAAAATATCCACTGCTAAAACATGCGTTAGAAGACATTCAAAAATAGATACCTTGAAATGGGGAGGGCAGGACAGCTGTAAGTAAGTGAAACAATACCTAGAGAGATCTGTTTTAGTTTTGTTTTCTTGGTATTCCTGCTCCCATGCCATGAGCATTCAGAACAAGCAAGTTTTTGGTGAGGGGGAGAGTGAGTATGCCTGAAGATGCAAATCTGTTGCACTGTTTATGCATCTATCTGACTTCATTTTTTGTGTGTATCTCTTCTGTGATGAGAGCTGTGGAAGCATACTAGGGAAAGTGTCCTGAGGAGACATGGATCAGTGTATGTGTTGGTGAAGGGGGCTGTACAAAAGCTGTGCAGTAAGAGAGCCCTGTGCTTCCTAAGAAAAAAGGACTGCTGAGGTGGGGCTTCCCTTTCAAGACATGTTAAGGTGATGCGCATGTACTGAAAAAGACATGAGAAGGAGGTGTGAAGTGAGGGTATGTGGAACAGAGGGCTGATCAGGCTCTTGTGTGCCTGAAAGCTTGGAGCAGGGATTTAGATGTTGGTACAGATCTTTCTCCATTTCAGGAAAACAAGAGAGAACGACTTAAGAACAAGCCCTGCTTCATAACTGAAGACTAGCTCATACCTGTACTGATACTCTTCTTGTTGCTGCAATGGCAAAACTACAACGAAATTAGCAGAGCTGTTCTGAACTTAGTAGCCCGTACTGAAAAAGCTGGCTTTGAAAATGCAGTTATGTTCAGCTTGGAAGGAGATGAATTGCATTTCATGGGAGATCCACTGTTTCTGGCCTTGCAAGTTCCTGCTCTCAGCAGTTACAGCACATCATTTGTTTGAAGTCCAGAAGAAACTGAAATAATGGCAGCAGTGGTCTTGGCCATGCCCTTCCCTTGTAATCATACTCATGTGCAGTCTATGTTGCCAGGATTGGAGAGGAGGCCCTCATTGTTACTCCTCCACTTTGAATGATTAAAATTTTTCCTTAGTGTAGAGCTGATTGATCTATAAGGAAAGTTCAATTGAAAACCTGTAAGTTGAATCTGAACTCACTTGGTTGTTGAAAGATTTCTGAGTTTTCTGCCGGGCTAGTTCCAGTATTTGTTTTGGAGGATATTGTCAGACTCCTGAGGACTGGGTAGGCAGATGTTGCTGCTTTTTATTAATTGCTCTGTCAAAATAAAAGTACTCACTGAATACCCATCAGACAAATTCTGAGTTTTCTGAGAGAGGAGATGCTGGGGAGGGATTTTGCTGTTCTTTTGGAAAAACCATTCTGGAGCCCTGGGGTTCTCGCTCAAGATAAGTTAGCTTGGGAAATAAATCATGGGATTTGACTGCTGCGACCTCTTGCTCTTCAGGTCTTGGTGGGAGACAAAGCGAGTACTGTTCTGAAGAGATACATGGAGAAAAGCACATTTTTAAGTGGAAGCTGAAAGTATTTGCGTGGTTGCATTTGATTCCTTCAGAATGAAGTTACTGTTTCTGCAGAGCTACACAAGATTGGATTGGGAACATATCAGATTTATCTTGATGTGTATTCTTACAGTTAAAATTTTGCTGGCTAATTACCCAGCACAGAGTGAGCATGCTTGTTGGAAATCTGCTTGCTTAAATTAATTAATCACCAGTGTACCTCAGGGGTGTTACCTGAGTGATGAAAGGTTGTGAATCTACAAGGGGTTCAAGATCTCAGAGAGGAGAAGCCAGGAACAGAACAAAGCTTCTCTTCTATAGATGGGGGCTCAGACTGCACTGCTCAGACTGACAGACCTTGTGCCAGTAGTAGTGACCCAATATAGTGCCTGCATGGTTAAGTCAGCCTTCACAACATTTCTTCTGATGATTAGTCTCTTTCTAATTCTGTGCATTGGGCTAAGTACCTCCTGTTGTCCACGCTGCTTTTCTGACTCTTGTTTGCTGTGATGTGATCTTAGTTGACTTCTGCCTCTGTTCAACACCCATGGCAAATGTTAATAGGGGACTTGCTGAAGGTTCCAGTTGATGTCTCTTCCCTGCTCTTCCCCTCAGAATCATTAAATTGTGCTCAGTGTAAGTCACTGGTATTTGTATTACATTTGGACTTGCAGCACACTGAAGCTTCCCTCATGTTTTTGATAGAGGATCGGATATATAATCCACAGCTCATTAAGTATCGTTTCATTCTAAGGTCATTAGTGAATAAATTCATCTGTCATGTTCTTCCAGCAGAAAGGACAATTTTATGGCTGAATAGAGTATTAAAGCTCAGAATGATGAAAGTGTTTTGCATGTATAATGCTCTAGATATTTGGGCAATATTAATGCATTTGTTTGGCCCCCTAGGGTTAAGGCTGTGCGTGAAAACTTGCACCGAGTGATGTGCACAGAATGACGCCCTCGGGGCTGCCAGCAGAAGCATGGCTGCTAGGACAGTCATGTAGCTCCCAGTTTGGTAGAAGTTGCTTGTGACAAAGAATTAAGGTATTTTGTGCCTGAAGTGGTGGCTGTGAAATTGTTTCTTCCAAGTAAAACCTCTCAGAGCATAATGGGTAAAAGAGGATGTAACAAAGAGTGCTGAATCAGATGGGGCAGTTGGGGCAAGCAGTCAAACCAACTGCCGTTTCCAGCTGTCAGGGTTTTCCTTCCCTGCCTTCACAGTAGGAATGACTGAGTGGGGCTCACATTGGTTTTCATAACTTATGGATGGATGCATTTATTTCAAGGACTGGGAAACCATTTAAACTTCCATGGAAGTTTGAGCTGTGGGTACGCCTTGGGCTTTGTTGTTCATCCAACATGTGTTCCTCCGTGTGGCTAGTGGAGCAGTGACTTAAATAATGTTCTTGGTGAATACTGAGTGATGTCTCTGGATTTCATGAAATCGATGTGGCATTTTCCCTTCAAACACAGACTGATTTGCTAATTTGCAGTGCCTTTGTGTTTTAGGGGAGACTTGTCAGCCAGCTCTTGAGGGAATGTGGTAATTCTAAGGGAGCGTATTTTTCCTATAGGCAGAAATACAAGCAAAAACATATGGTGGGGTAAAATATCCCTGAAAGCAGCCAGGGGAGTGAACTTTCGTGATAAAATTCTGAAAAATTTAAAAGTTAATCCAAGGAATTGTTGATAACTTTTGCATATCTAATTTTCTAACATAAAGAATTTTAATAGTGATTTGAACTACAGCACAATTCTGTCTCAATTTTGAGCTCAACCAAGGCAATAAGGAGATTGATGTTGAAGAGGAGAAGAAAAAAAAATTTCTAGCTTTTGGCCTATTGGAATTAGATTTATTTTCAAGTCTACATCTGCAGTGCTTGCTGTATTTGTCCATGTGACTTGAATTGCATCCACTCCTTTAGGTCTACTGAAGCATGAGTGACTTGGAATGAAAGGTCTGTGTAAAATGGTAGACCTGTCAATGAATAAATAATATTGATATATGCTTATAGTTCTTAGGAGTAAATCCTTAACCATGTAATTCGATAGAGAGAAACTGAAAGGGTTGCTGTCAGGTGTCTGAGAATTTTTTTTTTCCCCCATTTAAATTAGTAGGATCCAAAGAAAGCCCCCTAGGTCCCTAAAGAGTTTTTCATGCTGAGATAGTACTTTCTTTTTTTTTTTTTTTTTT
>VXBQ01002751.1:116443-212233 GCA_013400175.1 Phainopepla nitens
AAAAAAAAAAATTCTATATAATTCCACTACACAAAAATAGATATTTCAGTGCTTTGAGGTGACAAGCATGGTGCCAGCTCCGAGGCTTAGTTACCGTCAGTTGACTGAATCTGACTTTAAATAAGAAACTTCACAGGGGATGAGAAGATGCAATGGCTGTAGGCATTTTATTTTAAATATATTAAATGCTTAAAAGAAAAAAAGCCATGAACCATACTGTGTTTTTCTGATCCTGTTCGTGTATGCTTTTGTAATCTCTATCCTAATGTTCTACTGTAAGCATTCTGTGGCAGCAGGGGCCTCTCTCTACCCTTCAAGGTGCTGTATGTTAACAAATAATGTGGTCTCTGCTCCCTTTGTAAGGGGACATTTGTTTACCAGATAGAAAGGAGTATCTGTTCTTTTTTGTTCATTAAAAAAATCTTTCTCTGTGGGCATTTAAGATATTTAGTCAGAGGCAAAATGGAACAGTGCTTGAAAGTGCACATCCATTGGTGGGAAAGACCATCACAGTCCAGAGTGCTGTTCTGGGTGTGAAATATAAACACACTGGCTTGTCCAGGATACCAACACTAATCTCTTTTCCTTTTTTTTTTTGTGTGTGTATGTGTTTGTGTATGTTGGTTTTTTTTGTTTATTCAGCCCCTTCTATGGAGAAGACTTTTACTGTGAAATTCCTCGGACCTTTCGCCATCTGTCATTTTATATTTTTGACAGAGATGTTTTTCGAAGGGATTCCATCATAGGTATGTGTTCATAAATTACTACTTTCCTTACAACTTATTTCTCTTGGATTTTAACTTCTACATCATATTGTAGTCTGACAAGTTGGGGTCTTGATAGGACTGATGATAGTGGTAAGTGCTACTCAGTATTGTCCTTCTTTTGTCAGTTGTCAAAAATGTCTTCAATATTACATATTATATATAAAAAAATTGGGGAAACAAGCACTGTCTGTTGTGAGAGTGAATGCAGATTGCAGTTTAACTAAAACAGCCTATAAAACCTTGTTTAAATGTTGACAACCTCATTTGTTACTGCAAATGTTACTTTTTTTTTTTCCCCCTAAGTCTAAGGCCATTAGTGTTGCAGTTTTCCAGGGCCCTCACACTTGCCTGCATGCAGTATTGTTAAGCTTTGGCTACCCTAACAACAGGCAAAGGGATAGCTACTGGCCATAGGTACCCCAAGTACAATGATGACAGAATTTTTGTGGAGTTTGTCAGAGCAAGCTGCCACCTACAGAATAGCTCTAAAATACTTCCAGTGCCTGTTTGAGATAGAAAAGTTTCCTGCTTTTCCGAATATTATTTGCTGTGCATTTCATCTGCAGCAAATTGTGTGACACTCCATTTATCTCTTTGGGGATAAAAACCAAACTTAACTAAAAGCTTAGTTGTTATTGAGGGGAACAGTTTCTATTTTAAGTCATTTGAACCCTTTGGACTTTTTTTTTTTTTTCAGTTATTCATCTCTTTTGAAATAAGTTGTGTGTGACTACCATAGCTATAGCTATCTTGACAGAGGTTGTAGAGAGATGTTGAGCAACAATTTATATAATGGCATAAAAGTTATTATCTTAAACCATGGAATGGTAGTGCAGATATTTTATGTGTATCTTTACAGTAACTTGTCATGCAGTCACAAGCTTTTTCTTTAATTATTGTTTTACATATAAGCTGGGAAAGCAGGTCATCATTCTTTTTGTCCATAAGTGAGCTCATGTGTGTATAGCATCCTGGGGAGGAGGGGGTCAATTTCTGATTGTTGAGTGAGCTTTTGGAAAGCTTGTTCTTTCTAATGTCTAGTTTCCCTTGTACTTTGAAAGTAACACCTCCCTTCTTTCAGCTGGTGAGTTTTTCATTGTTGAAATTATCTGATCTCTTGTGTGTCACCAGTTTTCAGCAGCTGCAGGGACCCATTAACGGGCCAGGGACTTTCCTTGCTCAGGGCTTTACTCCTTCTCTTGGAAAAACAGTCTCTTGAACCACTTAATACATGTCAGACACGTGAAATTGCAGATAGGGAAGTGAAAATATTTTTGTTTTCTCCGTATTTCCTAAGTTCATGTTTTAATAATCAAGCTGTGATGTTGGAGGGGAATTATTCAGGAGCTGCTAGAGTAATCTTAAAGATACTAGGAGCAGTGAAGAGGACATGCATAAAATATAGACTTTTGCTTGCATGCTTGAATGATTGAGTTTTCATTTTTCACTCTCTTCTTTCTAAATGGCATTGTTAACTTTTGTATGTATTGCAGAATCCACAGGTAGGCAAACTGGTGTGTTACTGTACTGGTCTTAGGATCATAGAAAGGCCTGGGTTGGAAGGGACCTTAAAGGCCATTTAGTTTCAACACCCCTGGTTGAAATATGAAGTGGACGCTTTCCACTAGACCAGGTGTTTTCAGAGCTCCATTCGACTTGGCATCGAACACTTCCAGAGATGGGGCACCCACAGCTTCTCTGGGCAACCTGTTCCAGTGCCTCACCACCCTCAGAGAAAAGAGTTTGTTCCTAATGTCTACTCTAAACCTATTCTTCGTTTAAGGCCATTCCCCCTTGTCCTGTCACTACATGCCCTGTAACAAGTCCCTCTCCAGCCTCCTTGTCCTGCTTCAGGCACTGGGAGGCTGCTGTAAAATCTCCTTGAAGCCATGTCTTCTCCAGGCTGAATAGCCTGCCTTCATAGGAGAGGTGCTCCAGCCCTCTGATCAACTTAGTGACCCTCCTCTGGACTCATTCCAGCAGGTCCACATCCTCCTTGTGTTGGGGGCCCCAGACCTGGACAAAGTACACCAGCTGGGGTCTCGCAGGAACAGACTTAGAGGGTCGGAATCACCTCTCTAGACCTGTTGGTCACGCTGGTTTGTTGCAGTCCTGGGATACGCTGAACTTGGAAATTTGAGGTGCACATTGCCGGATCATATTGAGCTTCTTGTCCACCAACACCACCAAGTCCTTCTCTTCAGGGCTGCTCTGAACCCAGCCTGTGTTTGAGCTTCTCATTATCCTAACTCATGTACAGGACCTTGTGCTTGGCCTCGTTAAACTTCACAAAGCTGCCATAGTCCCACCTCTTCAACCTAAGGCCCCCTGGATGCCATTCCTTTTCTCCGTGTGTCAGCCAAACCACATAGCCTGGTGTCAGTGTTGATGTAGCACTAAAAGTCAGCTCTGGTGTTTCCTGTCTGCATTGAGATTTTACAGTGCATGTTATACATATTCTAGTATTTTTTTCCTGTCTTCCTCCCTCTGTTCCCCTTCCTCCTTATTGCTGGCAAACATTTCAAAGATATGGAAGTGTGATAAATAGCAATGGAGAGAAGAAAAAAAAATAAATCCAGAATTACTGTCAGTTTGATACTACCCTCGAAGTTCTGCTTATAGTAGGAAAACTTTCTATTAAGAGAACAGTGCTCTGGAGTAACTGCTTGTGGCTGTTTTCAGTAGTTCCCGTTGAATGGGAGTCAGCAGCCACGAAGCTCAACAACAGAGTTCTTTTTTTAACAAGGGGGAATTTTTTAATTTGATAAAAGTCTGTAACATTTAAAAGCAGTAGTTGCTCTATGTGTATCTTCAGCTCAGTTTTAAGACTTAAACTTTTTCTTGAAGAGGCTTGAGCAAGGAAGGTTTGGAAGACATCCCTACTGAAAAGGGTGGTCAGAGTAGAGTTACAATGAGCTCTTTTCCACTGAACCACCTAATTCTGCATTCAGGGGCCCTTAGTTTGCATTCCAAAGATCACTTGCAACATTGTTATCGTGAGAGACTTCTGTTGAAGAAAATGTGGTTACTCATGCTCATCCAGCAATGAACTTCCTCAGAGTAGGGGAGGGAGTTGAGAGGTTGTGTCTTCCATCCAGGAGAGACTAATTTTAAGTCCATATGTTACCAAGCTTGTGAAGTTACTTGTGTGCAATTTGCAGTGTTTGACATCTCTTTGCATTGTTTTTTTGGCGGGTTTTGAGACAGAGAATGGAGTGCATATAGGTCAAAATGGTGAGAATTTGGCAAGTAGCTATTTTTTGACCATGATTGATTAGCAGAATTCACTGTTAAATGTTTCCAGGAGTTTCTCTTGGTGTTACAGTACTGACTTCCAGAGTTATTGGAGCTCAGGCATGCTTTTATTTATTCAAATAAGAGGTATGAGTTTGTGATGGTAGTTTCTTTAACTTCTGAAGTCCAACTCAGTGTGTGACAGATAAGAATTGTTAAGCTACTGAAAGTGGAAGATGTGGGAGAGAGAATATGAAAAACAAGAACCTCCTGAAACCTCTGACACAAACTTCCAGGAAGAGCCAAACAAACTCAAACTGGAACATGTGTAGCAGATATGTTTTGGAACATACTGTAGTATTTTGGCATACAGGATGGGAGGATTGTGCAGATAAAGATATCTTTTGAGTTTGCATGTTTGCTTATTACGTTTGCATTTTCTTAATCATAATTACTAAGTCATCTGGGATTTTGTTAGTTTAACAGACACAGCTTGGAACAGTTGTGTCTTGGAAGAATCTTGGATGCCAATTGAAATGCAAATATAATGAAGAAAATGCAGAGTTCAGTAGATCTTAAATATTATTTGAAAAAATTATTTTTGTCTCTTTTTAGACAAAATACAGCAAAAAGTTACTGTGAAAGTAAACTAGTCTGAAGTTGTTGTTTAATTGATATTGACTGTTACTGGATAGAGTTTATGTATGCATTTATACAGCATGTTGAGATGCTTTGAGTAGGAAATATACTACTGAAAACAAAGGTAAATGCAATTTAAAATCACATTTGTTTGTTTCTAAATGATCACATAGCAGTAGTAGGCCAATTTCTGGGAATATGGGTCTATAATATGTAGAATAGCTACTTCCATCTAGTTGTTAGAACAAGCAAAACAGAGGAGATGGGGCTAACTTGACAAACTGTCAATTGGTGCCCCTGAAGTAATAATGGGGGGAAAAAATGTCTCTGGCTAAATGCAGCAGAAGGAATATTAGGATAGTAGTGCTGCTCTGTCAGGTAAATGTTCTTTAATGATTGTTTTGATATTTTTCAGCTTTTTAGAGATGTTGAATGAGACATGCTGTGTCTGCAATAACGATGAACTGGGCTTCTCACGCCTCAGTAACTGAGCTAGATTTAGTGAGGAAAACCATGTTTGTGGTATGCCCTGAGCTGGTATTCTTCTAGGTGTGTAATGAATAGCTCAGACTGCCAGGCCATGACCTTAAACACACAGATCAGTTCAAAAACAGGAAATATGCCACACCAAATCACTTAACACTTCCTTGAGAGATTAGTTGATATCATCTGTCCTTCAGCTGACAAATAACAATTATTTGTCCTTTTCTTAAGTCAGTTTGGTTTTTTTCACCTCAGCACTTGATCTGTTTTGGTAAGAGATACGTGAAACTGACTTGCCAATATCTGTGCTAAGCAGGAGCTGAATAGAGCAAAATGCTGCTGTGCTGATGGGGATGGAATGGTGCTGAATAAAGCACAAATGTGAAATGTGAAAGCTTTTCAGTGAAGGAGCAGAAAGCCAGCGGGAGAAGACTAGTGTGTGGTTCTGTTAATTAAATTTAAAATAACTTAACTGCTCTAAGTCACATTCATACAGGTTGTTAGGTGTCTTGTATGACAAATTGAGACTCTTGTGACCATTGCATCCTGGCAGGTTGTAACTCTCTTCCTGCTTAATGCTGGATGAGGCAAAGTAAAGTAAAGCACTAAAAGAAATTTGCCTTCAGAAGTAGTTAAACTTAGCTAATTTGTACTAAAGTAGATGAAACCAAATGATAGCTCTTGGAGACCCTCACAAAATGAAAACACCTTGGAATTGAAAGTTATTTGAGGCTTGCATGACTGAGTTACCTGTGCCTTTGTTAATGGCTACTTCCAAAACTGAGGAGGTATGTTTGTAGAGTTGCCACAATTTATTACCAAACATCCAAGCAAACCGTCTGCTGTTACTAGGTAACTGTTACCAAATGTAGCTGAAGCATCACCTGCTTTTTTCCTCCATTATTTTACTGGTTTAAAAAAAAATTAAAATAATTATGCCTTATGAACTGTGCTTCTTGCCATTTAAGTGCAGGAAAAATCCTCTAATACAGCATGAAGCAGAGATCAAAATTTCAGTACAAAGTAGTGTTCCTTGGTTTCTTCTGGCCTGACCATGGCTTAGGCAGTGGTTTAGTGTTTCCGTAATGTACTGGTGAGTGACGTGGGAGTAATGTATCTACTCAGTATGATGTAAATATAACTACAAATGAAATAAAGGAAACAGATGACTCTTCCACAATGACAAGTCTCAAAAAGATATAAGCTAGAATTATCCTGGAAGGGTTCTCTGCAGCTACATAGACTAAAGTAAACACTCTCTGTATAGAATAAGTTGTTAGGATGCACTCACAATATCTTTTAACCTGATAGGTGGTACCAAGAGCAGGAAAACAAAGTTGAGCTTTCAAAAAGTGTTATTTTTTCTTCTTGGTCCTGGAAGTACAAATATAAACAAAACTGCTGAGCATAATGTGCTGGAAACTTGACTGTCCTTTCACGCAGACCTCCTCCTTACATACCGACAACTTCTAATATTGTCTGTATGTAGAATGAGGGAATGAAGGAGGTTGGCTGCTCAGTGCAGGCAGCAGGCTCAGAGTCTTGGTGCCTGCTTCAGGCAGTGACTGCAAGTCTGGAGTTCAGGACTCCTCTCCCATTGCAACCAACCACAGGCTATACCCTGTGTCTCAAATGTAGGGCCATTTTAAGGGCCCAGAGAGCAGCTGGCAGGGAGTAGATACCAGAGGTGTGCTTGAAGAGGGTTCTTTTTGTTTGTTTGTTTGGGGGTTCTGCTGTGTTTACCAGGAAGAGAGCAAAAATTTGGATGTAAGCCAGGTGAGATCTCTTGCATTGTGACCAGCAAAGCAACCCTGATAGAAGATACTTCATGCAATGTTGCAGCTTGCAACTTTTAAGGATAGAAGCTATATTTTGTCCACAGCCTAGTTTTCTCTGTCTTATTATCCAAGATAAATCCCACAAAGGGGAAGAATGGATTTAGTAAATGATATTCTTAGTATATTTGGACTAGTTTAAAAAACCCAAACAAATAAAATTGGGGTCATGAATATCACATACCTCAGTAGTCTCTGTGGATGCACTAATGCTGTGCTGGAAGTGTTCTGCTGTTATTGCCACTGAATTGTTACCCATTGTAGCAGATGTTCTAATGGTGCTTGTACTTCATGGTGCACTGCACAGGAGCCGTGAGGGAGCAATTCTGCTGCTTCTAAGGCTCTGAAGCCTTATGTTGCCTCTAATTCTCATCCTTATCTTTGTAATTCTGAAATAGGGAGTTTGCTTGTTTTGGTCTGTTTCTGTGTTATGGGAGAGGTGAGTGAATTGTTGTCGTGGGCTTTTCTTGAACAAGGCAATCACTGTTCCTGTACTTTTATTTAAAGACAAATAACCTTTCATACAGATAATTGTAAAACTCTAGGTAGGCTGGAATAGCAGTGATGCTGCTTGTTTCAGGATAATTAGGCTCTCACAGCCTAAAGTGTTGATTAAAATTGATTCTGATATGTCCTTAGTCTTTCTAGGTGTGTCTGTGCGCTTAACATACTAACATGAAGCAACTTCTGAAGTAGCTTTGAGGCTTGCTTATTGCCTTATACTGCATTATATGGGAAGGAGACAGTCTCTGTTCAGAGCTGATAAAAGATTCAGTTAATTAGGCTTTTGGGGCCTTTTAATGTGTGACTCAGACCTAACCCTTTCCTGTAAATTAACTGTACTGCAGTCATTGTTAATGAAGGCTATTATTTTAAAATAAAACTATATATTGTATTGTTTCAGCTCACTTGGCAGCAGTGTGTAAAATTCAGTTGTTTTCACTGTGCAGGTATTCCAAGGTAAAGATAACCTAAAGAGAAGATACAAGAGCTCCTGAAATGCTCTGATTTTAGGATTCTGTAGAATAAATGTTGGATCCAAATGTTTTGGGTTGTGTTTCAGGTAGGGCCTTGTGCCCTTTTAAAATGACAAGCTTCTTTCCTGTGGCTGCTGTGCTACTTCTTCAGTAAAGAAATTTTCTACTAGTCTAGCATCTGTCATAAATATTCACGTCTCATCTGCAAACTAGAAAATTACTCTTAAAAGGTGGGCTGTAGTCCTTCAGTCAATGCCTAACCCTTTTTGTCACAACAGGTAATGCAGACAGAAGATGGTTGTATATGGGTGGAGAATGCCTGAGCCAAATTAGCAATTTTGTTAGTCTTTGTATGGAGATGTTGACCCTGACTCAACAAGCCTAGGCATGTTCAGGGACAAGTTAATGGGCTGCATTGACTTGCTTTGGAAAATTGTTTGTAACCAGTGAGGGATGGGCACTGAGGGTGTGGTGCTTCCCCACAAGCACTTTTCCAGGCGGTATAGCCAGAAATTCCTACCCTTCTCTGTTCAAAATCTCTGCCTCTTGTGCCCAAATCATTTATCTCCTACTGTCTTCTATCTTCTAGCTATGTTAATGTGACTCTTAAGTGGGGAAGCTCTAAAACTGGTCAGTTGAAATGACCTTTGTGTTAAAAAAATGCCAACACCACCCACATGTGACCCATGAAACTTAATTCTTTTTCTCTTCTTCTTGCAGGTAATGTTTATTTTCATTGTTTGGGTTTTTTTAGGTTTGCTTGATTTCCTGAACAGTTTCAGTATGCCCTGCTGAGAGGACAGGGGTGCATGGGTGGAGAACATAGGAGGCTCTCAAATCAGTTTGTACCAGGGATTATAAAGTGGAATTTGCAGCTTTAAAACCATCCAGGGCCTAGGTAGTAACTTTATTAATCTGTATGCTGTCTCCTCAATAATAGGTATATTGTTATTTCCCTAAAGAGAGGTTCACAGAAGGAAGAGCTCAGTAGTGGCACGTTGTACCTTTGTTTTGAACACAGAGCTTAGGATTTAAATGTTCCAGTCAAGATCTGTTCAGCCTGAAGTGGGGAAGGGAGGAGGGGGGTCATAGGGAAAATGCTGCCATATGGATGGAAAACACACAGGAGTGTGTGAGATTTTCCTACCCCNAGGGTTCAGAAAGAAATTAGTTCAGATGAGAAAAATGTTTTTACTTCATCTTTTCTGATTATTACTGAGAATCTAACTTGTGAAAATGTAACTTATACGAAGTTTTGAAATTACACCTTATATTGTTCAACAAGCTTGGCTATTTCCTGTCTCTTCCTATGCAGTGTCTAAAAGCTTAAACAGATGCAGACTCTGCAGCCTGGGGCCACTCTGAGGAAACCAGGAGTGGCTGGGTGCCTCAGGTGCAAGATTTAGAATTTCTTGATGCTGTCTGGAAGCCACCCAAGTCTTGAGAAAGAGTGCAAGACAATGGGCTGGAGTTTGGGAGCATGCTGACGAACCACAAAGAGGAAAACATCATTTAAATGAGTGGTGGTAAATCTTTCTGACCTCTTGTGTCAGGTTTATCTTCAGGGAGAATTACAGGTTCTTATCGTGCAGTGTCAGGTCAAATGACAGGTGCCAACAGCTTGTGATTATTGGCCTAGATTTAACCTAGTTCTGGTGCTGCTGGAAGTTGTTTGAGCCAGGTCAGGGGTAGGTCAGCCAGTGGAAGAGCAGTGGCTGTGTAGATCTGGCAGAAACATGACCATGTTCAGCACCTGCACTGTGTTTTATGTGAGTCTGGTGATGAGGAGGGGGAATGTGAGCTGGATGAGCATATGGACATGGCCGGTGCAGGTGGAGAGTTATAAACAAATTGTGAGGGAAGCTCCTCTGTGTGTATGCAGAGAACTCTTTAATAGGGCAGATCAAACATTCTGCCTTATCAGTAATATATTTTTGTATATGTTTAGTGTGGCCAAACTGTAGGCTCTCTTTTTACTGTTACCCTCTTTCTTTTCTCTAGTAGATTTTTCTTCTTTGTAGATCATTTGGTATGCAATGAAAACCCCTGGATAACAGCCAGTGCAGTCAGTAAGTTTCAGTCATTAATGAAACTTGCTTGTGTGCAGAGCAAACAGTTCTGTTCAAACAGTTTCCTAATCAAAACAGTTGTATCACCATGTTAACTCCCTCGGAGCTGGAGGCACGTGCCATTGCCTGTGAACACTTTGTGCTGCAGTCATGTACTGACTGAGTTACCCTGCCATCCTTGATGGAAAGAGCAGTGGAACCCCCCCCTGCCAAAAGCGGGGCAGTGATCACAGCACTTACACTACATACAGATGCAGATATTGGGAACCATCCTTGAGTTTTCTGCAAGGCACTCCTGACATGGGAGGTGGGTGTGAATGACACCAGTTGTGGGTGACAGTGTTTGGAAAGTGTGTGCAGCACTGCAGCTGAGTGGAGGATTTCTGCAAGAGATTAAAGGGTAGAGTGAGGATAGCAAGCAGTGAAAGTCAACAATTTCAAGTGAGGTCCAAAGCAGTTAGTGGAAGGTCATGCATTTCAATGTATTCCTCTCAAAGTGTTTTAGAGAAACTAGGTTCCCCACAAACCACTGTGGTTGGAGAATAAAAGTAGAAGTTTTGAAAAAACACAGTCATCATCCCAAGGATTCTCAGCAGAATAACTTGGTGTCTTCTGTTCAGCACAGTTCAGATGTCTTATTTACCCTTCCTGCCATATTATTTTGTAGGTTTGTGTAATTACTGCTTCTCTAAGAAGTTTCAAGTGGCTTGCTCTGCCAATTGGATATTTTTATATGCAATAAAGAGTCTCCCTTGTTAACCTCTAGTTAAATGTTTGCCAGGAGATGGATCTGATAATCTCTACAGGCCAAGCAGTGAGAGGACGGTGCTGAGGGCAGAATGAACAAGACTCTGAAATAATGGGCCAGAAGTTCTGAAAGGAAAGCTAGAGCAGAAACCCTGGCAGGTGCTATGGAGGGAAGCTGTTTGAAGAACGACAGGATAGTTTAGGAATCAGGACTGGAAATCTGGAAACTGTCATCAGACAGCCTGAGGTGACAGAAGAATGCAGCTGCAGCATGGCACGGGATGTAGCCCAGCAAATAGGAGGGCTGGGTGAAGCCATCCAGCTAAAGGAGAAGGCCGTAAATTGAGGGAATGCTGGTGTGTAATAACTTGCTACTAGAACTTCTGTAATCTTTTAGATTTCAGAAGGGAGAGTGCTTTGTGTTTGCTGCTTTTGTAGTCTTTCATCATGTGTTCTTCCTTTTTTTTTTCTTCTTCAGTAAATGTGTTCTGTTAACATTGGCTGGGGTAATGTATTACTGATGTCTGCATGAATTTAGATAGCCTTGATACTCCTTTTCCCTCCAAAGTGTATCCATTAGTGAATTTTATCTAACAGCATTTGGTTAAAGAAAGTCTGAGTTTTTATGACGAAGCAGTGGTTGCGGACTTATGTGAGCAGCTCACTTTAGCAGCAAAAGTCTACCCAACCACGTTGCCAAACCCCAGCTTCCTCGAGCCTGGTCAGTGTCTCTGACTGCCCTGGATTCTTTCACTTCAAACATGCTGCTTTACTCAGTGCCTGGGGAGCCACCCAACCCAAAGCAGCTTTCTGAGGATCACGTGCTCCTCAGGCATGCCACGCTCAGCTTTGTGTATACAAAGAAAGACGCTTGGAAGAAGTTTCATTGCCCCTTGGAGAGTGCTTTACATACTGCCTGAGAGAGACTGGGCAGGACAGAAATTTCTGCATTGACCCTTTGCATTCATGTGAGCTCTTAGTTCACAGCGTGTAACTGGGTGATGTTACTGTACCTACCAAAACAGCTAATTTGGAAGTGGTGAGAAGGGCATAAAAACATGAGAGTTAAAACTCTTCAGTGTTTTGGGGTGGATTTCCCCCCCCCCCAGCTTTTCTCTACAGTCAGAGATAGCCCTTGGGTGGTTCTGGCTTGTGTAATGTGAAGTCTGAATGATATGAGTGAGAGAGGGATTGACAGGGCCCCAAAATGCAGATGGGGGAATCTGCTGTGACTTGACATCTCTAGTTATTTCCCTTCCCCTGCAAAACTGTACAGTGAAGTGCCTCATCCTAAAATATTGTTGGCAATAACATATGCATGGAACATTTAATTTGGGATTGCTACAGACATCAGCCACAAAAAAATCTCTGCAACAGTTTCCAAGCTTTTCTTCCCACAAGTTTAATTGCGTGGCAGAGAAGTGATAATGACATTTTGGTTATCAGCATATTTACAAGCTTGTCCATAGCATCCAGTGCTTCACTCTGTTAGGTGAGTAGGACTTTAGGAATTTTCAAGTCATTCACAAAATGCAGTGGAAAAAGATGCTCATCAGAATTGTATAATCCACCAGTACTGTGCTCATCATTGTGTATTGTGTTAAGAAGTATTCCCCAAAAAAATCTTTCCTTGCTCTAAAGCCTTTCTTGAATAGGACAGACCCTAAATCATATTTCCATCAAAACCATGTTTTAAAACAATATCTTGGTAGAGCTACAGCATGTCTTAAACTGTGCTTCTGGTTTGTTTTATTTCAGGAAAGGTAGCTATACAGAAAGAAGATCTGCAGAAGTATCATAACAGAGACACGTGGTTTCAACTCCAGCATGTTGATGCTGATTCAGAAGTACAGGTGAGATGGTTAAAATGATTATTTGTAACAAGGCCATGGCAGTTTCATGGGTTTCATAGCTCTGGGAAAGATGTGTTGCTTCCCTGCAAAAGGGAAGCATTGCCCATTAGTATGGTTTGGGTTTGAGTGATAAGTGTAGGATGGATTACAAGTGTGTATAAATCACTGGGGGTCAGGATTCTGCCTACAGAAATAATTAAAACTATCAGTCAGGTCACTGATACAAGGGAGGGGTGTGTATATCTCAAGTATTGAATAACTTCAGGCCCTATAAATAACAGTTGATTCCTCAGGGAGTGGAGCCATCTTGAAAATAGTAGCTGCAGGTACTGCTTTAAATAATTACGTTGGCAGAGTGCCACAGGAATGGCATCAAGTACATCTTAAATGTGGAAAACATTCCTTGCCAGATTTCTAGGCCCTCTTCCAAACAATGGGAATGCTGATAATTGTATTACTTCAGCCCTAAATTACGTGCAGGGTTTGGTACTTTGCAAATTTTAGTACACAGTGAGACTCCTCTTTCTGTACTTGCCTTCTTTTGAAGCAGGTTCTATTTTCTGTTATGGCATTAGGTCTTGTGAAAACAGTCATTATAACAAAGCAAGAAATCAAAATGATGTAGCAGGATACTGTGCCAGTTACTTTTTTTTCCTCCTATAAGTATATATTACAGATCCCTTTTGAACCACAATATTTGTTTAGGAGGAGACATGAGTATCTGACCTGTGCTCAAGTCTCAGATGAATGCCAGAGGAAATGCCTCTTAGATATTCCTGTATGGTAGGGTTGGACACAGTGTCTTGGATTCTCAGTCTGTGTGCAGGTCTGCACATACTAGGTTGGACAATGACACTTAAAATACACACACATTCCACCACACAGTGTGGTCACGTATGGTGAAGCATGTGTGAAAATTTATGCAGATTTGGCTCTCTTTTTGTTTGGAGAGACAAATAACAGTTGTGCATGTGACACAAAGAGAGCCTCAGGACAGCATGTTCAGCCTGTGACATTTTCTTGTAAAATATTGATCCTCTTTAATGCCACATTTCAGTGCCACTGGTGATGGAAAGGCTTTTAACAGGCTTTTAACTATGAGATCTATTCTGTTTACCCTGGTGTCCCTGTCTTCTTACCCCAAAGCCTCTTAGGCAATGCCTTCAGAACAATAGATTGAGTCTTTATTTCCTGTAGGATATGAAAACTTTCCCTTTGTAATTTATCAGTTGAAGAAAGCCAATATTTAGATAAGCTTCTGCATTGTTTGTTTTGTTTCAATATTTATACAGAGTGAGTTTGTGGAAGCTTTTTAGAGCAGGGTGCTTTCTAGGCAGCACTGATAATGTAAGTTGCAGGCAGCTCTAGCTTTTGGAGTGATGAGGAGCACAGAATTTGCTGGAAGCATGTGCTCTGTTTATAATTGTACAGTCTATCACTTCTGCTGTTTGCATCCTTACTGGAGCCCAACTGTTAAAAGCTGTTTCTGGGCTCCATGATAAGCATTTATTACAAGTAGTGTAAATATGATTTACATGGTACTCTGATTTTATCCATTTATTTAAATGTTCCTTGGTCTTTATGTTGAGACTGCAAGAGGGGTTGGTTTTCCGTAATAGTGGGAGCAGATTTGTAAATATTTAGTATGATTTCTTATGTAAGTGAAGATAGCCAAATTTTTGTGTTTGTCTTTTACATTTGTGGTATCTCAGTTGTCCTTCTAAGCTCTTTTTCATTTGTAAGGAAAAATAGAATACTTGTGTTAATGACAAGTATTTATACAATGTTACTCAGCTTTCCTCCAATTTTAAAGAAAATCGTTTAAGAAATTTTTTAATAGTTAACATTTTTAGTGAATAATGCAAATACTAGTACAAAGGCAGTTTTAATGTGCCAACTATCAGTTTTATCATTCTAACAGTTTTTCCAATGTAATCTGATGGATTAAACATAGAGCTGTATACCAGGAAACTCCTGCATCTTCTGCTTTTGTTAGCCAGTGGCTGTTGTGCTATTTTCCATGTTGTAGATCACTTCATGGCTCTTTAGTTATGCATCTGAGCACTCTGAGGTAAGCAGTTGTCACTCCCACGCTTTGAATACAGTGAGAGTAAATGTCAAAGAATGTGACTTGCTTGGGGTTATGTGGTCAGAATGAGAAATTATAAAAAAAAGAAAAAAGAGCCCAGGTTTCTAATTATTTCTAATACATTAAGCCATGTTATGAAAGAAACTGGATAATAGTAAACCTATGAGGGACTTACCTTTACCCTGTGAGAAGTCTGAAAATCCCCATGTTTTAAGCAGAGCAACCAGCACACTCAGGAACTGAAAACCACCCTAAAAATAATGAATTGTTCAAATATTAGTGATATTGAAGGCTGTGTTTCATATGGTTCCCTTCTGGGACATTTTTCAGAACAGAAAGACTGATTTGAAGTTACAGATAATAACATTTGTGATGTAAGAACTGATATTTTGAGCTATCTGACGTTTAATGAGAAGAATTTAAAAATTTTTTCAACGTGGTTTGTACCTCATTTGTATGAGTTCCTGTGTACTTCAAAAAATCACTATGTAAGTGTTGATGTTGTGTAACTTCATCACAGATTGTTTCCAAGGCGTTTAGCTTGAGGCTTTGAATCTAGTTGTATGGTTTTACAGCATTGCCATTTCTTACTGTCTTACAAAGGTGCTTTGTATTGTCAGGAGTGAGATTATGGCTTCATAAAATTTATTGCAGATAAGGATATTACTGTCAGCAGGACTACATTAATTGTCAGACTACACAGATAAGAGTATTATTGTAAGATGCTTTAATGCCACCTCCATTTATTGCTTGACAGCAAGTAGAGGAGTCTGGCATGATTGCTCGTGTTGAAGAAGAAATGAGGGCGTTGTGTGTCTGGGCTGAATGCTGCTGAGAGGCCTGTCATCTCAGCAGTACGTTGTGTTCAGTCTCACATGGAGCAGTACAGGTGGGACTGTGCAGCTGCTCAGCCCACAGATGCAGAGCAGGCATTACAACCCACATGCCTTTTGTGGGTTTGGTTTACCATTTGGTCTAGCAAACCTACCTAGTGAGATAATCAGCATCACCAGGTGCATCTGACTTGCCCTTTGCCTGAGTCGGTGGAAAGCAGTAGCTTCCAGAGCACAGTGCTGTGTCATTCAGCAGCAGTGGGCTGTAACTGCCCCTTGAAGCTGACAGACTTTTACTCAATGCCCCCACATTTTACTGGCTGGTTTTGCTCTCACTAGTTTGAAAATAATACATTGCACAGTCTGCTCAAGTCCTGTCAGTGGATACCCTGGATGCTGTTGAGATCCAGCTGTTGATAAAACAGCAGTTGTGCTCTAGGTGGTTAAGTTTGAGCTGCTCTCTGGAGAATAAATGATGAAACTCCAGCTTGTGTTTGTGTTTGGCATAAAAAGCTGAAATTATGTGATACCTGAATATTTCCTTTTTAAATATAGAATAAAATGTTAAATGTGATTGGGAAGTTTTCTTATTCGGAGTACAGAATGGAAGTTGACAGCAGCCATTAATATTTAATTTATGGCTTAACTTTACAGACTGAGAAACTTGTTCTGAAAGTATAAAGCTATAACCAGGTGGGTTTGTGTACATTTAGCTGAAGGAATTTTAAGTTCCTGTCTTCTGATGGAGCCTGCCTCCTCCTCCGTAATGTGCCCAGAGTTAAATGCCCAGTGTCTGACAGTACACAAGCCCAAGTGTTTTAGTGAAAAGTAGAACAGGAATTGAGCCATTACTGAAAATGGTTTAACTTTTGCATTGAAATAGATTTTCAGAAATCAGGCAGCTTCAGCTGGAGGGGAGGGGCTAGCAGCAGAAGAGACAACATAGTAAGCTGCTTTGGGTCAGTGTGATCATGATGTTGCACACTTTATATGGGACATGTTTCTTTTCTACTAGTCATTGTCTTTCAGGACCTTTTATGTTCTCACTGTCGGGCTTTGAGTTCTGGAAGCAAAAAATTGCCATGCTATTGTGCATACCTCTTTTGATCCATGAATGTTTTCCTTTTCTTCACAGAAGGAAGTTTACCCAACAGTAACTGATTCAGATATTTGCCTAGGGCTGTAGATGACAGATGCTTTCAGTGGCCCATGTGTTCTCAGTGGAATTTAAGCCCAAGTGCACATGCAGTCTTTAAAAAGCCTTTCCTGGTTTCGAGTAGTTTTCCCCTTAATTTTTTTTCACATTAAGTTCATGGTTCAAGTCTGTTTTGTGAAGTTAGAGCTTTGCTGCCTAAATACCCTTTGTGCACATGTAATTGGTGAAGTGGTTAAAGATCCAGAGATATTGTGATTACTATCTATATACACCAGCATACTCCAAACTATGTTTGTGTATGCCAACGTGGGGGAGGCTTGCAAGGAGAGTTAGATTATTCTGACATGTTTTCCTGTGCAGACTCTTGTTTTAAAAGTTCCCCTTTTCAAGTGTGCTCTGAGTTACTTCCTCCATCTCATTGACAAGTGTGAAATAGTCATGTCCTCTTATAGCTGAGTTCTCAGTTTTAAATGACAAAATGCTTTTCCAAAGCCAGTTATGCTCAAGGTCTTATTTGAAGTCATTGTCAGAGGAAAAAAAAGTCTGACAAAAACTTGAAAATTGCTCATTTCCCCTTCCTTCTCATAAGAACTTTGATGTGTCTGAGATATCTATTCGGCTATCAACTTAATAAAAACAAAAGGCATGTAAAGGGCAGAAAACCAACACTGAGGAAGCAAATTGTCTCACATTTTAACCTTCTGTACTCAAAGCTTTGTGCCAAAGATTTACTGATGTTAAGTACTTTCTTCAGACACCAACAGCCTTTCCTCTTCCTTTCACCACATTAGCATTTTGTCTATGCAGGCCTTTGACTGTTGTTGGTTAAACATGCCTGTTCTTGAGTATGTGTTGTATTGCACTATGCTATCAGTGTCATGTGGTGTACTACATTAGTGGAAAACATTATTTATGAATATGTTTGGAGACTGCACCTAAAATCCTCTTGTCTTGCTGGACATAACTACTGGCCTTGAAATGCTGCCTGTATATTAGCTAGAAGAATCTATCTAAGGCATGATGTGGTCCTCAAAAAAAACATTTCCTTTTTGTCTGCACCTTGCCATTGAATGCAGAATCTGTATCCCAAGTGTCAGGCTTTGTGAATGAAATCTTGGCCTTCCTGGGTTGGGAGTTTTGCCATGAGTTCATCAGAGCCAAGGTTTCACCACAAACTTTTTAATGAACTCATCTTCATTTGGTCTTGTGTTGTGGAGAAGTTTCTCCCAGACCTGTGGAGGAAGCTGGAGGCGTTACTTTGTTATTTTTGTTCACCTTGTTGAAATTTCCAAGGTCTCTCCCATGTCTGCTTGCTTCTATGTAAATCAATGCTCTTTGTAAGTGTGGAGCAAGTCATGTTGAACTGTGATGGCTGTGTGGCTGATTGTTAATTAAGAATATGTGTTTGAAGATACAAGATGTAATTGTCTTTAGGAGCAACTCTATGGAGCAGTTTCACTCCAGTAATTGATAGAATTACATTATCTGTTGAACAGTTAAGAGCATTGCATGCCCAGTGTCCAACACTGATATTTACTATCTTTATGTAGGTACTTGAGCACTTCTAACATAAAAATGAGTCACTGATGCATTTTGTACGACCTCCTGTAAGTGTGGGTAAATGCAAATTGTAAAAAGAAGCAGCTTCTTCCAGATTTGGTATCAGCTTTCTACCACACACAGGAAATAAATGGGTGCTACCCTCTATATTTTAAACAGTGGCACTTACGCTTCTATCTTCTAGTTGTTTTGAAGAGAGATGCTTGTTTTGATAGGGTGGGGAGATTCTCAAGGCAAGATACCTGCTGACAAAATCATTTGAGACAACTGAACCATCAGCAATGGTAAATAGTGTTTGTGGTAAAGGGAAAGAGCAGCTATTGACCAGATCCTGCTTTGTGGCAAGACTTCCTCCCTATGTGAATGTAAGAGCACAGTATTCAGATTTAGCAGCACAAAGGGCTAAGACAGCCAATCAGGTTTTGGTCTATTACCCTTCAGTAGCTAATCTGTAAGATGATGTGGTGAGGAGCACCTACTGCTGAACAATGAGTGTACATGGTCTTAAAGAAACATATGTGGGTTTTGTATCTGCAGAGCATAATTTGTCTGGGGAAATTAAACACTTTCACTTACAACATCTACATATTATATCCTATCAAACTATTTGAGAAGAAAACATGATTAATTTTAAGGATTTTGACCATATGGTGGTCTTCTTCCTTTAGAGAAACAGGAAGATTAACATTATGCCATGTGAAGTTGTTTGCCAGTTTCTGAGCAATTCTGACATGCTTGCACATATGGAGAGCAAGCAGATATCAGTTCTGCTTTGCTTAGCATTTATGAATCCATGCAGTGCTGAATAGAGCTGCTGCACCTTCCTCAGCAATCAGCTGGGTTTTGTTCCAGTTTCTTGGGAGCTGCACTGTGGTCCAGCAGGCAGGCTGGGAGCTCTAGGATGATCCTTGGACCTTTCCCAGCTGCCCACTGCTAAAGGAAGGAGCAGCTGTTATAGTAGCAAATGCAGGCAGCAAACAAACTCCTTCCTCCTCCTGCCCGCAAACCTGCTGTTAGGCCTGACCTTATGTGGGGCTGCTGATAATACTGCAGGGCTGGGTTTACCTAAAGCAGTAGCTGTACCCTTGGTCTTTCCCCTCCCACTCCCTCAAGGGCAGCATTGAGTGAGCCCTTAGGGTTTGGCTTAGTTTTCTTGTTTGATTTAAGTTTTACTGATGACAGAAAGTGACTTCTGGAGAAGTTGGCTAAAAAGGTTTCAGAGTAGACAGAATCTGCCCAATAACGTTTGCTATATCCTGAAATAAAATTTGGAGACTGGGAAAGCAAGGGCTCAGGTTATTCCCTAGTTTGGAAGGGTCTCTGTGCAGCACTGAGTTTTTCCAATGCTCATTTCTCCAGACAGTTTTTGGAGCAAGGGAAGATAAACCAACACACCAGTGTTTTCACAGTCCTGAATTTGAGATTCCAAAAATAATGCAGTGCTGGCATGAGTCAGTCATGAGCCGTGGTTCATGTCACCTGCTTAGCCTAGTCTTCTCCTGCAGCTCATGCCTGTTACATCTCTTCCCTCTTCTGTCTCCAGGAGCTGGGGGGAGACTGCTGGCAGTCACACTCTACCAGCAGGATGAAGAGTAAGGAGCCAAAAGTGGGTCCCAGTCCCTTTCCACACTACTGAGCAGTGAGCAGAGTTGAGTTGTGTTGGGAAGTGTCCCTGTATGGAATAAGTGTTTGGAAAAACTTTCATCCAGGTGCACTCCCAACTTGGAGGGGAAAGTTCCCAGCAAAATTAGGTAGGCTAGTGAGAAATAGATGACCACAAACTTCTTGTCCAGCAGTTTATTCGTAAACAAATACCTTATTTAGGAGTTTTTGTGATATCAACTGTTGTTATTTTGTAGAAGCAAATTATCATGCTATGTGAGCCCTGGATATTAAGACTATTGACCTGATACTTAATACTCAAGCAAACTGCATATTTTCTGGTTTTGTTTAAAATCAGTGAAGACTTGTTCTTTTCCTTTGTTTTTGAAAAGTGTAATATTTCTAAAAATTAAATCGTAACAAAAATGATGGAGACCTGGCTGATATTTGCTTTAAAATGATTTAGGAAATGTGGGTAAATTTGGCTGCTGTCTTGAACTTAGGTGGACTGACAGTCTTCTGTGCCTCTTCTAGAGCCTCAGATAGGCACTGAAGTTCCTGGTATTTGTCAGTGGTTTTTCAAAAATATTTCTCTGAAAAACCAGATTGCATCTGTTTTGAGCTGGGTTGGGTGTTGCATCTGAATCTACAGTCCCTGCTTCATGTGGAGTGTGTCAAAATGTGTGCATTGAACTGCACACTGACATGGCTCCCAGAGTTATCCTGGTGACCTTGCAAGCACTGCCTCTGAGGCCTTGTTCAGGATGCTAAAACTGCTTCATGCCAGGATGGCAGAACCTCGTCATAAGAGTAATTTTAGGATAATCTGTGGTCATGCATTTTATTTTCCTTCAAAGTACTGTGGTTAAGTTAAACCACAAATTTGCAACTGCTGTGCAAACATGATACAGTTAGGTAGGATTTGTGTACTTTTATTTGCTTTATAACTGTTTTCTGGTGTTTCAATCCACAGTGACTCATGGCTGCATTCCAGGCAGAAAGGAGGTGGTTGGAGATAGGCTTTTCCTGTATCTATAAAACTAGAACTTTGAGTCTGCTTTTTCTTTTCTTTGCCAGCTTGCAATCAGTTTCAGTTTAGTTTTCAGATAACAGAGTGTGTGGTCAAAGTTATATCTAACAAGCATAGTATAATTTGTGTTTTCCTCAATAAGGCCTTTCAAAAGATTTTTTTGTTACTGATTTCCTTTTGAACACTGTCTGCTTCCCTACAAGAAATGCAGTCATCCAGTGGCTTTTTTGATCAATAGCTGAAAACTGGAAGGCAGTTAGCCCCATTTTGGGTGTTAGATGTGGTTAGGGAGGAGGTGCAACCTGTGAACCCACCCTCCATATCAGCTGGAGCTGATGGAAAAGGTGTTCAGCATTTGAATTGGCACTCCTTCAGCTTGTTCCTTAAACAGGGGTCCTGTCCTCCCAAAGGAGAAGGTTATGCTTGCTAATAAGCATAGCTGCTTCTAGGAACACCCTGAAATATATTTGTTAGTGGAAATGTTTTGAGTAATTAATACATGCTACTTCAGAATTGTCAAGTCTCCAGATTTTTTCTCAGAATTTTTTTGCTCTGCTAAAGGGAAAAAAACCATTATAGCCTCAATGCAGGACTGAGCCTAGACTTAATCCCTGGCTCCAAAGGAGGGATTCTCTCTGAGCAGGATGAAGCCACTGTTTCAGCTTCCGGTAAAATGGATTATTTTTTTTTGTTCTGTTGCATTGTCTAATCTTTCCTGCTTGTAAACTCTGCAGATCAACTACAATAGAAGACTCTTGTTATTATTACAGTAGTTCTTTTAATAAGAAAAATATAAATTTCTTTTTTACAAACTATCAGTCAAAGATCATGGCAATTCTCTGTTTCTGTGGTACATTTAATCCATTATAGGTTGACTTTCTTGTTCATTAGATTAACTTTTGATCTTGTGATATGAATTTATTGCAGTTTTGTCTTCCCTTTGCAAAATTAATTATCTGGTGTTTTGTAAACCCAACTAATGCCGTTTGTTAGGAGTGAATGTATTCAGATGAATCCTTAATGGTATAATTGATTTGGGAAAAAGCATTCTGTTTATTTAAGAGTAACATTTTCTGTAAATTAAGCCTGAAAGTGTGTTACTGTAGCCTTATTTCAAGGTATTTGAGGTTTTTTACTGGAAGTAAAACCCTGGAAGGTGTTTTGGGAATAGTTGTAGGCTGCTGGTCCCTGTGATCCCATGACCTCTGTTTTGCTGTAGGAAACTTGGAGTCAGTTCTTGAGCAGCTGACCATTTTCAAGGCTTTCACAAGAGAAAGATGAAAGCTACAAGAAAAAATGACTTTTAGCCCGGAAGAGGCAGCACTAACATGTTATGCTTAATGTAACTAGGGAAATGTGTGAAATACTGCTGATATTTTAAAAATATTTTTTCAACCTAATTTCTGAAATGAGGAGTTTCCATTGTATTCAGTCTGTGTGAGATTGAGCAAGTGGCCTCTTCAGGTTACTCTCAGGCTCATCTAAGTGCATTGAAGTATTCTTTCTTGAGAAAGGTCAGTCTCACTTTTGTTTAAGACCAGCAGAAATATTTCCATAAAAACATTTGTATACCTTGGTATTTTTCTACAGAGGGATATTTTCTCTGAAGTGCTAAATCTCTGTTCTTGTCTCTTAATTTCTTAAAAATTTGTATTAATGTTGATTTCTCTGGTAGTTAGCAGGATATCAACAAAGATAGCAGCAGTTGGTTTTGCAGGTTCATAATATAAATTTATTCTCCAGAGACTAATGGTTTAGATCCTGTAATAGAATATGCAGCCAGTGAGAGAGAGAGAACATGGAAGATTAAGGAAAATACAGTAAAACAGAAGCAAGAAAGCAGTTCTGCTTAAGCAGAGTTCTTAGCTGATTATGAGCCCTGCCCTTGTGATGTACAGCTGCAGTGGGCATTGCAGTGGTACCGAGTCCCTAAGAGCTGGGTCTAGGAGTGGCTTTATGCATTTGTGCAGAGAAGTCCTGCTCTTATGCATGAGGACAGGCTTCAGTTTGAAAGCCAATGACAGATGCTGACTTTGGCACACACTGACTGGGTGAAGGAGGATACCTCTGTCACTGAAATGCAAATCAGGAGTGACAGCTGAATGCAGCGTTTAGTTTTTGCATTGGGGGTGATGGTGATTTAATAATTTTGTTTAAAATGATACAAAAGACATGTGGCAGAAGCCTTGTTTGAAGCTCACACACTCATCTGGGTTCTTGCCTGTTCAAAATGCCCGTGAGCTGCTGTGGTGCCTCAGCAACATTATACAGATTGAAGAGCTTGTCTCCAGTTGGAGAGGTTGCCTTGCTTGTTTTCTGGATGAACACCAGTATTGTCTGCCACATGTACTTGAAGGGTCTGTGTTCCAGCCCTCAGATAGGAAAGTGTTACTGAGTCAGAATACTGAAGATATAAGTAGATGATAAAGGTTTTGGAAGTGAAAGCATGAAGTGTGTAGTCAAGGTGGTGCAGAAAGAATGGTACTGAATAAGGGATATACACTGGGAAGGGGAGAGAATGACCATAGCAGTAAGGAACAGAATGTCTCATGGGTGCCTTCAGAACAAATATTCAGGCACTGACTCCAGTGTTTGTGCCTCTTAACACGAGAGGATTAGGGAATGACCATGGGCTGAACTTCTGTGTGTCCATGCTCCTTAATTATTGCTGCACTCCTTGCTGTGCTTTGGACTCCCTTCACCAGCTTTTGTCCAGACAAATCTGCTGTAGAGAAAGAAAGGGAATCTTAGCAGCATAGGTGCAACTTGAGGTCAGGGTTTCGTCTTCACTCTCTTCTGTTGCCCAGGACAGACAACCTCATAGAGCAGGAGGTTGTGGTAACTACTCACAAGAGATAGGGAAGTCACTGGCAAGAGTTTGGTCCTGTGCAAAAAGAGCAAAGGTTGAATCTAGAAGATCTTATAAAAGGAGTGGCAGAAGAATTTTGTGTGATTTCAGGTAAAGATGACACCCACATGAGAGCTGTGACTAATTAGCAGGGTGGATTTTAGCATCCTTTAGTACAAAGGATGGAGGGGAGAGTAATGAAAATGAAAGGCTCAATTTTGTCTATGATAATTTGCAGAAGATAACTGGGCACTGCTGGCATGTCAGATTTGGCCAATAATAATATGTGGTTTGCATTTACTGTATACACACTGTAAAAGTGATGCTGAGTTTTTGTCAGTGGGACTGGCTACTCACATTTTGAAATATAATGGAATTGATAAGAGGAATGCAGTTGTTGCCTGTATTTTCTTAGCATATTGAAGGATAATATCTTGGCCCAAATCATAATGAATGATCTGATGATAAGGAGTTGACGCCGGTGTAACAGTCGATGCTGTGAATGTTAGCATCATGATTGAACATTTTTTGTGTTTTTTTTAATAGTTGTTTGATTTAGTTTTATTGATATTTGTATTACAATTTATATTGCTTAATAGATTTTATTTTTATAATGTTTAAAACATGTAGGTGTTAATTTATAATACACTTATATGGTACCATTTTTAAGAATAGTGTTGCAGATACTTGCTTAATATTTAAAATGCTAATTACAAGTTCAACACAACATTTCTGTGTCAGATCTTGGACATTCCATATCCTTCAATTAGTACAACATGTAGAGATAAAATAATGGTGGGAATTATGCACCCAAATTTAGTTGAATGACTATTAGTCTGGATTCTCTGGCAGTTGAAAGACCTTAGCTATATAGCTCTTATTTAATCTTTAGACATCTTATGGAATTACTTGTACAAACTGGCTTGCTTTGGTTGAGGTTGGAATGGTGTGACTGCCTATGCATAAAACTAACTTTTCCTATGGTGTTTTTGGTGTGTTTCAGGGGAAGGTCCACCTGGAGCTGAGACTGAGTGAAGTCATAACAGACACTGGTGTTGTCTGCCATAAGCTCGCAACACGGTAGGACTTGAAATGTAGCTGTGAAGTTATGAGAAACACTGATTGCAAGCAGCAGTGCAGTGCAAACAGCAGTGCAGTGCTTCATTTTATAATGGAGGAATCAACACATTTATTTGGACATTGAATGTTCTTGATCAGAAATATCCTTATGAATTTATAGGGTGTGAGATTCTGTTTCATTTTCCATTCTCCTTCTCTCCACATAATATATGTAATTTTCTTCCTAATAATCATAAATGTTAATAAATCTCTTATCCAATTTGGTCATGGCATAAATACTAAAAAGACATCAAAGGGTAATATTAATGTCCTTCTAATTTGCATTGAGGACCTTACCAACTAAGTAAATTTGTAGCACAGCTTGTATAGTGAGAGTGTGTTACTGAGCTGACTTAAAACAAAAGTTTGCTATCACTTACTAAGGCTGCCTCAGAGTCAGCCATCCAGTCTCATTCAAATTGAAACAGAGATGCCACAGGACTCACATGGCAGTAAAGATTCCTCTGTCCTCTGAGGAGGAGTCTGGAGGACCACTGCTCTCTGGCCACACCAAAGCCTTTCAGATTACCTCAGAAGTAGTGGCAGAGCTGATTGGCTGCTGTGAGAAATGCTTTGTGTTCTCTGGCAAAAGAGCTGTCAAAATCAGACTGCTGGCATCATACATACCTGTTTGCCAGTTATGTCAATATGACACATGCTCTGCTAGGAAAGTTCTGACCAGCCCAATTTTCAGACCAGTATTTAATATAATTTTGTTGCTGCCTTTGCTAAGGCTTTGTCCTGGTAGTCTTTATATCTAGGACCTGTTAACAAATGCAGGTGGCCCATATGGTGACCTCCATTGCTGTAGGCCACTTGATATGAGGATGTGCTGGGGTAAGTGGTCCTGCCTGCCTGTGCATATACCCTCTGGCCATGCAGGTGCTGCCAGAGCTCTGCAGCAGGTACATTCAAACTCTTTCTCTCTGCCAGTCTGCTGTGATGAGGCAGAGCCAATACCACGGGATAGTCTGCTGCAAGTTGCTGTGTAGGCTCTGAGCTCCAGTGAACTTGTTAACCAGGGAACAATGCTGCTGGAACACAGCTGTCCTCTTTGAGAACAAAAATTGCTGTGTTAGTATAGCTCTGCACCACCTGGAGGGCCCAGCCTTCCTCTAGCTGCTACCTGGGCACTCTCATTGTGTCATTTTCCATAGCACAATTTTAATATGACCAAGTAATGATGGTCACAAGCATTCTGAGAAACCAGAGCTCAAACCTGTATCTACCAAATCCTAGGCTGGCATCTTTTATTTAGTGTTGTTTGTATTGCTATTGGTCCTAAGGCTTTAATGGACAAGGGGAAGTAAAAGATGGGAAAAGTTAATTTCTTTGTCAGAGAAGATGTATGTGTGGAACATACAGGACAGTGGGTTTATCGCTGAGCTTGGACTCTCCTTGAAGCAAGCCTGGAGTATAGTGTGCTTAGAGAAGGAAAAAGAGCACAGTTGTCCTGATTACCACATTGGGTTTTTTTTTGCTTTGGCCTTTCTGAAAGTGTGTACTGCACTCTTTAGATGTGATACAGCCACAGACCCTTCTGTCCATATCCTTTGAACCCTAATTGTGGGTTGAGATCCTGTAATGTCTGACTCTGCAAACATAGATTAACTGAAACTCCCTTCTGCTCTTGTCTGTTTTGAACAGTTAGGTGATGTACTGAAGGACCTTCAGAAGTGTTTGCCTTTGTTTTATTCTGAATGAGTATGTCATACCACAGCCAGCTGTCTTTCAAAGGTTTTGTCTTTGGTTAAGTGCAACCTGATAACATTACAGTACCAATGGGTTTTTCAGTGAACTTCCTGAAATGCTAGAAGTAGGTGTCTGAAAAGGTCCTTATTGATATGTAACACATGCAGCTTCTTGCTTCATGAATAGCAGTAAGGCAATGACTGCTTTAACAGTGTGATTTTCTAGCTTTCTATTCATTTGGCTAGACAGCTTTTAAATACTTATTCAAATTTTTGCTTATATATTCTTGATTTGAAGACTATTTCATTACTTTTCTATAATGCAGAGGAAAAAACTTAGATTGGTTTGTGAAGCCTTCTGTAACCATGATTTGCTAGGTATTGTTCAGTGTATTAGCTGCAATGTGTAGAAAAATCATGAGGTTTTAACCACTGAATCATAATGATCCTAGGTGTCTTAGAAACAAAATTTGAGAATCAGGGCTCAAGTAAGCTTTCGTCTGCTGAAACTGTCTTTTCCCATTGCCACCTTCTCTTTGGTATCTGACCTGGGCACTCTGGCTTTGTTTAGTTTCCACATTCATTTGTTATTTGAGTGGTAAGTGACAATAGAGTTTAGCAGTTCAAATAAGAAGATTGGGAAAGAATATTTCTAGAGTATGTAGCTCCGTTGATGCAGGTTTTCCTGGCAGTGTGTCTTAGCTGTGAGAAAGAAGGGAATGATGAAGGGGAATGATTACATTGGGGGGAGAAGAAAGCACTTCAGAATGTAGTCCAGCATTTTCTTCATGCCATATTGCTTGCTTCAGGAAGGTCTGCAGCAAACTGCAGCTCTTAACATTTTTCCACATCATCTGAAATCTCTTTCAGGTTTGTTCATAGCCATCTTGGTTCTGGCGCTTCAGCATGTAAGAAAAGTGTGGTAATTAAGCAATGCTCAGCTAGATGTCTATGTAGCTGGAATTTGCCAGTGAGGAGAGCAGCAAAGGCAGGAGAGGCAGAGGTAACCTTTGTTAGAGGTAGGTCATGAGTGGAAAGCAGAGCCTAGGTGTTTTAGGGAAGTGTAGCTTCCCTAAAAGTATTGTGAAAATAACTGATTGTCTTGTGAATATTTTGTGGATGTTACAGTGAGCAAATAAGGCTGTAAAAATATGAACAAGAATCTACTTATTCTTAAAAACTGACTTGTTCTGATGAATCTAATATTTATCTTGTGAACTTCGTTTACTTTGAAAAAATATTTATATCTAGTTTTTTTTTTTAAATGAAGCATTTAGCTACAAAGATAAACAATGCCCTGCAAAATGACCTCATACATATAACTGGTTGAACAGTTCAGGTTTGCAGGGAGAACAAAAGCTGCATCCAGTGGGCAGCTGTTTAAAAATACCTTAGAGACACTTGCTTTTTCAAGCCCCAGAGTAATGCCTGTTTTCAAAGACCACGTATGAAGACTAAATGAAGACTTGGCCAATTAGGAAACGTTTTTGCCTTTGCAGAAGATATGAGCTTGCCCATAGGTTTTTTATCAATGTGCCCTCTGAGCATGTTCACATTGCTGCCACCTCTGCATTCCAGAAAGCCTGGAAAGCAGTTGGGGCTGAGCCAGCCTGCAGTCCTGTGGAGCATGCTGTGAACAGTCAGCTGGATGAATGGATGGAAAAATTCATCTGAATGGAAGGGCAGATTAAAATATTTAAGTGCTGAGCTCTTGAACATTAAGTAGTACATTATTAAAAAATGTAAAAGGCAAGTGTGCTTCCTTAGCCCCTGCAGAGGAAGCAAAAAATTCAGTTCAGAAACTGTTGCCTAATAGCTTCTCCTTAGGAAGCATTCAGTACTTTCATTTAATCTTAAACCACTAAGCTGTTGTGCTTCATCAGAGGCCGTAGTCTAAGCCAGCTGCTACAGTACAATCTCCTGGACTGAATCCCTGCAAAAGAGATTAAAAGGAGAAGCATTAGTGGATTTAAAAGGTACAATGATAGTACAGATGTAGGCATCATACTCCAACTGCTTGTCTCCTAGCAACTTCTTCTGTCATTCTCTGTAAGAACCACAACTCTCACTTTGGATGCTCCTTCTGGGAAGAGTTTACTACTTGTGGGCTCCCCCTGTGAGACGTGGTGCAAAACCTTGTGACTGGGCCCCATAAGTCTTCTGTATCCCAGTTACAGGACTTGAGATGCAGGCTGTTGATGTGTATGTTCACACCATACAGAGAGAGCAGATGTACAGCCTGCTGACCCAGACCCATGCCCAAGTGTGTCAAATAAAAAACAACATGCATGGGCTTTGTGGTTTGGTACCTTCCTGTAGCTGCATTTGTGCTAAATACTGTTGTGCCATGTAGTGAGTCTCCTTGAGTGCTGGGAAAAAAAGTCTTACTCAGTAGGTCTGGCTTCTCCCCCTTCTGTCTTTCACTCACAAGATCTTACAGTATGTTCCTCCACACTTTTTACACCCACAGCTTTCCTGGCCCTCTACACAGTCAGCCACTGCTTGTTGTGACTATCAACATCTGGCCTCACCTTCCATGGGCTGTGAAGTGAAGGCTGTCTCCTGTTTGTCACCTGCCAGAAATCTACCTGTAATTTTATGAACATTTTTAAGATAGGCCATGGAAAGAAGTGGTCAAGACTTTCCCATGCTTCCGGCTGTTTTGTCCGTACACACCCCTTTGTGCAGACACACAGCTTCTGGCAGCTGCTTGAGCAATGTTATATTTTATTTTTTTCCTCTCATCTTTTTTAGCTGTAACAGGCCTTAATCCTGTATCCTAGAAACTGCACTTTTCTCTTTATGTAATGCAGAGGAAAGAAAATGACCAGGGAAAGGTTCTCTTTCTGCAGCCATGCTGGGTGGAAGTGTTTGAACTAAGTCATGAACGGCGGGTGTCTAGCCATATTACATGAATAGATCTGAAAATCAGTGGTATGTACTTACCCCTAAATTTTTTTTTATGAGCCGCCACTTCCCATATACAGAAACTTTTCCTGCTTTACAACTGAAGTACTTGGAAAGGATCCCTAGACTTTTTGTAAACCTTTCCCCACCATTGCTAGAGCAGCTTTTGGGCAGCATATTTGTGTTTAGCACAGAAAGGTGGTTCCCAAGAGGCTTTAAGGCCTCTGGACTGTCCAGACAACTTTGTCTCATCTGGCAGAGCCACACAGGCAAGGAGCAGCAGATACATGCATTTGTATTTATTTAATAAAGAGCAGGGCTCCTGCAGATAGCTTTGTAGCAATCTGTAGGCTTTGCTGTGGTTAAGCTACTAGAGGCAACATTTAGAGGCAGTGTTCTGTATTTAGCAAGATGACATCTTGCAGCATGCCTGAAGGAACAGGCCACTGAACTCCTGTTGAAAGTCAGGAGCCTGGCTCCCTGATCATCCTTTGAGAATTCCAGCATGTGTATGTAATTAGTCACATTTAAATGTCTGTATTTATGCAGTGTCCCCAGCTGCTCCTTCAAGTGTTGTCTTATGTCTTGTCTCTTAGTTTTAAAAAAGCTTGCAAACATCTGCTTTGGAGAGCTCACCCCTCCTCCCCTCTGCTTCTTTTATTCTCCCACCCAGTAAATCTATACAGCTAAATAACAACGTATGTGCTTCAGAGGCCACTAATGTCTTTCATATGTAGTAGCACAGTTTTCCAGTAAACAATTCATAAGTCTACAAATACATTACCAATGCTGAAATTTTATTTGGTAAGTGAAACTTTTGTAGCTCTGGTGTAGAAGACATGACTGCTCTGCATTAATTTACGAATTAAATGCTGTGCAACTCTCTTGAGTGCTCTGCAAGATGTATTCCGACCACGTGGAACAAAGTTGAATGGGCAGTTTACAAGAGCAAGCAGGAAAGGAGACAATAAGTAGGTATGACATCCCTAAGATAAACACTTCAGGGATTTTTAAAAGAACAGTGACTGATATGTGGGCTTTAAAAGCCCTCTGAACCGGAAGAGGGAGGTAAGGAAGGTGGTTTCATTTGTCAGGTGTGGTTAAAGCAGAAGGTCTCTGCCTAGGGGTGGGAGTCCTGGGACTTGGTGATGGTTCCCTAGCCTTCCCTGCTATGTGAATAGAGCACAGAGCATGCAGTGAGCAGCATCTGACCTTCCTCTCTGATTGCTCACATTATAGATCTGAATTTCCTTGTCCATGAGTGTTGCTGCTCACTGGTTGACAATCACTGCCCTAAGTCAGATTGACCTTATGTAACTGTTTAAAAGTCTCTTATGCAATATGATGTTTCTAAGGTTAAGGTAAATTATGCTACATTTTGAAAATTTCAGAGGATCAGCCTTTTTGTTTTGTTGGTCACAACTCATGAAGGGCAAAGTTACATATATCAAGTCTGTTTGGAAGGACTGAGGTAAGGACCGTTCCTGCTTTTGGATCAGCAGTCTGGATCCTAATCTAAAGCATAAGAGGAAAACATGATCCCATCTTATCTGGTGCAGGTTTGCCGTTTCCTCCTGTGATGGCATTTGGAGACACCTTGAAAAACTACAGGAGTGTAGCTAGTCCTTCAGTCATGGAACATGCTTAAATGCATTTGTGTAAAATTAAAGCATAGGCATCATCTCTGAGTCATCTGGGAATTTCCTTTACTAAGTAGCTTGTTTCTTGCTTTTCTCATTTATGTTGGAGCTAGTTTACTTTCTAGTACATAACTGTCTTAATAAAATACCAGGAATAGGTGAAGAATTTGTCTAAAGGGTTAGAGTAAAGAGAGAGCTTGGAAATGCATGGCTGTATTTACCTGTTGAAGTGAAGACCAAATTTTGTTGGTCTTCTGTTGTTGTCCTCTCTCTAATGCTGTTAAAAGCATTAGCAGAAAGCAAGAGTGCAGGCAGAGTGACCAATGAAGTTTTAGATAATACTTTTGTCTGCTGTTTTGTTGGGAGGGGTTTGTTTGTTTTTTCTGAATCCAGTTTTAATGCAGAAAACACTTGGACTCAATAGCTTGATGAAATTTCTTTAGTCTCTCATAATAGTCTGGTTTTCTTTAATAGATGGTGATGAAGTCTAGTTATTTGTCAGTGGTGTAGAACAGGGTTTGCTCCTCTCTTTTGAGTGTGGTGTGCTATATACAACATTTTCCTTTTCCAGATCGGAGCCGGTGTTCCACCACAGTGTCAGCAGGAACCAGGGGATGTTTCTTCATGGAGGCAATGTTTTGTTGCTTTGTGAGGCAGTAGTGCTCAGTCTCAGGCTCTTGATGGTTACGTTAGTGTGTGCAGGGCTGCAGCTCCTATTGAGTGTGGAGGTTGCCTGAGGCCAGAGCTGGCAGTGGCTGCTTTTCCTGTGATGTGACAGCTCTCAGTGCTTTTTGCCTACATCCCAAATAGGTCCATGAGCCACCCAGCCCTCTTGGGTTTGCTGCTTCCAGTTTAGAGAATGTATATTTGTGTTGCTTTAGAGAGGTTTCCATTCCTCTGCAGAGAGATGCAGCCAGCTTTGAACTTACTTCAGGGTCAAATGAAGCTTATTTACCTGCCTAAAATATGACCTGCATCAATTAGGGGAGAAAAAGGTATTACTAACTACAAGAAGGCAGTTTAATATATGCATCAATCAGTAGTTTGAAAAATTTCAATTTCTGTTTGCTCCTGGGAAGGAATGCTAATGAAGGCGTAAAGTGGTTTCACAGCTTCATTTTGAATAAACTCATGCATCCATTAAATGTGTTACAGTCTCCTTTCTCTGGAGAGCAAGCCCTGCATCAAGCTGTACCTTCTCCTGCAGGATTGCATCTTGATCGTGCTTTTAATTTTGTATGGGTTTCATAACAAACTGATGGGAGGTTAAATCACATAGTATCTGGTACTTCTATCATGAAGTGCTGCAGTGCTCTGGGTTTTGGGAGTACAGAGGGGAAGAGAGAAGATTTGTATCTTTATAAGGCTTTAACATAGTGCATCAGTTTTTTATTCTTTCCTCCCAGCTCTCATAACACTGAGTTTGCACTGTCTCTGCTGTGCTTCTCCATCCCCACCATAGCCTCTTTTGTAGCCTAAATCGAGTTTCAATTGTTCTCCATTAAACCTCTGATATATAGAAGTACTGTCTTCTGCTACTGCTGTGTTTCCCGCTAAATGAAGTTTGTTTCACACTTTGTTTTTGTATTCAGTGTTTCTTCAGTGCTTCTCTGTTCATGAAATTCTTTATGCAAATCACATACAAGTGTCATTTTATCTGTAATCCAAATCAACGGCAACTTCAATTAGACTGTCTTCCAGCAGAACGTGTTTTAAAGTGCTCACCATTTTGAGATTGGATATTCATCACATTACTCTCTGGAATAGGTATAAAACTTGGTCTGTAATTAAAGACTCAAATGTAAGTCTTAAGCCATTCTGTTTCAGCAGTAAAAGCTGCTGTGTAAATAACATGACAGTACTTCCTGTTTTACACAGAGTAGGCACAGACTGGGATTATAAATGGAGGCAAATTATTCAAGCATAAATCCTTATGGTAAATGATTTAATTTCTAAATGTGCTTGAGGTCACAGTGTTAGGGTGCTTCAGGGGCATTAGAAGGCATTCCTGTAGTATCCATGTTTGTAAAAGGTGCATGGATTTTGAGAACTGTGAATTGTTAGCACCTTCAGTAGGCTGTCAGTGCCCCAAATGTCTGCAGTTTTTACTTCACTCATATCCTTTAACGATGATCAGCTGGAGGAGTTCAATTACATTTGAGGTAGGGCCCTAAAAAAAACCAGGTAACTGTCTTGCAACACAACCTGTATCAAAAGATTCTTTAGAGTACACGGTATTTAGCATAATACAAGGGTGGACTTCTACTCTGTTTCATTCTGAATGACTCTTGGGATTTCTACAGCTTCTGTGGTAGGCACTATCCAAAACCAATGCCAGAGAATCTTCTAAAGGAGCAGTGTGATGATTTGATGCACAAATTACAAATTACAGTTGTCTCTGCAAATTTTTTATCTGTTGCTCCAAGAGCAACACTTGCCAGCATGATATTTAGGTAGCAGAATGGAACTAGGGAAAGACATCAAGGTAGGGTAGAAATGGGGGGAAGCTGGAGGGTAAAGAGGAAGTTGCAGGGCCCCAAGTGTTGAGGTTGAATGATTTTTTGGGGTTTTTTTTTTTTTTTGTTTTTCCCAGATACAAGGAGAGTAGAGACATGGTACACAATACCTAGGAAACACTTGTCATTAACTTAATTGTTCACAGAAGGACTTGTTGAGAGGAAGTTATTGCAAGAAGTCATGCAGTGGATATGGCAACAATGAGAAAGTATCTCTTGCCCTACTCCATCTGGAATCATGTTCATGCTTCTGAGTACATTATTGTACCAAGAACGCAGCTAGTTATGTGTTATGACTGAGTACCTTCCAGAATCCACAGTGCTAAAATCACCTGGTATCAACTGTATGTCCCACTACTTGTCTGTCTTGGTGTAAACCTTGGACTTGGATGCCAATTTTTGGAAATTTCAGTAAGAGCTGCTTGTAGAAAAATTCATCTGTTTTGCCAATTATATATTTGTCCATAAAAAGCGTAAGTCAGATTAAAAATCTTCCAATACACATTTTTAATTTAATAGCACTTTGAGACCTATCATTTTCACTGTCTCACTCCTTTCTGCCCTACAAGGTATATTGCTAGTTTCTCTAATCTCTTTCTTCTCATAAATACTAGGAGAAAGGGGAAATACTCTAAAATACTGCAGTAAGCACAGAAATTGTCAAGGAGTCTGTGCTTTTGGAGGCGGTAATGTCTGCAATTAATTTTAACTTAACTTACTGTTGATTTGCTTCCAAGCTGATGGTTTTGTAATAATTTCATACAAGCTTCAAACAGAGGCAACAATTCAGCTCGACTGCATACAGCTGCAGATGTATTCGCTGTGTATGGTTTTACCCTTTTTGTTGTTTGTCCAGTTTTAGGCCCCACCAACCCAAACATCATCTTTGTAAAAGCTGGCACAGCGTGACAGCAGACTCTCACTATTTATGTGCTCTTCAGTCAGAAGCTACTGAGAACTGCTATATGCAGCCCTTGCTTCCCTAGAGACACCCAGGGGTGCTTTCTTCTCTGCTTAGCCATGGAGTTTAATAAAATCAGTAGATCTAGAGTATCTTTTGAAATCTCTACCACTTATTCAAATTTTGTGGAAAATGCCGACTGATTTTAAAAAAAAAAATTGTCAGCAGGGTATTGACAAGTAAAGACAGAAAGCATTTTCTCTTAAGCTTCTGTCTTTAGGAGACCAGGCTAAAAAGGCATGTGTTAAACTCAGAAGTCTTCATGGAAGAGCTACAGGAAAAATAGAAGAGCTGATAAATAGGTCTTGCAGTGAGTTACTACTGGATTTATGCAAGAAAACCTTTGATAACACCAAGATGGGGGGGAGTGTTGATGTGCTGGAGGGTAGGAGGGCTCTGCAGAGGGACATGGACAGGCTGGATCGATGAGCTGAATCCAGTGATGTAGGCCACAACTTGAGTACTGTGTCCAGTTCTGGGCTCCTCCGTTTAGGAGGGACCTTGAGGTGCTGGAGTGTGTCCAGAGGAGGGCAATGAAGCTGATGAAGGGTCTGGATCTCCTGTGAGCAGTGGCTGAGGAAGCTGGGGTTGTTCAGCCTGGAGAGGAGGAGGCTCAGAGGGGACCTTCTCAATCTCTGCAACCTCCTGAAAGGTGGCTGTAGCCAGGTGGGGGTTGGCCTTTTCTCCCAGGCAACCAGTGACAGGACAAGAAGACAGTTTTAAGCTGTTCCAGGGGAGGATTAGGCTGGACATCTGGAAGAAATTCTTTACAGAAAGGGTGATAGGGCATTGGAAAAGGCTGCCCAGGTAGGTGGTGGAATCACCATCCCTAGAGGTGTTTAAGAAAAGACTGGATGTGGCACTGAGTGCCATGGTTTAATTAACAGAGTGATGTTAGATGATAAGTTGAACTTGATGATCTCAGAGGTCTTTTTCAACCGAGCTGATTCTGTGAAATCTCAGTATGCACATTATTTAGAAGAGATTCCTTCTGAATGTATGGTTACTTATTTCTACTGTAAGCCTTAACCAAAGTTTGGAAGCTGAAGACTAGTGGGAAACAAATAGTAAAACCATTGGGGGGAGGAATTTGTTTGTTTTGTCATGATCATTAATGAGCAAAAAAAATCTCATGGAACATTGTGAGGCTATTTTAATAGTTGTGATTCCTTTGAGTTAAGCCTCAATTGCTCTTCAGAAATGTGCTCTCAAGATGAAGTAAGCATCGTGAATTTGTTGCAGAAATTTACTAGCTGTGAGCTTTCATCACTGTCTCAAAAGAGGCCAGACTATGTGTTCCCCAAGATCCCTGTTCGTCCCAAACTATGAGGATAAACACACCACCAGTATGAACTCTTTCTGCAATAACTGGAATTAAAAAGCTGATGTGGGCTGCTAATTACAGCTCGTTATACTATCATGCCTGTCTGACTGTGCCCTAATTTGCATCTTGTTTTTCCATAAAATAATGTGACAAGCCACTAAAAACTTTCATAAAGAGCACTTTACATTGCTTTTCATCTCTAGAGGCTTAGTGCTGTACAAGCAGTGGTACAACCACCACGTTCTTCTTTGGATGGGATATCATAGGTTTTAGCTAAACCTATGACATGATTGACCTTTCAGAGTAGAAAGTCACATGGGACAGTGTGCAAGGGGAAGTTGTTTACAATTTGTGTAATGCTTTGTTCCTGGTAGGAGCTACCAGGTTTAGCAGAATGTGCTTTTGTTGTGCAGGTAATCACAAAGGGTGCCTTTTCCTGTCAAACAGGTCAAAGGGATTTTGTCTTCCATTAGAAGTCTGTGGCTTCCTCTCCAGGCACCTTCTGGGTTTTGCTCCATGATGACTGCCTACTACTGAGTAGTAGGTATTTTCCTAACGTCTTGAAAATTGTGGAGAGTCTTAAGAGTCTGGTACTTTACAGTTACAGGATTGCAGAGGATGATGCTTTAGTGAGGAGGTTTCACTGCTAATGGAAGATTTTGTCTTGTTGCTAAAGAATGGCCACAAAACACCCTTCATGGAATTTCTGTATTACATTCACAGTTTGAGCCTTCAGGCACAGAACACTATTGCACATCTCCTTGTAGGGCCAGAGGAATGATTCAAATTAGGCAAGTAACCATCCTGTGACAGCTGTTTTTGAAATAAAGGGTTTGTGAATCCTGTTTGATCTCTGTTTTTGCTAAGTCAGGGACATTGATAAGGATTTTTCAGTTAATTTCATAGGAAAGTGTATTACAAAATGTACATTTTGATCTTTATGATGGTTGTGCTTCTTTGATGGGGCTTTGAGCAACTTGGTCTAGTGAAAGACATCCTTGCCCATTGCAGGGGAGTTGGAACTTTATGATCTCTTAGGTCTCTACAACCCAAACTATTCTATCAATAGCTCTATCTGCATCAGTGTAAAAAAATTAGGTAAATGAAAGTTAACAAGCCTGATCTGTATTTTGCTATTTGGTTTATTAAAGAAGACACTTTATTCTGCTTTCTACCTTTCACAGACTTGGTGTATCTGGTTTAAATTGAATGTTTCTGGTTTGGGTTGGGTTTCTTTTTTTTAAATAAAGGGCAGTTTCTGGGTATATAATGCCTTGATTTCCATGTTAAATACGGTGTGATTTTTATTTCTTGTCTCCTATGTTTGATTACTGCATTGTCTGTAATTGCAATGAGATACACTGACATCTTTTTAGATAGGTAGAGCCTGACAGAATCAAGTTATTAATATTATTTTGTGAATTCTAGTTGGAGAGCATTTTTATGTTCACTGTGACACAATTTGTATAACTTTAGCCCAGTTCTCTTATCAGAACAAATTCAGTATATCAGCAATACTTTGAACTTAGTTGGCAGCATAACTGCCATTAGGTCTCAGCAGGGCTGATGAATTAACTTAATTTGAAATCCTTAATGAAAGTATTGCAAAGTGTAGCAAAGATCACTCCCCTTTAATAATAACTATTGTTAATCAAGATCCCAGTTTGTCTGATTATTCACATAAATGTAATCAAGAGTTGTTCTGAGTTGTTTCAAGTAGAGTTTTTTAAAGCATTGAAGGTTCCACCTACCTCAGATGTGCCAAGGCATTCTCATTACAGAAGATTGTAGCCTCTGTGAAGTGTTTGAAGGCACTTTTGATTGCTTTCTAGCTCCATAAATAATTACTTCTCTTCTTTATTAATTACAACCTATTTTTGTTTTGCTTTCATTTAGAAAGGTGTATTTGTTACTACATCTAATGAAATATATGATGTGAAAATCTATGTGGAAGAGTATTCAAGAATTTATTTAGTAGATAAATCATTATACTTGGATCGGGTAGGGATGAGAAGAAGCTGGCTGGTTTTACATTCTGTTGGTGCTACAGCTTTCATTAAACCATCTCATTCTGTTGTGTTCCCTTCCTGTGTGCATCCCCCATCACTCAAAAGATGCTTCTCAGCTGATGCATTCTCATGGCCCAAGAGTTCTAGGTTGCTGAGCTCTATGGTTCAAATGTGTCGTGGCATGGGATTTAGATGCTCTTGTCCAATCTGCTGTACTTCATGTTCTCCCAGTTGTTCCAGGTGTTTGTCAGTTCAGGTCACTCCACCAGCATGTCTAAATTTTTATTTAAATATTACTGTCTATGGCCAACCTGGAATATCTGTTGGACATGACCATACTCAGCACTTGGAAGGAGACTCTTGCTCACCAGCTAGGTGGGAAAGCCCTAGGATGAGCTGCTTCTGTTTATCTCTTGTTTCTTACAGTTGAATACCCCCCCTCTCACACACCCACACCTACCCACTCCCCACCGGGGTGCCTTATTTCCTTCTCTGTTGTAAATTCTTTAAAGCTTCTCCTTTTAACCTTTTCCTTATCTTTTACTTCATAGTGGGCTCAAAAGCTTTTGGGTGATTTTTTTGGTAACTTTTGCTCTCTCATGTATCGCACTGGCTTAGGGATGAGTGTCAGTTATTCCGATAACTTGTTCGTTTTGTCTTCCTTCTTGCCATGTGGGCATCAAAACATCTAATAGTTGTAGGTGCTTCTGGCCTCTGCTGGCTGGTGGAGGGGAAAAGCCAAGACATGTTCATGCAGCTTGTTTTGTTGGCTTGTGTGCTCCTGCACGTATGTACACAGTGACATGCAAGCACTGCCTGAAAGGAGAGACTGTGCTGTGTGCCTGCAGCTCCTTCCTGGGGGCAGGTTAGACTTGGACAGGTCTCAAGTCAGATCACTGCAGTTTTCTTTCCATAAATCCTGTATTTCCCATACAGAACACTGAGACCAATATACCTTTCCAAGCAAATAAAAATGACATGAAAGATTTTTGTGTCATGGTCTGACTTCATTATTTAGCCATAACAGCCTTTCTGCCTCTGACTCCCATGGTGCCTTTTGGCCTTCTTTCTTTTCTTATCTGCCTGTACAGACAGGATCTCATTGCTTCCATTTAGGATTGCCACAGGCCACAGTCAGCTCAGCTAAAGCTGCTGGCTGGGCTCTAATAATTTACTGTGTATTGTAATTGTTGCTGTTTTGTGCTTCATCCTTTTGCATTTCTCACCACACTGCATTAACATGTGTACTTCTGCTACTGCCTTGATTTATTGACCCATTCCTTGGCTTCCTGCTGTACTACATGAAATTCAAATTTCTAAACTTGCCCCTACAAGAATCAATATAGTACCATCATTAAGCACATTTATCCTTTCCTGATTGTACCTCTCCTTTTGTTTTGCTATCTCATTATAATTTTTATGTACTACTTGCTTTGCTTTAACTTTGCATCTTTTGTCTTCTCTGAATATCAGCATGTACTAGAAATAACTTCTCTTGCTTAGCCTTTCTCTTTTCTCTGCTGTTGTTAAGTTTTTTGTTCCCTGTTAATAGCTGGGGTTGCCAGTCTGAGACCAAGGCAGAAGGAAATGATGTCAGTGCCAGGAATAGACACTAAATCAGTGTGGTTCAAAATTTCAATGAGCTTGTCTCTACTTAAAGCCTCAGGGTGCTGTCATAGAGAATAATTTAACCATTTTTTACTATTGACATAACTGAAGAGTTTTCTGAAGAGGCTTTTAGGAAGCTTGCAACTCTCCTGTAATTGGCTCATAAACTGGCTTAACTACTAATGGATTAAATCCTTGTCCTGGGAGAACAGGATGGCTGACACACACTTTTTAGTCTGCTCTTTTTAGTACAGTGTACAGATGGTACTCTGTAAATGTGTGCTTTTAAAGGTCTTTCTGGAGTGGATATTGGAGAGCAAATGGGATGTTTTGAACTGTGGTATGGAGGACAGTTCCCATATTAACAGCAGAAAAAAAAGTCAGTTTTTAAACTTCTAAGAAATGTGTAGATGTTTAATGACATGAGAAGTTTGCAGTTGATTTGAAGTGATAGTGGTTTTAGGGATGCATATGAGTTGACAGTATTTCTCCCTCATATCTAATGAAGTAGTTTTTTCATGTTGGATGTAGTTTTACTGTAGTATCTGTAATAGGATCTGGTAGAATGGGGAAGTAGAGGCTGTGCTCATTAGCTTTCACTTGCTTTCTGTATGTTTTTTCTTGACTTTGTATGAGTATTTGTCCCTGTTTTGCTATAGAATATCTTCAGTAAAATACCTGGGAAAGAAATTTTTGCTTAAACTAACGCGCAAGCACTCAATTCCTCTTCCTTTGCTCTCTCAGAAAGAAATCACCCTTGCCAGCCTTGTGTTAACAAGAGTTGTGTGTGTGTGACAGAAATTTTGTACATAAGGACCTTCCACTTCAGACCAAAAGCTAATCTGCATGCTGCATGAGGCTGCAAAAACTGTTGTAGGTCAGCTTGGGAAAGAATCTGTTTAGAGTAACATGGGTTTAAGAATATGTTTAAATTTGTTGGACTATGACAATTTTCAACTGAATTGGAAATGGGGAAGGAAAGGTAGTGCTTACATGGCGTTGCAGCTGTAATCTCAGTTTCAAGGTTTCTATTGTGCTTTTGCCATAGAGGCTTTGGGGAGTATTCTAAAGGAGAAAAAACCACAATAGTTGTCTGCACAGCCTATTCCTCTTATGTCCTTAGGGCTGATCAAAATGGGAGTAGTTTTGAGTGTATAAATTTATTTTGTATATAAATGTTTCAGAGTCAATGCCTCAAATGCTGTAAAAGCCCTTATTCTAAGGGAACACTCTTTGAGTAAACTGCTGGTCCAGGTGAAGTGCCATTTGTTTGAATGGGGCAGGATTTCATTTAGTGCCACAGACCTTTGTGGCAGGATGAGTTGCCACACAAAGGGGGGAAAGTAGCTCCAGTTAACTGGACAAAAACTCAGGTGTTAAGGAGACGGCAAGTATTCATTTTTGCTTCATAAGCCAGAATTTGTTCACCAAAATAAACTCAAAAGGAGGAGGATATTATTCAGATAAGATAGGGAACTGCTGGAGTTCCTCAAGGAGAATAGTTTTCCTGGAGAGGCAGTGGGAGTGGTGCGCGGCTAGGCTGGAGAGCAGCAGTGTGGATGAGGATTGGATAAAGACTCTGGTTTCAGGTTTCCTGGAGAGGTGAAATAATGTAATGGGAAAATATCTTGAAAACTCATGATGATAAAGCAAGTATTGGTGTGTTTTGTTCAGTATGGCTATATCTACTTGGACATTGTTCCATCCTTTCCTTTCCCTGGTTCGTTCTACCATGGTGGCATGGTCAGTGGTCACCAGACCCTACGCAGTGCTGTAACATTTTGTGTCTGTGCGGGACATAACTTGAAGGTGAACCAGGGCACATCACTGCAGGCAGTTCCCAGGATGTGAGGACTGCTATCAGAGGAAACTGGTCTGTTCCCAGTACAAAACAACATTCAGGTGAGAAGAATAGTAGGAAATCTTGTTTTGGTGCAAATAGATCACTTCCAAAAGTCAAGGGAATAGGGTCTTTTGAAACAATCTTTTGCTGGAGTTCACTTACTGGGAGTGGACAGGATCCTTTGGCTTTAGATGATCATCTGAAGGACAAGGATTTGATTCAATATGTGGATTCCATATTCTTAGCCTCCTTTTTCCCTGGGGACAGGGGCAAGTTAAAGTCAGAGTATGGATTGGTAAAAAAATTTTGAGAGAGTTGGGACATAATAATTGTAGTATTTTTGATGATGAAGGCAGAGTGGAATTTAAAGCCAGGATTGAGTAAACTAAAAATTTTTGTCTTATTCCAGAAGAAACTGGCCACTTGATCAACCCCTTGACAAAAAAGGTTTGTGTGTTTGTGTTATATCCTCAGTGGACATCCAGTGGATTATTTTGTGGAAGTGAAGGGGGCTTGTCTGACGGTGCACAAAGAGGTGTAGCATTTGGTCAGACTCAGCTCAGGATGCTGATTCTGAGTCTGTCTAGGAGATGAAGAATTATGAGAGCAGTCATACAGTGACACACTTTCCTGGCCTCCAAAAATTTATGATTCAAGGAATTTCTGAGCTAGACTTGGCACCTTTCTGCTTATTAGTGGTGAATGCATTTTGTCTGAATTACATTCAGACAAAGCCCCTCTGAAACATGTGAATATAACTGGTTTATTAAAGCTGTGGTAAAGGGAATAAGGAGGAGGCCTGGTAATAATTCCTGCTTGCAGTGGAAGGTGTAAGTCAGTTCACTGGTCTCAGCAGCTGCCATGTGCCCCCCTCGATGTGAGGTTGGCCAAGGTGTACATGAAAGTCTGTCATGCAGTGTTACAGCAAAGTCCCTCCTAAACCACTGGGAATGAGAAAGGACCTCAGCTCATGGTGCAAAGCTGCACCAAAAGAAAAGAACATTCAGGGATGAACTGAACATTGCAAGGAAGGGACACCATCTCTTTTCTGTCAGACTAGGCAAAAAGACTGGACTGCTCTATTATGAAGCTAAAGAGTAATAGCCTTATTTTATGCCTCTTGAGAAGCCCAGTCACAAGGAGAGACTATTTAGAGGTGTTCTGTTACCCTGGAAGACAAAGTACTCAGGACCGTACATATGTTACAAGATGACTCTAGTCAGTAGAAAAGAAAAAATTGAGAGGACAAAAAAAAAAAAAGTGAGAGATCTAGAGATTTATGAAGCTAAGTCATATACCCAGCTCTGGGAAATGTACTTTACCAAACAAGTACGTAGCATAAGCCAAAGATGCATTGTTTTGATGATAGTTGTGACAAATCTACCACAAGTTTGCTTTTAAGTTGGTACTTGTCTGGTCAGGCTTACCTCACAAAGTCCTGAGTGTTCAAGTAATCATTAGATCACTAGAGCAAGCAAGGAGGAAGTCTCTTGTCTTTAAAATGATGCAGAGCAGAACCTGAGTATGGCCAAAAAAATGTGCATATAAGCTGGAATAAAGTCTCAAGATAAAGAAATGAAAGAGTTGAAACAAGCAAGGGCTGGAAATAGAGGAATGGTAAGATAGATGAGCAAACTTGCTAAGTATCTATATTAATCTCAGAAACCAACTAATTAAAATATATGTTACAGTGATAGAAAGCAATTCTATTGAAAAAATTATGTATTTATTTTCTCTTGAGGAATCACAGTGAGAAAATAGTCTGATTTGAGAAGGAGTGGGAATGGTGTGCTGGTCCCTACCCTAGGCTGAAAGTCGGGGAACAACTGAGCCTGACTTGGTAGAATGGAGGTGATTTATTCTGGAAAAACAGTAAATACATATGCAAGTTTAAAGAACAGCTATGTCCCTTCTGGGTTTTTGTTTTTGTTTTTTTTGGTCTGTCTTTGCCTTGGTTGACCATTCTGACACACAAGGAGGCTGATGACACATGTGCATCTTGAACTAATCACAAAGCCTGTAATTTCAAAACAATTTTTGCAGTTTCAGGGCAGGAGCATGGAATGCCTGAGGGCTTGGATCATTCTGATGTTGCTCACCTGTGTTAAGCCTGGTTTTGAGTATGTTTGTGTAGGGACTGTGTCAGAGATTACAGCCTACAGTGCTTAGTTGGCAACCCAGAGGCAGAGAAAATGCCTGTACTGTCAGATATGAGCTACTTAGTTTTTGTTGAAAAATCTCTTATTTTTTTTCAAGACCTTCTGCTCTTACCACCCTCTCAGCTTCTGTAGACACAAGGGCATGCTTATGGTATGTTTAGGTTTTTGAGGTTTTCTCTTACCCACCGGGAATTTTCCATAGCTTATTTACTCTTCTGGAGGTTTGATCATGAACCACACTGAAAACTAAACTGCCTTGTTTCTTGAAACCTATTAATTTTATAAACCACAAGCAAAATACAGTGAGGCAGCTGCATTGAGAGTTTTCTCATATGACCCAGCACTAACCTTAGCTCTGCCCAGCCAGGCAAGCTGTGAGGGATGGCTCACTCTGCCCCAGCTGGGTTCCAGACAGCTGATGGTGAGAAATTACCAGTTGGGCAGACAAGATTCTGGCAGCCACCAGACATTTTTTTTCTCTGGGGTCTGATGAGTTGACCTGTAATTCTTGAATAATCTTGATTGTCTAGGCTTTTTTTTTTTTTTCATTATTCTAGTACATGTAAGTTAAGTTGATTCTGCAGACGACTAGAGCCAAGGGCATTTTATTTTTACTGGCTTTGTTCACTGCTTCTCACTAAGCCCCCCTTTCCCAAGATCATATCTTTATTGCACATTTTTTTTCTTTTCCATCTAATCCAAATAAGAACTGTCAGTCTAAATAACATGATGGCCATGTGGCATAATTAAGATTCCCTTTTAATGTTTTGAGTAGCTGACATTTTGTTCTAGCTCTTTTCCTGCCTGCCAGGTAAAGCCAGTGTTTTGGTAGCAGGCTGAGAGAGAGGAGCGTTAATTGACTTAGCAACTTTCCCATGACTGAAGAAAATGACTGTAACAAAAGCAGCCCTAACATTACAGTATCCTGTAGCTAAGGAGAGTGTTCTAACATGAGTCAACCAGACCTGTGCATTATTAAATTTAATTGTTTCTCCTCATAATGCGTTGTAAGGGACAAGAACCAGAATGTGTGTCTCTCCAAACACAGCCTGCCTTCCTCAAAATTCTAAGTCTTTGGTATTTTGCCTGATTTCTTCAACATTCTTAAACAATAACTACTTTTAAATTACCTGAAAGGCTTGTGATAGTCTGTTGGTGTCTGTTTCCTGTTTTCCCACATTTTCTTTCTTTCAAGATTGTTTTTGCTTTTCTTATTCCAGCTGCACACAAAGAAGCATCTTACTCTTAAGTCATCGTGACTGCACAAGAACATCTGTGTATTTTGTTTTATTATTTTCTTTCTTTCCTTTTGTTTTTGCTTTTCCCCCTGAGACCAGAACAACTACCCTACTGTGTAAAATGCTTCTCTAGTCTAGCCTAATACTGATGCTCTCTGGTGAGTGATACTTCAAGAGTGGTATGATTGCTCCAGTGTTGCACCCTTCCTGATGACCACTTTGGGATTTCCTGAGCTGAAGGAGGCTTCTGGACCATTAAGCTTTAATAGCTGCCTACAGACCTATGCTCCATGAGTTTTTGTAGTGCTGGTTTTAATCCACGTATTCTTTCAGCCTCCACAACATTCTGTGGTAATAAGTTTTGCAGTTTCATTGTATAGGAGAAGTACTTACTTTTGTTTATTTTTAAACATTCTGTCTGGTCATTTCATTGTGTGCCACATAATTCTTATTTTGTGAGGAAACGTTCTTCACACCATTCATGATTTTGTACGCTGTTTGTGGATGGATAACTTCTTTTTTCTGAGCTGGAGAAAACAGTCTGGGGAGAGCTATGAGTGGTTCAAAGCCATCTGTTGTTCTTCCTCTTGTGTTCTGGAGAGCACACACAATTCAAATTGTAGGTGTCCAGTGGTGTACATTGCTGCGTTCTCTCCAACCAGCTAGTGATACTGCTTGCCTTTTTAACCATTGCTGATGTGATAACAGAGGGCTGCCCACAAGAAAAACCTTAAATTCTTCAATGTGGCAATATTAGAATAGATCCTGTCATTGTACATGTGTACAGTTAGGATATACATATTTTTTGCTTGGATGAGTTCACACTTTTCATCACTGCAAACTCTGTATGTCCTCAGGTGTGGATCATGCTCTCTAGGATCACTTTCTGTTTTCTGCATACTCTTGAAAGAGCTGCTTTTACTAAAACAGGAGTCATACTCTCTCTGGCCACATGCTCTGACTGTTTAAGTTTCACATAGTTCTTCCCATGGATGAGAGCTCGCTTGGAATCCATTCATCAGCAGCAGAAAATTGGCTAACTGCTGTAAAGCCATTGAGTTACTGTTTCATTTTAAGGAACTTCCAGACTCCTTTAAGGAAGCAGTAGAACACAGGAGTTTAGTTTGACTCTTACACTTGCTGTACAATTGTTCTGTAAAACAGGAATGTGTTCAAGCTACATCTGCCATCCTAAAAGAATTACTGGTAGTCCTGCTGTAGCTCACTGGCAAAGTGTTTCTGCTGTGAGTGTGGTCCTACTAGTGCAAAGAGCACTGGAAGGAAAGTGGTCTGTCTCTTACATGTAAGAAAATCAAGCTACACCTGCCTCTCCATCAAAACTTTCTGCTGGTACTTACTGGTTTTTCCTCCTGTACTGACAGATACTCTGTCAGAAGACTACAGTGTGAAGTTCCCCATAATGTTCTTTCTGTTTACATCTGCCCTTTTTAAATTTAAAAAGTGGCATTTCCCTTACAATTTTGAGTATTTGTATTATTGAATATGCAAAAAAAAAAGCTTATTCTACATTTTCTCTGTAAGGTAAACTAGGTGAATTTGGAGTAGGATTTGATTACTTGAAAACAGGCATTTGGTCTATTTGTGAGGCGTCTGAGAGACGTGGAGCTGTAAAACTTACAAATTTCATGGGTACTTCCTGCCTCTCTGGAGCAGCATTGAGGGATGGTGGAAGAAAGGAAGTAATCTCAAAGGGCGCTGTATGCATTGCACTGAGGCAAGCGAATCATGTGTTTTGTGTGTTGCTTGATGTTGAGGGTTCCTTGATGTTGAAGCTTACACCATGTATTTCCAGCTGGTGCTGGGATAGAGTTTGTGGCTTGAATTTCACTGTTTGTCTTGTAGCGCTCTGCAATATCAGGTATGTGCTTAAACTAGGTGGCTCAGAGGTTTCTAAATTGTCTCTGTGATGGTAAACCTGTAGAGAAATAACAGAAGTCCAGAAATAAAAGCAGCACATGGCCTGTGCAATCCAGGTTTTCCTGACTTTCTCTGTGGTGTTGATCTATGATTCCACTTGCATATCCAGAAAACAGAACATAATTTTGTACTAGTGTCAGTGAATTAGCAATGAGGAGTCGACTAGGTTAAGGCTGAGCAATTGAGAAGCTTGTGAGTCAGTGCATTTTTGGGGGCTGTCTGTATTGAAAGACAGCTACCTAGCCTTCATTCTGAGGGGCCATGGGTAGGACAATTCAGCTATGAACATAAGGTATCATTTCAGCTACCAGCGTGTGCCCCTTAGTGTGATCTTCAGCCGTCTTCTACTTGTAGTGCTGTGTGAACCTATCTAGATTGTACCTCCTCTGGTACAAAAATGATTCCTATATTGATGCAGAATATTACTTTTTTTCTCCCTTTATGGAGAGTAAGTAATAATAGGCCTGTAGTTAAACTGTATTGAAGGTCTACACTATGTTATTACCAAATGACTTGTGAATGGAATTGTGAAGCACTGCCTGTTACTGAATTTTTCTCTGTTGCTCATTGTAATATTCTTTTGCATTGGAGTTGCCATCACTGAAAACAGTAAAATGGCTATTACTTTGCATGTGATGCTGTAGCACCCAGAATTTTGCATGATATTTCCCATTGCAATGATAGTACTACTCCCTTGCTCAAAGAGCTTCATGGTTTGTCTTCACTGAAATTTTCCAGTTACAGTTGTGCAACTGCTGTAGCCCAGCAGGTTACCTGTTGGAAGCAGAACTTACTGTGGGAGGGGGAGTCCTGGAAACTGGCTTGTCTGTTTCCAGCTGGTGCTGCATTCCTCAGTAGGTTTTGACTTCTGAAACATGCAGCATTTTTTCACTTTTTGAAGGTAGTTTTGTTGGTTTTTTTCTTCTTTTTTTTTTGTTTTTCTCCAAAGAGATGTTGAAATGAGAGTGCAGAAGTGCAGCTTTCCCACCATTGTGTGCAGCAAGCCCCAGTTTCTTCCATTTTCTCCCTCCAATGTCTCTCTTACTACTTGAGTGCAGAGCTGCTTCAGAAGGATGCCTGTGTCATATTGTTTCCTGGTTTGTAATTAACATAGCTTGACAAATGAGCCCATGCCAAATTTTGCAAAAGCACTGAGGTCTTCATGAATGTTATTCTGAGAAATTGCTTAGCTGCTTCTGGAATCTGTCTCTGTGGGGTTTTTTTATATTTCTGTTACAGAATAAATTCTGGTTATGAATTTTGGTGAATAAGTTGTCACGGAATTTTAAAGTGCTGACAGCTCCCATCGTGACAGCAGACTCCTACTTCATGAACCTTAAATTGCTGTGCTTGCATGATAAGAATCCTTTGAGTTAAGGTTTCTCAGTAATTTATCAGTATCTTTGACCCTTACTGAAGTTAGTATTTAAGAACAAAATGTGTTCTCAAGTTCAGGTATAAATTAAGTGTTTCTGCTCAGTGACATTTCAATTCCCTAGTGTAAAGTATTATGAAAGAAAACCTATGAAAATGCTTCACTTTTATTTTCTCCAGTCTCTTTCCATTTAGTTAATTTATTTGTCGTCATTTTCTTCTTTTCTAGAGTTTTGGAGTGCCAAGGGCTGCCCATTGTGAATGGGCAATGTGATCCCTATGCCACTGTTACCTTAGCAGGACCCTCCAGGCAAGTATTGCACATTCAAGAGCTTCCATTTTATAAGGATGATTTATATTTCCTTTGTCTATTAGAAATTCACTTTTTCCAATGGACAGCTGGAAATATTTAGGCGCTGCTAGAATATGTTAAGTGTTGGGGTGGGTGTGTGTGTGAGCTACTGAACTATGTTAGAGTAAGTAATTTGAGACTTGTTTCAGTTTTCATTTGTGTAAAGGTCTGAATAATCTCTGATTAATTTGAATATCTCAGAGTATATAATTTGTGGTTAGTCTTAATTTATGCATCTTCTCACCTCCCAGTTGGAGGCCAGTTTTTGAGCAAATTCATTGCCTAATTTTGGGCAGGGTGGAAGAGAAATGTGAATACATCAACATCTTGCTGAGTATGCACGTTTGCATGTGAATATTTAGAGTGTTTTCACTTCCAAGGTGTGGCAAATTTAATGTGTATGTCAAAAACCCTCAGTGACTCAGTCCTGTAATTTTATATATGAAGACATAATAGCATGGATAAAATTTGGAATGAGGTTTTAGTGATGAGATTCTGCATAATACTCTACAGTTTAAATTTGGAATTCAATTTTCCCATCTGTTATAAAAATTTCCTGTGCTGTTGGATGTCAATGGGTTTTTTTTCCTGCCGATCTAGTCATCTTTTATGTCTGTGTCATTTTAGGAACAAAACAGCTCTGCTGTGACCTCAAAGAATCAGATTTGGTAGCATGGGTTATTAATAATGTTTTACAACAATCTATTGAAAATACTGTAAATAAGAAGCATTCTTGACAAATATTTGCCTTGCATGCAGAGGAGTCTTTGTGCCTGTTTGTATTCTGCATCTTTATCTGGATATGTTGTGCCTTATCTCCACTAATGGACTTGTATATTTGACTTGAACACTTTGTTTTAAGCCTGTAACTTGTTTCACATGGCTGGCTGGGTGGCTGTAGTTGAAACAGTGAGGAGGTTGATTGACAAACCTTTGACCGTCCAAATTTACCTTTGTATGCTTCCCTATGCCCACCGCTCTGGATGATGTATGACTATTGATAATGTACTCCCTTCAGAATAAGGAGTATAGCCTTATCCTATTCCTGTCTGGGTTTTGATGGGAGGGAGAAGGCTTGCCTCCTATCTCCAGCAAGCAGCATGCAGCTTATTCCCATTCACTGCTTTGTAATTGCTCAATAATTGTGCTGCCTTAATCGCCTCCCGTTCTACATCCTGCTTCCCAGTCCCCTCCCAGATGGGTTTATCGGTAAAGAGGCTGATTGGCAAGTGTGACTGATGAGATGGGGGTTGGCAATCTGTCCTGTGTCCTGGAGGAGATTAGTCTCTCTTATCTCTCAGCTTCTCCTAGGAATAGTGGGATATTCTTAATCTGTACATCATTCTCCTCTCTGGATTTTCCAGTGCCTCTCATTTTAGAGTAGCAAAGCTGCTTTATTCAGCTGCAATTATGCAATGACAAGCATAAAAATTTCAACAAATATACTGCTGTTTATTGTGTGATTTGTACTTAGTCATCAGACTTCCAGACCAAAACTCTTTCTATGCCTGTATTATAGATGGAAAAATATTGTATACTGGTGGACAGGCCCATTCAACTCACATGAGAAGTTGGGAGCAGCACTGGGAATTTAGACCCAGCTTTACTTGACCTCTGTGAAATACACAGAAGTTGTCCAGTGAATATAAGCAGTTACAAGCCATCTAAGCAGCTTTGGTGCATGAGAAATGAACGATAGATTCTGGGATGAAATGATTAGTAGGTCAGTTTTCCACGTGGCTGATGTGCCTCTCCATCTGCATCTGTTTTATCTATGCCTGCAGACCTGTAGGGTAAGATTGGTGACACAGGACGGCACGCATCTTTTCTCTTGTAGGTAGTGAGAACAAATCAAGCTTAGGTTCATAACATTTGGAAGCCATCACACAGCTGTTGGCTGGCCTGTGAGAAATGCATTGGCTGGCTTGAGCCCAGCACCAAGCTGTCAATGTCTGTGTTCTCCATGGCAGGCGCAGGCGGATGGCACGGCCCGCAGGGGATGAATGGGCAGGGCTGAGCTTGGTCAGGCCTGCTGAGTGGTTGGGAGGAGGTCTGCCACGTCTTACACCTGCAGAACAGTAGAAACAGACACTTCTGCTCAGCACTGATCATAATAATTCAGCACCACATTAACTAAGTGCTGCTGGTGCTTCAGGGAAAGGAATGCTAGTTCAGCAATAAAAATCTTCTTACTGAGGAAAGCACTCTGGATTTTTTTGATTGTCACTGAAAAGCAGTGATTGATTTTTCAGACCAGAAGTATAAAATATGAATCACAGAAATAGCTATGCAAGTCTTTGTCTCCTGTGTTTTTAGAGTATGAGGAATTTTTGAGTCACATCAAGACTGAGACCATCCTCCAAATGTTGCTGCTCAGAGCCCCATTCTTGCCAGTTTGTACAGATAAAAGATTCTACTGTGTCAAGCTAGTGATGGAATAAGGGTTTGCAGAATTGTGTTTAAAATAGTATAAGAAAATGTGATTACCAGCACTTTAGAGAAATAGGAATGTATTGAATCTCTCTTAAATGTGTGCAAGTGTCTGTGCCTTGCTGTGCTGGAGCCACATGGCATTCCACTTTTATCAGATAAATCAAGTGGATGGCTATTTCCTCCTCAGGGGCTCTGTTCTAGGATCACACTTCTACTAACGTTGTTTCTTACCCTTTTTTTGTTTATTTTGTTTCCTTAATTCAGATCAGAAGCCAAAAAGACTAAAGTTAAAAAGAAGACCAACAATCCACATTTTGATGAAGTGTTTTATTTTGAGGTTGGTATTTCAAAGGAATGGGTGATAAGCTGAAATACTATACTGTGGATAGTTGGCACGGCATCCTGCTCCATGTTGTGCCAGCTGTCATCTTTGAAGACTGTTTCAAAGCATGGTGCAGGGGAGAGAAGTACCCGGGCTCAGACTGGCTGTCTGCTGAAGGAGCAGTATCCTGCTTTCACCTCAGGTGCTCTGTCAGAAAAACTTCAAGTTGGGCACTTCTGAGCAACAGGCTTTACATTTAATCACAACTCACCCCACTAAAATTTTGGAAAAAGCACATTTGAAAATGAGGTAAAGAAACCCGAAAAAACCACACACACACAGAGAAATTACTTTTTATTTAGTCTGTGTTTTTATAGCTGCTCCACCCTGTCTTTCCCAGTCAATGGGAGGAAGGTTATCTCCTTAGGAATAGTGAAAACGACGGACGAAAAATACACTTAAACTGGTTGTTCTGGCTGTCTACCAGTCTGCTGCAATACCAGTGCCTTTTCTCCAAGTGGGTGAAACCTCTATAGATTTATTTAATACAGAGCATTTTCAACAAGTCCAGTAAAGATAAAGTATAACTTATTTGAAAGTCCTCATTTTGGTTCTTTCTGGCAAGAGTAGCTGTAATTGTGGTGTGTCCATACATACATGTGCATGTGTTTATAATTTAGACCTCTCTTGAACCTTTTCATTTTGTCTTCTAAAGTATGTGTATCATTCTCTTTTTCTCTTGGATATCATAGTCCTGGTCTATGCTTGACTGTTCTATTTCAGTAGATACCTCAAGAAAATATCTGTAATTATGAAATTGATGAAAAAAACCCTAGAATAACACTGTGTAGTTGGTATAGATTGAAAAGCCCTTTCTGCTCATATGGCTTACGTCATTCAGCTCACATTTGTATCAGAAATTGTTGCTGGAATAGGGATGGTACCTAGGGATGGGGTTGGGATTTCCCGTTCTGGGCCACAGCCCTGTCAGGAAGGGGATCTGGGGAGAGAGGAGCCATACAAGTGCTGTTGCCCTGTGCAGATTTGAAGTGCACGTCCTTCTTGACATTGCTGTCTTCCCTCTCCCACAAAGCACCATCTTTGCCTAGAAGTCAGTAGTTGTACTGAGCAATCTAAAGTCTGTCATACCAGCAGAAGCATGCTCTTGTTGATGTAATGTGTTTGGATGGAAGGAACAGATTTAGCAAGCACTTTCTGTAGTGCCTGAAGGACTGTAAGCTATGAGGGTAGGCCAGGATTGCTGTCTGAGGTGATCTTTGCTAACCCAGTACGTCTCATCTAGGATATAGCTGCCCTGCTTGCAGTGAGCTTTTGTGCCCAGTTCCTGGCTCCATGAGACTCTATGGAGTTGCTGCATGGGCTCAGTTAGAGAGGCAGAGATCTCATGAGAACGAGTGCTGAGACTGCAGTGAGGTGTCTGTGTGTTTACCCAGGATTTCAGTCCCTCACCTGGCCCAGCAGTGTGGTCTTTGGCAGTGATGCAAGAGTGATGCTATATGTAAATAAACTAAAATGGGCTTCCTTATTTTAACATAGGCAGTTCTGGAGGAGCCTGTCAGTGAGAAGCTTTTAATGAGAATATAATCCAGGAATTCAGACTGTAAGCCACAAAAACTTCACCTCGATCTTCTTGTGCTGCAGAAACAATAAATGTGTGGTATTTAAACACTGAGCTTGCCAGGTGGTGCCATACTGGGAGAGGAAGGAGAGAAACAAAGCATCTACCAACTGGAATTGAGAGGGAGGAGGCTGGGGGCTTGCTTACCTTGCCTTTATGTGAGAGCTGGGTTGCATGCAAGTAGCAGCAAAAGCAAAGACCTCAACTCAAGCCCGTGCCCCAGTTGTTCTGCTAACTCAGAGCAAAGTGAATTCTGTGTTGGTAAGAGCAGAGCTTGGGAAATTACTGAATCAGCCAGAGCTCTGAAATATAAACATACCCTTAGTGCAGACTGAGCCATCATAGATTTATGTCATTTTGAGAGTAGTTAGTACATATCAGGATAAACGTCTTCAAGGAACAAGGTTCAGTAGAACTGCTGTGACTGGGAAATACATTCACTAATGAGACGTGGGCAGACCTGTGGCTGGTGCATGCAGATGAAGTGCTCCGATTCCTGTGGAGCTGAGAGATTTATGCTGTTGACAGCAGTGCCACTTTGTGCTTCTAAACAGCTTCATCAGCTTTTCTGCAGCCTGCTAGCACAGTGATTGTCCAAGCCTCCAAGGAAGAAGCTGATCTGTAAAAGACAGTGAATGGGTGCTTTCCTTTCTACAACCAAAAAGTTACACAGGTTTAATTTTCTAAATGAAAGATAGCTTATTGTTGGTTTGATAGATAGAAGGGCTTATTTAAGGGGTGTGGTGAGTGAAACTTGCACCTGATCGTTAGGAACCATTTTCATCACTGCTTCAGCTGCAGCGTGGTGTGGAGCTGTGTGTGCAGTTACAGGAAAATGGTCCTCTTACAGGAATTCAAGAAGGAAGTGCTGGGGACCTGTTTGTAAACTTGCATGTGCTGAAAAAAAACCTGAGCAGCTGATAAATGGCTTGCTAGCTTTCCCAGATGAAAGGTACCAACGCAGCAGGGTTGTGCCCTGTTTTTTGTACAATGTTATGGGTCAGCTACTTGAGCACTGTGGACTGGGAGGTTCCTCATCCCCAGTTCCATACAGCTGTCCCTTTTGGAATGCCACTCTTGAGCTGTATTGATGTGCACACTAAGTAGTCACATGGGTGAACAGAGAGATGTCATACATGCAGATTCCAGCAAAACTTCTGAGAAAGTGTTTACTGGGAAGGGACATGCCATAAGTTATACCTATGCTACAGCTTTTCAGAACAACTCCTGTGTTACAGATAGTAAGAGACTTAAAGTTTGCTTCATTGTTAAAAATTACACCATTAGCTTCACAATGGTAGTAGAAATTGTCATTCACAGGCCTGTAGGATACTTTGCAGAAACAGTGGAGTGTTTGCAAAGCTAGGATGAGGAAATTTGTATTTAACTGCTGAAGTTGTAGACTGTATTTAAATCCACTGTGCTCTTGGGCTTACCAGGTATATTTTATTCCATTAGTCCTCCAGTGCTGCTAGCAGTAGCTTTCAGTTTTTGTGTGTCACTTTGAAATGTTCCCTGCCTCACACATACACGTATACAAAAGGCTCTGATTGTCTTCTGCCAAAGATTGTGTTCTGGTTCCTTTCCACTTATGCAACTGTATCATTGCCTCCCTTAATTGCCATTTGCATTTCATGTACGCTACTAAACCAAATAGTCAAGTTTACAACAAAAGCCAGTTTTTGTGGGTGGGGAGTATTAAGCCACAAGCATATTCAAACCTACAATAAAGTTCAGCTTCTGTGTGCAACTGAGAGCTGAACCCACACATCATCATACACCCTTGTGTTTGATCAGTTCCTGCTGTGGTTTCAGCTGGGTGGGGTAGCCTTTTTCTTAAGTTTCTGACGCACTATGCAAAAATACAACTGCCACAGTGTTTTTACAATCATGGTAGAAAACATTTTAAGAAACATTGCAAGTACAAAAACTTTTTATGCTTGTGCTCTATACTACTTTCCTTTTTCCTTTGCCTGTACTTTCCTGTTAATCAGTCTTGCAAATACAGTTGAACTGTGCAGCTGTTTCTATACTCTGATGTGCAAAACACATCTCTTGGTCTGTTTGATATTTGTTGTATGAGCAGGTTAAATTGACTTCCAGGATATCAGGACAGGAAGAACTTCCCCATTTTAATTGGGTGCACTGCAAAATGTTTTTAGGGGTGGTTGTGGTTTCTCCCCCACGCTCTGCAGAGTGCCTCAAGGCATCTGTTGTACAGCTGTATTTAAAACACAAATATTAATTGCCCTTTTCTTTCCCTAGATGGGATTTCCCTAGATTATCAATGTTTTCCTTCCAATGGTGTTTTTCTGTTGTCAATCTAAACTTAAAGTGCCGTAGTAATATTAAAGATGGTCTTTCTCTGTAAAAAAAGTATGGAGTATCTGCTTACTCTCAGAAATGATTATGTAACCACCACTTTATAGTCAGTAATCTGTTTAATCAATGTTTTTTTCACTTGCATGAATGTTTTCAGTATCAGGACTGAAGTCACTGCTAGTAGTAAAATACTATGCTCTTCAAAAGCTTTGTAAAAAGTTACATCAGAATGTTTTTGTATCAGATCAAGCTGCTGAAAGTTTCCTTCTCTTTATTAGGTTACGAGACCCAGTAGCTACAACAAGAAATCCCATTTTGACATTGAAGATGTGGATGAAGTGGACAAAATGGAGATTAGGTAATATAAAATACATTATTAGCACAAAATTGTCTTCCAGGGTTATGTAACTTCATAGTAGACTGTATTTGCAAAGTGGCAAGCATGGTTTTTCTGTTGATAAATCAAGAGAATTTTTGTCACTGTATCTGTATGTTTATTTATCTCCACTATCCTGTAGATTCTGTCTTGAATATGTGTGTTGGTTCTGATGCAGGAGAGAACCTTATTATTTTCCTTTGTTTCTTATGGGGATTGTGTGTATGCTAATATGCAGTTGTCATTAAGCACAGCCTTTTATGACTGGGCTCTCCTTTCCTCAGTTTCCCAGGACAGCCCAGAGGCTCTGTGATGCCCTAAGTTACAGAGTGTATTTTCTTTTATCACTTAATTTTAGCAACTTATATAAGGTCCTTCTTCCCTGAAAGTAGACTCATCAACTCAGTTTTTTTGGAGCCAAGACAGCTTCTCTTCTCTTTTGCCTTCCAGCTTTAACCCTTTATTGCAAGATTTAGTATGATAGAAGTGAAATCAATTGCATGGGGAAAAAGCAATTCTGATTTCAAAGCCACACACCCCACCCTGTGCCACCCTCGTAGTACTATTTTGAAGCCTGCTGAGGCCAGTCAGCAGTGTCTATGGGGGCAGGTGAGTATAAAGAGAGGCAAGAAAACAATAGGAGGTACAAAACTTGAAAGTGTCACATGCATCTTACCATCTACATACTATTGAAATTTGGAGGCTTGGGCCATCTGGTGATCGGTATGCACAGTAAATGAATAGTGCTATTTCTGCATCAGGTGGTGAGAAATTCCCCTCTCCTTTATGTTAGTATTTGGAGGAAGAATAATAGCACTGCCTCCCTCCCTGTATATTCTCACTAGAGAGGCAGTGAGGCGTCTCCCAGAAAGTTCTGTAGTTCCTTCAGAATCACAACTGGCTATAAGGAAAGGAGGGGAGACCAGAAAAGGGGAGCAATAGTTACTGCCAGCAAGCAAAACCCATCTGTGTTCATGAATGGATTGAGGGCTGTTCTGATGTGACAGCTGCTGGTTCGTGTAGCCTGTCGATGTAGTGTCACAGCACTACAGGAGCATTAATAGATTTGTGTTTGCCATGGCTCTGAGGCAGGAAAGGGAAACTGCTCATGTGTGAGAGAGGCAAGAGCTGTGCTCCTCCACAGAGAACATGTGTGTCAGGCAGTGCAAAGGTAGCTGGTTTAGGGGCAGCCCACAGATGACTCATGGGAGCACAAGCAAAGGCCCAGGTGCAGTGCTGAGCTGCTCTGGTGGTTGTCAGTGTTGCAGCACAGCAGGTGACCTAGTCCTGGCACTAGACTGCATTTCTGCAAAGCTTTGCATCGTGTAGGCAGATACCAAGTAAAACATGCCCCGTGTTCCATGGGATCTATGTGATGAACTGGCAACTACACCATGTCTCAGAAGGACCAGTCTAGTCATTATAACCATGGTGTTCAGCCATGCACTGATTTTGAATGAAAGCTAGGATTCTCTGGTAGATTTTTTTCTTTTTTTTGATAGTTTTGAAGGAGATGCTAGACATCATTGTACAGCGGTTACATATTGCTTAATATTTCAGTTATTCTTATTTTATACTACTGGACTAAATGAAATGATACAGTTGTTTTACTTGCTAAGTATATTTTCTGGACAAATGACTTGTCTGCAGCAATAATGTATATGGAGCTGAGCTTCAGAAAAGGCTGTTATTCCTGCAAACCAGTATATCAGTGTGGTACAGATAGAGTACAGTTTGCAAAATAGTTGGGAAAAGATTAAGCGCTTAAGTAACAGGCAAAAGCAGATAAAGTGTTAGTCTTGGTTGGGCAAATTCTCCTTAGAGCTTTTGTCCCCTATGGGACAGTGTGTTTTTGTTTCCATCTTGGGTTCCCCTTCCACCCCCACTCACTTCCTCCAGTCTGTTTAGTGAGAGTTAGATTGCCCCCAAGACCTCTGGACAGATCATACAATTTATGGGTTTGGGGATTTGTTTTCTTTTTCTCTCCTGAGAAAAATACAATCCCGCAGGGTAAAGAGGAGACTTAGTCTCTCATGATTTCTCTCTAAAGCTATGAAAAGTTCTCTTTTTGAGTGGGTGTAGGAAGTTGTAGGCAGGGCATATCAACACTTGGGGACCAGATGTTCTGGTGAATACATTGTTTCTCCTCCCCCTCTCTCCTGTTTGTTTCTTTCTGTGACTACATCTGACCGGTTTCAGAATAACACTTGTCATAATTTTGCCTTTTAAAAATCTTGAGAAACGGTGATCTTTTGATTCTGAGATCTATGTATTAACAGTTTTAATAAGTGCTGTTTATTCTTTGTGCTCCAAAAGCACAGAGCAATAACTTCAGAATTTCCATGCGTGCTTTGCTTACTGTAGTATGAGATATACTTTGAATTGTTAGTTCCTCTTGTACAGATCCTTTGCACTGATTTTTTTTTTCTGTAACTGTGGGGAAACCCTTTAGCTCTCTGTGTTTCAAAGTGTTATTGCTAGTTGGTGTCTTGAAAGAGTTTGATTAAACTAGAAACCAGTAACCTGTAAATACTTGGTAAATTGTAAGTTTGACTGCAAGTAGGCTTAAAGATTCCTCTCCTCCTGAAGCTGCTTTTAGCTGTGTGAACTGGTTAGCAAGATGATAACCCATCAAATATAGAGAAAGGAGAGAGAAGGTCGAATTTTGAGTTTTCAAAGAAGCTTTTTTTCTTTTGGAGAGTTCTTGCCCTGCAGAAATACTGTCTATATTATCAGAGTCCAAAGACCTTCACCTAGCAGGCATGCAGTGTGAGCTGATGGTGTGTCTAATGCATGACAGCTGATGCAGGAGACACTGTTGAGAGATACAAAGCTCAGAGGATTGAAAAGTAATGTATTCTGTGCTTGCAAAAGATAGGATAAACCTTTAACAGGACTGTCCACATCTGTTTGTTGGCCAGTCTACTGTGGCTTGCTTGACACTAGGAGGGTTGTGTAAATATGTCCACAGCTGGATGACTTTGCACCTTATCCAAATAAAAGTTACTCTTCTAAAAATTGTCATTAGTTGAAAACCTATATTTCTTTCCATGTACCGTTTTTCCCTCCAAAAGTTTAAGGCCGCAAAATAATCAGCTTATCTTGTTTTCTAATAAAAATAGCTCTTAGAAAAAAACCTTAAAATACATACAGAAACAAATACCCTGGAGTTTGAAACCCTTGCCTCAAGGTGGGTATGGTAGCATTTACCTACATGCTGGGTTGGATACCAGTACTTCTGCTTTGAATCTCAGTGCAGCTGTTTTCCATCCAGATGTTGAAGAGCACATGAAAGGGAAGAAAGGATCATCTACGGATAGATACCAGGACTTCCCAAATGTGAGGGACTGAGTGCCAGAATTTGTGTAAGCTTCAGCCAGTACAGATTCTACTGAATGGTAGAACTACCCTGTGGCATTGAATATCTCTACAGAACTAATTAAGGTGCCATAAGTATGTATGCTTGACACAGGAGTCTTCCTAGGAGCTAGAAACTGGGAAAAATTGTGTAGGGCTAATTCTTTAAAGCTGCCACTTAGCTGTTAGTAATCCCAAATTAGACAGGCACTGACAATGTGTGATCTTTAAATAACTTTGTGCCTTTTCCCCTGGTGTCCATTTTACCTGTATTTTTCCATTATCTGGGATAGCCAGACGGCTGTCTGAATCTTTATCAGTGTGGACAGTGGAAACAGCACAGATGAGAAGAAGTTAATCTGAGCGATATTTTTTGCTAATGTTTTATAGAGGTGAATTGTAAGGCTTCAGAAATCTAAGGTAAGGCTATCACTTTACTGCATGGAAACCATTGCTGTACAGTTTCAAGTCTTCCTAACTCATAGACTTGAGGGAAAAAACCCCAACAGATTTGGAAAAAATGTTGGGATTTTTTTTATTATTTTTTTAATTTCTTAATAGTATTTTAAATTGTTTATTTTTGTTACAGAGTTGATCTTTGGAATGCCAGTAACTTGAAGTTTGGTGACGAGTTTCTAGGAGAACTGAGACTCCCTTTGAAATTTCTCCGGCAGTCTAGTTCTTACGAAGCATGGTATTTGACATTTTTCTTTTGGAGAATAAGTTGAAACATATGTCTACTCTGAAGACTTAAGAGTAATTACTGCTGTGTGATAAAGTTTAAAGGGATTTAAATTGTATCTTTTTTGTAAGCAAGCCAAAGTAATCTTAGCAAGTGTAAGAGCAAGAAGTTTTGATAATGTGATTAGAGGTTTCAGTCTGCCTCTCTGTAGCATGTGGGAGTTCTAGTATGTTGTTTTTTTATTATTTACTGGAGTTCATCAGCAGTGCTATGGTTTTAGTGTGTGGGTTTTTAATCATATCTACATAAATCTTTATGTTCAGAACTTCCCATGTTGCAGTTGGTGCAAAACAGACTGGCAAACTTAATTAAGAAGTCTGATTCAGAACTTGATACATATATAAATACTCTGTTTGTCTGTACAGTTTCTCTATGCTCATGTATAGCCTGAGAAAATCTTGTGTTTCAGCACTAAGTTTCTGTCCTATTTTTGACATATCAGGTATTTTCTGCAGCCCAGAGATAATGGTAACAAGTCACTGAAACCTGATGACCTCGGTTCCTTAAGGCTAAATGTGGTTTACACTGAGGACCATGTTTTTTCCTCAGACTATTACAGTCCGCTGAGAGATGTCCTGCTAAAATCTGCAGATGTTGAGGTAATTTGCTTGTGTTGTTTGTTGTTTACTTGCACATCATCTTCACAGGAGTCTTGAATATCTGTCCCTATCTTGCGTGGTTGTGTAATTACCAGAGAGGTCAGCTCTTCGTTTTCAGACCTCAGAGTCTTGTTAAGCTCTGCATATCCCTTGTGCTTGTTTTCAGTCCTTGCAGAGATCTTTATCTGTATTCTGTATGGTAGGTGAAGGCAGACCCAGGAACACACTAGTATTAGCAGCAGCATGTTCTCTGTGAATTTTTAGTTCTATATGTGAAAATGCCAAGTAAGCTTCAGTTTGATCAGTTGTTTTCCTTTACTGGACAGGAACAGGTTTGTTTGCATAATTGAGAAAACACCAAACCAAGAACTAATCCTGAAACATCAGAGATCTGGACCATGTGTGCCCTTATGTATACTTTTTACAGTTGTAAAGGTGCTTTTGTTTTTTCAGTAAAAGAACGGGGTTCTGTACTCACTGGAAGCTGAAATTGTGGAGGGTTAGATAGAGTTCTTTCTCTTCACTTGCTTCCCAGACAAGTGACTTTTACGGGAAAGACAGCCATTAAAAATGTGGGGGATAAAAAGAGACTGTATTGTAATTGTTTTTAAATTGCTGCCCTCTTGTGACCAGAACTCTTGCAGCCCACAAAAACTGGGCTGTAACACCCACCCACGGTATATACAGACATTTGGGTAACTGGCCATTGCAACTGTTGTGGGGAGTTCTGCATTAAGAAGCTAATGGGAATAGAAGGAAAGAATGGTTGTTCTGGAAGGATTTCTCAAAGTGTTTATTTTCCACTGTTCAGCCTGTTTCAGCATCAGCTGCACATATTTTGGGTGAAGTTTGCAGAGAAAAACAGGAAGCGGCCATACCTCTTGTCAGGCTTTTCTTACACTATGGCAGAATTGTGCCTTTCATAAGTGCCATTGCGAATGCTGAAGTGAAGAGAACTCAGTAAGTACCAAAAAAACAAACTGCTATCAAAAATACCTAAACTGCATTGGCTAGTGCTAGAATTCTCCACTCAGTTTCTAGAAATACGCAATTTCAGAAGAAAATTTCGAGGTGATTTCTGCTCTTCCTAGCTGAGAGGCAGAGTTCTTTCTAAATTCTTTCACTGCTCTCAAGATCTGGTTAAATTTGACCTTTAGGAGGAGTTCCCATCAATTTTTTGTGAAAATGATTTGTAAGACTATTCTAACATGTGAGAGAAGGGATTTTTACTCAGTCTTAGGTATATATGATAACTGAAATTCCGCATTATCTTCTGTTCATATAAAATCATTTCAGCTTTATTGTGTGCTAATAAATCATTTAGTGCTGACTAGGTGTTGAATTTGTTCAAAACAACAAGCCAATTTCTTCCTAATCATGAATATTTAAGGCAAGCTGTGTGTCTAATCATCCCAGTTAGAGGGTGAAGGATTCAGGATGGGATTGAATTTGGTGTGGGACGACAGAAAATGAAGTTGGGGTTTTTCAGCTGCTTCTTTTGAGTTCCTTGTTTGACTCTCTGGTGGGCTGATAGTTCAATAGTGTGAGATCTGGTGTTCATACTGAGCAGATCCTGAAGAATATTTGTTGCCCACAATCCTTTGCCTGTGTAGTCAGGCTCTTGACTAACGGTAGAAGAGACAATTGGGAGTCAAGAGGAATGACAGATACTGACTGTAAATTTCATCAGTACAAAATAAAGTCTTTATGTGGGTTGGCTCTTTTCAGAGCATCTGAGGGATCAAGTGTTTTCCTTCCTGTAGGTAGGTGTATTTTTTCTGAGCTACAGGTTGGCTGAAACAGCATGGTTGCTGCAGCATGAGGAAACTTGCTTCTCCCTAGTCAGTCATGTTCCTGTGATAAAGCAGCAGAGATGGTGTTTGTTTTCAGGGCTTTCTGGCACTTGTAATAGGCAGTGAGCTTACTTTTCTTTGAGAAACAAAAAAAAAAAAGATGAATCCAGCAAAATATTGATCAAAATAGTTGAACAAAATCGTGTTACTCACTGTTTGTAAATGAGTACAACCATAGTAAGCTGTAAAAACCAGAAAATATATCAGTGTGTTTATGAGCAAGAAAACTTCAGAGCCAGGTTTGGTCTGCTGTCACTAAGCACAGGTTTTGATTGTGCTTCTTGTAGATGAGATCATTGGTTATGTACCTATTTGCATAAAGTAAATTGCAAAGCAGGGACATACAGGTATGTGATAGAGCAGCTGGCTGAAGCTTTATCAGTCACAGAGCCTGTATGTCTAGTTCAGGGTGAGTTCTGTGCAAGAGATTTTTAGAAAAACCTGAGAGTCTGCAGGGTGCCACCTTGCCACACAGTTGTCAGGGCTGAACTGGGATCTGCACTGTTATCATGGAGCAGTGCTCTAAGTCCCTTAGAAAACATGACTCTGCTGTTGGAGCTGTGTTTTTCTCCTTCCTCCCAGCTCACAAGTACTTATTTTGTAGCTGCAAGTAGTAGGTAGTGTGCAATGTCCAGTGTAGTTGTGAGATGAAAATCACTGCCTCTTTCCCTTGTTCAAATTAGCACTGTTCAGTAGCATGTGAAAACAGATGTGTTTCCCACATTTGGATTGTAGACCTCTTTGATTTGAGCCTGTGTCACTGTGTGTTTGGGTAGTGCACTGAGCACACAGTGCTAATACAGTGAAGATCTGTAGTCCCTCTGGATTTTACAAGGCTGATGCTTTTCTGTTATACCCTGGAAGTGCACTGAGTGCTGCATGACTGCATTTAATGGCAGGCTGGTGTCAAAGGGAGGTTTTGCTTATGTATTCAAACCCAGGATTCTGTCACCTTTTACTGCTGCTTTTATTTCCACATATTAGCAGTTCGTTACAAAGAGAGACTAAATTATAGAAAATTCTTCACTTCCAGAGATCCAAACACCATTTTCAGAGGAAATTCTTTGACTTCCAAGTGCATTGATGAGACAATGAAACTGGCAGGGATGCATTATCTGCAAGTTACACTAAAGCCAATTATAGATGAGGTAAGAACAGTTCAGACTGTTTATTTGGTAAAATGTCATTGTAAAGGCCTTCGGGGAACAAATACTGTTTATTACTTCTCATTTTAAAAACACTCTGTAAGAATAATGCTTAATAGCTACTAATAGCTTGTTTCTGCATTAAAATCCTGTGTGTTGGGTTAGCCACAGCTGAGTTGCCCAATTCACAAACAGCTGGATTGCGTTAAAGGAAAAGGAAAAATTTCTTTAAATTAAAGAATTTAATTTAAAATTTATTAAACCACATTACTCTGTTTTATAAAAATTAGCATATATTGTTTCTGAGAAATTAATAGTATATACAATAGAAAGTTGTTCTGAAGCTATAAGTAATGCATTTCATCCAGTGGGTGTAAAGGGATACAGTTATTCTTAGATAAATGTGCTTGTGATGCACGTATTAGAACAATGGTTTATTATCTATCCAGTCCAGAATAGTGGGTGTGGGTATTTTAGTGCTGTAATTGGGCAATACTTGCAGACCACAGACTTCCTCTAAATGATTTGACAATTTCTTCAGCTGTTCTTGTCTTAATGTTTCATCAGAAAATGTCATGTTTTAAAGAATATGGGTATACTTTCAAAGTCGGGTGTTTTGGACTTTTCTTGAACAGCCTTGCTTAAGAGAGTCTAAATAACACTTCTGCATTTCAGTTGAAGGAAAGGGTAGAATGAATTAATGCTACTTTTTGGAAAAAAAAGAAATAAAGATCACACATTATTTACCTTTGCTGTTAAAAGAAAAAAATACTATTTATAAAGTTGAGCTTTGCCTTTTAACCTCCAATCTGAAAAGCTAGGACATTATGCTTTTTAGAAAACTTCTTGTAGACAAACTTATATATCAGTTGTTCACTGTATTTTTTTCTAGATCTGCCAGGTCCATAAACCGTGTGAAATTGATCCTGTGAAATTAAAAGATGGTGAAAACCTGGAAAATAACAGGGTATGCATTAGATTTTGAAGAGTGTCTCCATTTATGCCATCAAGTTTAACTGAGGTCCTCAGAAGTTTGATCTTGCAAATAGTTTTGTCATTCATTAGAATATACTTCAAGCTTTTTTGACATCACCCTAATAATTATTGCTGTAAATGCAATACCTGTAGAAAATTAGTGACTTCTCCTACTGCCCTGAGGACAAGGATAACTTAGCCTGCAGGTAACCTGGAGAAAGGGGGGCTCAGGGGAGACCTCTCTCTTCAACTATAAGGAGGTTGTGGCAAGGTGGGGGTTGACCTCTCCTCTCAAGTGACAGGATGAGAGGAAAAGACCTCAATTTGTGTCAGGGGAGGCTTAAACTGCATATTGGGGGAAAAATTCTTGAGGATGGTCAAGCACTGGAATAGACTGCCCAAGGAAGTGGTGGAATGAGCATCCCTAGAGATGTACAAGAGGAATGTGGATGTGGCACCTGGGGACGTGGTTTAGTGGTGGACTTGGCAGTGCTGGGTTAACAGTAGGACTCAATGATCTGAGAGATCTTTCCCACCTTGAATGATTCTGTGGTTCTGCTGATGATGTAGTAGACAGTGCTAGAAGAAGGAATGATTTGCCATACAGCTGTATCACTTAATGTTTGGTTTGATAGGAATGATATTTTCACTCTTCTTGAGTATGTGCATTTCCCAAACAGTATAATTGAGTGAGAGTTTGTTTTTCAAGTGTATAATGTTGAAAGTGGGAGTCTTTTAATGATGCCACTGTGAATAAAACCAAGAATAGTACCACTTTCCACAGCAGAAAATTATACTAATTTTGTCATAATCTTTGCATTTTTTTTCAGGAAAATCTGAGGCAATATGTTGATCGCATTTTTACTGTAATTACAAAATCTGGTGTAAGCTGCCCTACAGTGATGTGTGATATTTTCTTTTCACTGAGAGAATCAGCTGCCAAACGTTTTCAAGGTGAGTTTATATGTGTTTTATTTGACATAACTGATAGCTTTTAAATACAGGTGTAGTCTAGCAGTCTGCATAATCCCTGTTGGATTTAGTAATTGAACAGCAGCTTATTCAAAATATTTGCAGTATGTTAATGCTGTTTGCTCATTGATTATTCATTCCACAGAGGAACATGATTTTTGATGATGATTGGAGTTTTTTCTTAAACATCTTTCAAAGGACAACAGTATTTAAAAAGATCATTATGATGATCTTTTATGGATTCAGTATTTGCAAAGCATACTCAATTTTCAAATGTTCAGGATTTTGTATGGCTCATTCTGCAGAGTCCCTGCAGTGGAATTATTTTTGCTTAAATGTCAATCTGTAATAAAAGTCAGTCTGTAAGTTGGAGTTACTGCAAGCTCACTCCTCTAGGTGCCCATGTGTTTTCTGGCTGTCGAGAGACAGTTCTTTCCAGTCCCCTTTAGTAGTTTTGACTCTGTGAGAGTAAGTGAGCAATGTAAAACCACAATTAAGCAAAACAGCCAAGCTATGTATCTTCATGAAGGGAAGCAGATTACAGTAGGGAAGTCTTAGAGAGAGTAATATGAGTTCAGCTTTTAAACAGTCACTTTGGAGTAGGCAAGCTCAAGCAGAAAACCATTGACTGTGTTGTCCTGCTCTTTATTTTATGTTTAAGTAAATAAGTAAAATGTGTTTTCTGTAACTACCAACTGGAATAGATACATTAGGAGTCTGTATGACACTTGTGCTCAGGGCTATAAGTAGGTAGCTGAGACTTGGCGTCTGTGCTGAACGTTTCATAAACTGTGTAAATTATTCATCATACTTCAGAGCATGTATAGAATACCAGATATCTGTGAAATTCCCTGTGTGGTGGAAAAGTGAATGGTGTTTTTGCAGCTTATGTTGTGAACCTGCTTTTTTTTTTAAAGAGGCTCTCATTGACATTTCCTTGGGTTAGGCTAGCTGATCTCTGGCTCCAAATCCTCTATCATTAGTTAATCCTGTAACTCGCAAATATGTACATTATCCAGCACATGCTTGAGTTAGCTCTCTCAAGGCTCTGATAATTTTTCAGGAAGAATTATTGGAATGCTGAGTAGAGGTGTTTTTTTTTTTTTAAAAATAGGTGACCTAGATGTAAGGTACACAGCTGTCAGCAGCTTTATTTTCCTGAGGTTCTTTGCTCCTGCCATTCTTTCTCCAAACCTCTTTCAGCTTACACCACACCATCCAGTAAGTACTGAATCAGTATTTTTCTAGCTACGTTTATGATTCTGTCACCATAGTCTGTCTGTCAAGATTCTTTCTTCAATTCTTTTAATAGCCTTTAGGAGAAGTACCTTTGTTAGTGCAAAGAACTATTATATCTGTCTTGGATATGAAGCATGTGTTGAATGACTATGTATGTCAAGAACTTGGGAGATACTGGAAGAAGAGTGAAATTTAAGGACAAACAAAGTAGATGGTCTAAGCCGCTGTGGGAGAAAGGGTCATAGCTTCGTTCTTGCTACATCATATTAATGCTGGATTGATTGTCAGCAGGGTTGGAAATACTTTCGGTGTTAAACAATGTATGTCAGTCTTCTAGTAGTAGTTCTTACTGAGAGTGGGGAGGATGTGGACAGCCTTGTTTTTGTTTTGTGAGTGATTGCCTTTGGATCTTTGGAGGTCAGTGGGATAGCTGTGGAGCATGATGGCTTATGAGCCAAAAACCTTTTAATATAAAAGCAACTTTTTTCCTGCAGTTTTTTATTAGGGATCTTTTCTGGTTTTTTGTTACTCTTCTGCAAGTGAAATAAGAAAGAAGAAATACAGTTTACCTTCCTCTATTCATTATTTTAATTACCTCGTTTGTATAATATTGTTCTCCTTCCTAGGATCCTCAGACTTCTCGAACTTTGACACTTATCTCTAAAACCATTCAAACACTAGGCAGCTTATCAAAATCTAAATCTGTAAGTATGCTATTTTCATTTAATGGCTTAATTTGGGGAAGTGATTTTTTTAATCTTTTACCATTAATTGTAATTAAGCCTTTAAAATGCTTGAGTTGCACGAGGCTCATGCAAAACTGGTTATGTTTGCTTTGATTATAAGCCTCTCATGTTTAGAGGAAAACTAAATCTGTCTTAATCTGAACTAGATTTCAGTAAAGCAAAATTGTGTGACCAATCTAGAACTGTTTCAGAGCTCTTCATTCCCTTCTTTGGAAGAAAGACAATGATCAGGAGAACCTGTGAAGTTCTCTACTTATCTGTGATACATGATTAGCAGCTCTACAGGGTTTTATAGATTGTTTCAGCATTTTAAAACTCAGCTGATAAAAGTCACCCAATAAGGGGTAGGGCTATACTTTGCTTTTCATACCAGTTCAGTTTTCTGTCAGTGGTGAGGCTAGAGCTAGATACTCATACTCTGGATGTCTTATTGAAAAAAGTGTACCTAAGGCACCACACTGCTGTAGCTGGTGGTAATTTGGGGTGGTTGGGGTCTTAATAGGATAACCACAGGCAACTCTGGGTGACTGTGTACCTCTGTGTTGAATCCTTCAAGACAGTAGAATTCTTTTTCTTACACTTCTTGTCAGGAGGAAAATTTAAAGCCAAAGCAGAATTTTGAAGCATTTAAAGAATGTATTAACTGAATGTAGTACCTGAGCATATGAAATGCATTCTGCTACCTCTCTGAAATAAAAGTTTGGTACTACTGAATGTGTTCTGTATAACATGAAAGTAGTACTTCGCTTATTTTACTTCTGGCCAGAAAATAACCCTGTCTGGCTGCAGTGGCTTTCTTCCTGACCTACTGCTATTAACAATAATATTTTCTGTATAAACTGTATGATGATATGCATGGTTTTGGCTTTGTATTTCAGGCCAATTTCAAGGAATCTTACATGGCTACATTTTATGACTATTTCAATGAACAGAAATATGCAGATGCAGTAAAAAATGTAAGTAACACATGTGAAGGTTCTAAAAATCCTGCTGTGCTGTTGAAGTTGATTCCTAGAAAGCAATACATACTGTTGGTAAACCAGAAAGTGTGTTGAGAAAAGCAGACTCCTGATAACTAATATTCAAGAAACTTGTATCAAATTATTCACATGTCAATAGTAAAATTTCTCTGTGTCTATTTCTAGTTAATAAATAGGTTGCATTAACAAGCTGCTGCTTAGAGCTTTTGAGATGTGTGTACTTTGTAGAATGCTGCAGATCTGTGATGAAAATTGCTTAGTCCAAAAGGAAGTGAAAGATCCATATAACAAAGGAGAAGCACAAGAAGTATTGGGCATCTACACTTCTACTGCTTAAGAGCATTTGTGCTATTTTAAAGGTTACAACCTAGGAAACCTCCCAAATTCCTCAAGCTTCTGCCATTACCTTCTGTTTAACTACTTTTACAAATACTCTTGTACCTCTGTACTAAGCAAATATTGAAAGATTTTAATTTGGGTAGTGTGGTCCTGTCATTTTTACATCTGCCTTTTGTTTACCTTTTAGTTTCTAGATCTAATTTCATCTTCAGGAAGAAGAGATCACAAGAGCATAGAGCAACCTATATTGCTAAAAGAAGGGTAAGTATGCATGTGCAACAAAACTGTCTACCCGTGTGCTTACTACTGTTCAAAGGCAGCCATCTCTTTTTCTGCCACCCCTATTTCCATTCATGCAATCAGAGAAGAATGTAGGAAAATTCTTGTGTTGCAATTTCTGCTCCCTGTGGTTGCTATAGCTGAACATATTTTCATTTGATTTAAACATCCTAATATAACTGTGTTTTGAAATAAGTGGAGGAAAGAGAAGCCTGTAGAACTTAATTAGCTTTGCTAAGGCAAAATAAACTTAGGTCAGCATTGTATTAAAATCAAGCTGGGGTCTTTTTCCTGAGCTCCAGTGAATAAAAGCTGTAAAATTCCACTGTGAAGACAGTGGAAGACTGTGAAAACAGATACTGAATAACTGAATGAGAGCAAAGCCTGCAAATGGAATTTGCTTTTGCTGCCCTGTGAGATACATATGCTAACTATTATCATGGCCATTTCAAGGAAAATTTGACATGCACTTGGAACAGTTTATAGTTTTAGTACCTTTCCCTTTTTGAGAAGTATGTTCCATATACTATATTAGTTTCAGATACCAATTGTTGACATTTTTTGTTACAAAACTGGGTTGTTAAGATCATCCAAGTGCAGTGTAGAAACGGCTTCTTTGAGCTGGGGGGAAGAAAGTGAAAAGATCCAAATTTGTCAGAGCTCAGTAAGCTCAAATACTGTTTGAAAGTAAGCCTTCATGGTCATTTTAAGTAATGCAAAAACTACATTTTCATTGAAAACATTGCTACCTCTTCTATTTAACCTTGACAGTTCGCTCCTCTGATAAACCTCTGTCCTTAGAAGCAATTCTGTCTATTTTAATTCCATACATTTATCATCCTTTTGGTTTTCAAAATAAATTTATAGTTTGTAACATTTACCCTCTAACTGTAAAACATTTTTTCTGCCTCTTTCTTTTGCTCCTGTCTGATTTTTTTCTGTCTTTTCTTGCTCGGCCTGTGGCTGCTGTTGTAAGGACTCTTAAACTAACAGTAAAGAAAGTTGATGGTAATAGTTCATGCAGGTAAGATGGTAGAGGCAGTTGCTGCTTTGCTGTAGCTACTGGCTGACAGCATGTCCTTTGCAGCAGTAGATTTGTCTGACTTAACCTGGGGAGGAAGTACTCTATTTAACCATCCTGAAATGCCTGTGTAAACCCAGCAGAGAACATTTAGTTACCCATTTCTTGATGTTGATCTTTTATTTTATTTTCCTTGAAAGCGAAACCTACTGTAAATAGAGAATAAAGGATTTCTGTCAGTAGGCAGGGCACCAAGAAGCACTGTATGGATCCTGAAGAACTTACTGAGAGTGATGAAGAGACATTTTCTAGGCACTTCTTAAGTAGTATTCATGTAAATTATTTTCCAGGTTAAGAAGTGACCTTCAGCGGTCTTTTTTTTTTTTCTTTTCTACATTTTGCATTATTGCCATGTTTTGTTGTGGGACTTCTCACAGCCTTTGATTTGATTCTTCTCCAGACTGAATGGCTGTTCAGTGGGGTTTCTATTTGCCTTTGCAATATTTTTGCTTGCTTTTGTGTTTTTAGTCTATTTTTGCCTCTGTTAAGAGTATCAAATCAAAAGCTATAGCATAAGTACTTTTGAATGAAAAGATTAGTCATTGCTGACATCAATCACGCCATCACTGCTTAACAGCTCCTGCCTGGTCCTTTCCAAAAGGAAGAGAATGAAAAGGAGAACTTCATTTTTTGTTGGTGGAAGGGGCATGTCAGTACTTCCAAGCAAGGCTAAGGCAGATCCAGATGCAGGTCTACTATAAACATGAGAAGAAGCAGTATCTCCAGCCACCTTGTTCTGAAATGGGTTTAATCTTGGTCTTTTTCTCTCTTTGTGCTTCTCTTTGCTCTGAGTTCTCATAACATTTTGCAATTGCTAGAAACAAAGAAGTTGACCTTATAACTTCTGTGACTTTGAATGCTAGTCACCTATCTTTGGAAAATAAAAGGATATTTTTCTCTTGGCTATGTCAGCTATGAAGAATTTAATTAGAAATGGGCTCTTAGCTCTGCCATATGGAGTTCACATTTTTCTAAGAGGAGAGGCTCTGTAGGAGGTTGCAGGTTTAAGTCACCTTTAAGTGTTGGCATGAGAAGGACTAGAAACTAACTAGAAGAGCATGTTGTCCTGCCCAAAAGTATCAGTTCTTCCTTTGAAGTTTGCCCTAACTTGGAATTATGAAATTATGAGGGCTACTGCAAATGGGCCTGGTGACGACTTGAATCACATGGTGTTATTAAATATTTCTCAAGTAGTCCAAGAATAAGGACCAAGACAGTAACTGTCTGACCATTTTAAAAATGAGAGATGTGTAACTATAACCAGTTAAAAAAAAAAAATATCTGTTGCTGTAGACAGTCTTTGTCAGCTTTTGCCCACACAGCTTGGAATGAGCAGCAGACACCAGCCCAGCTGGTTACAAAATAGTTAAAGTCTGAAGGAACTTGGATTTCTGTTTGAGCTTTAAACAGGCCTGTGGTTTGGTCAGATGTGTTGTAGTTATTTGTGACTGAAGGTACCAGAAGAAAGAAACAGTATTAGGTATTCTAAGCATTTTAGATCTGCTACTGAAAAATCTTAAACCAGGTCATTCACTGTTCTCTCTGTGTGCTCTTTGTGCTGTATAGTGCCTTCCTACTTAATAAAAACTACCTCTGTAGTAAGTAGTTTTTACCCACTCCATTCTACAGTTCTGTATTTGGCACAATAGTTAATGTAATGTGTAGAGTAGCTGTTATCAACTCTCTTCTGCATATGCACGTACATTTTTATCTAACAAAAGTGATGCTGAGCAGTATGAAGTTACCAAAGTCACTTTGAAACTTTTGGATTGATTTAGTGGTTAGGGAAGTGGTGGATGCCATCACAGTAATGTAATAAACTAATTTCACAATAAACTCATTCAAGTTTGAAATTAATTTAAACTGAAAACTCACTAAATTAACACCCCTAATCTGCTGAAAAAGGGGTGGGGGTGCTCTACTTTCCAACCATGAGATCACTTGGTATGCTCCTGAAATTGCTTTTCAACTGCAGCATCTATGTGCAATTGCAAATGAGACTGTGTAACTTCCTGAATTTGTTTCTAGAGCTTGAGAGTGAGTAAAGCATGTAAGGGTATAGTCCCTGTGCTCCACAGGCTTTACACTGCCTTTTAATGATTAAACCTAGTCTAAACTTTTTGAGCTTTCTCACAGCTTAAAAAAAAAAATAAAGCTTATAGAGTCAACAGGTCGAGCTTAGCAGAGCAGTACTAACTGTGTTCTGCCTTTTTTCTGCTGTACCCTTAGGAAACCATTTAGCTGGATTTGTAACTGCAGAAAGGGCACAAACTGCAGCTCTGTTAACTAACTACAAGTCAAGTTACGCGTCTTGCCCCTCATCTAGGTCTGAAAAAAGGACAGACCTAACTAATAGATGCACTAAACCTATCCAAATGTGACTCTTTTCCTTGCCAAGAAAAGACCTCAGTAATTAGCAAACACTCTGTGTCCCCTCCTAAAGCTTTGCAAGTGTGATGACATCAATCTGTATGTATGTACATACGTGTATAAATCTACATACATAAGCATGTATTGTAACAATTGGTGCCCTGTTTACTAGGTTCATGATCAAGAGAGCACAAGGAAGAAAACGATTTGGTATGAAAAACTTCAAGAAGAGATGGTTTCGCCTGACAAACCATGAGTTTACCTATCAGAAAAGCAAAGGTAACAAAGGTTTGCCAGCCTTGTTTTGAAACATTGAAGCAAAGATGAAACATAAGGGATTGTGTAGGAATAGAAGACAGGTCTAGATGTGTAACTGTAGAAGACACAGTGCAGGCATGTCTGTCAGCCTCTGTTCTTGCTCTTTTTTTAGTGTCTGTATTGACAGTTAGAGAAGCTTCTTGGATAGCACAGTACCCTGCAAGTTAGCAAAGTATTTGATAATATTTGTCTAATATCAGTTGTTAACATTATCTGTAGGTTTTACAGTTACCTAGATTGTCCTAGAAAACAAAACTTACAAACTTCAAGCTGGCATTTGGGTTTGTATTAAACATTCTCAGATGCATCTCAGCATGTTGTGCTCATAAATTCTGTAGCATTGGCACAACTAGATGCAGTAGACAGGGATTCACCTGCAATCTTGGAACTTTAACAATGTGTTCACTTAATGTTACCTAATAGCAAAGAATTTGCTTTTTTGTAAATTGTTCTGTCTGTTCAGTAGTATACAACAAATACCGCTTCCTTCCATCGTGTAAGTACATAGAGAGGAAGAAAGATAAGGAAGTATGTTCAGATCATGCCAGTCATTATTTCACACTCAACTTTGAAATCTTGCATCACCACTAGTTCCGTTCAGCTGACAGGAATGATTTATTTCATTGTCACCTTTGCAGTAAATATACTGCAGTGTCCTGCTGCAGTAATCAGTTTCTAAGAGGTTTGCTAGTATAAGGTAGTGCAGCTGAAAACAGAAATGTACTTAAGATAATACTTAAGGACCTTGCTAGCAAATCCCTGCTGAGTGAAAGATTTTCCCTCTTTTCTTATGCAGTCAAAATGATCTTCAAAGAAACTGAATCAGCCCTTAGAAAAAGGGCAAAAGGTAAAGATGAGTTGTGAGTAAGTGGCTCATTATCTGTGTCTGTGTGTTCTGCAGGTGATCACCCTCTGTGTAGCATTCCAATTGAAAACATTCTGGCAGTGGAAAGACTAGAGGAGGAATCCTTTAAAATGAAAAATGTAAGTAGGTCATCTTCATTAATGCATTTGTTAGGCTGCTCCAGATCCACCAGCCTAATCGCCTTTTTCCCTTCTGTAACCTGGATTGGATTTCTATTGAAAGACGTACAACCACAGCTGCTCGTTCTGTATATAGTAGCAGGAGTTTCCAAAAGTACAGCCCATTCAGATTCTTAACAGCCCAGTCAGCAGTCTTTGGGTTTCGTGATCTGCAGCACACTCAGTACTGAGCCTGCTGATCAGCTGTCAGCTCTGTAAGGTCACACACAGGTAAGATGATCGAGTCCCTGCCCTTTCTGCCAGGCCTCTCTGGTGGGAAGGAACTCACTGCTTAGAACTGTCAAGGATCACAGCTTCTTTATTAGCTATTAGGTTTCTTTATTGATTCATGAAAGTACACATATATATGGATCTGTATATTTCTATTTAATTTGGGATAGGTTATATATGAAAACATCTGTGCTGTGCTAGTATGGTTTATCATTTTCATTGCCACATGAGGGAATAAAATACAGCTGTATTTTTCATGCATGGAACACTACTGCCAACTTCTGTATCGTGTAAGAACAGACTTGATCCTTTTGGGTGATGTTGGGAGCCTTTTTCAAACACCTCTGCCTGTAAAGCTGAGTCCAGTCCTTTAAAAATTGTATTTAAAATGAAACAAAAATAGCTCAGGTTTTTTTTTTTTCTCATTCTGAATATGCATCTACTACAGACTTATTTATACACATAAATGGTTGTGACTTTTATCTTTTTCTGCCTTTAAGGCTTTCCTGCCATCTACACTACTTGTGAGCACCATGCTGAGCACTGCTCAAACCTGTCGTAGCTATTAGGTTCCTCAAACAGTTCTTTGTTAAAAGTGAAATACTAGGAAATACTGAAGAGCCGAGAATTGGTTTAGGTATTATTTTGGTAGCATCTCTCTCTCTCTCTCTCTCTCTGCTAAAACATGGAGTAAGTTTCAGTTCCACCTGCTTCTAGAACACACCTCGATTGTACTGTAGTTTGCTCTGGTGTTTATAACTCTACACTATAGACGAAAACCAACCAAGCTGCAAAATATTTAGGCTATCAGAAGACAGCTGTAACATGATGAACTGTTGCCAACTGCACTCTGCAAACTAACTTGATTGAACTGAAAGCAGCCCACAGGTGAGATAAAACTCACTGTCTGTAGAGAGGAGTGAGCTATAATTCTGGAACTCGTGCTGAGTCTACTGAGTTAAACTGAACATCCAAAATGTATCTGTATTGTGAAGATTCATTATTGGAAAAATATACCTTTATTTATAATATCAAAAACCCTGTGCTGTTTTGGTTGCCTAAATTCATTATTACCTGGGAAATCAAAGTGACTATATCCATTCCAGAAAGTAAGATTCAGTCTTTCCATAAACAGTAGAAAATACTGTTACCACCTTCTTGTGCTAATATATTCCTATTTTTCTTGCCATACATAGATTACTGCAGGAAGATCAGAATTCTCAGAATGCCACAGCAGATATATTTGCAATGGATATTCCCTTGTGGGTGCTTGTGTGATAAAAATTCGCATTTTGTATAAATACTCTCAGTGTATCTGTGCTCTGAATTGCACCAAGTATGTCTTTCTCACTCATGTTGAATCTGCCTCTGTCTAGCAGTAAGACCAGTAGCCTTCGTTGTTCTTAAGCACAGTTTGGGGAATGTGAGGGTTGCTTTAAGTGCTGCTTGGGTCTTCTGTGTTGTTTGAGAGGCAGCTGGTGGTTTTGGTAGTGTAAAGGTCTTGCAGCCTCTTGAAATTCTTGGCTTAGTTGTGGGCTCCTCAGTAACTGTTGCCATATGTTGGATCACTTTGGTTGGTATCCCCTTACACAAAGCCATGCTCCTTAAATCGGTTCCTTTGTTGCAATGCAGGGGGCTCCATTTACCTCAGCAGGACATTAAAATTCTTTTCCCTGTAGCTCTGTGTTAATAGAGGGTTGAACTGCACGCTCCTGTCTTCCTTTTTCTTCCTTTTTCTTCCTTCCATCCCTCTTTCCCAAACTCAAATTGCCAGTTATGCCATGAAGAGTTTTATTGAAAGGACTCTTTGGTGTATAGTTGGTGCTGTTGGACTGATCACACCAAGCAGCTCCTACACTGCCATGCTGTATTGTGCCTTTCTAATTATTGTCTGATATCAGTAGGGGTAGTAAATCCAGGGAAATGGTTGTTTTAGTTTTCCCTTTGCTATTTGGAATGATACAATGACATCTAGAAGTGTCACAAAGGAAGAAAGGACTGTGCTTGGTACCAGTTTGCAACATTCTCCCAACCAACCAGGTACAGAATTCAAGCCAATATTTCAGGTCTTTCTAACAAACAAAGGCAAATTTAAATTTTGTTGGGTCTGGTTTGTTCGTATGGGGTTTTTTTGGTTGCGGTTTTTTTTGGTGTTTTTTGGTACCAGGTGAAAGGCCTTGTTCGTTTAAGGGCACATTTGCTGCATGATTTTGTGTTGAAATGTCCATTCTTTTAGTATGCTGTGTTTTTCCTGCAATATATCTTCACCCCGAGTCTAGTCTTAGGTTCACTGACTCATTCTGATGCTTTATTCTGTGGTTTGTTTGCAGATGTTCCAGGTGATCCAGCCTGAAAGGAGAGTCCTGTATATCCAAGCAAATAACTGTGTGGAGGCCAAGGACTGGATTGATATCCTCACCAAAGTTAGCCAGTGCAACAAGAAGCGCCTCACGGTCTACCATCCCTCGGCCTATCTCAATGGCCACTGGCTTTGCTGTAAAGCCACTGCAGATAACACCCCTGGCTGCACACCCTGCACAGGGTAAGGGTTTGAACCTGCCATGGTGTAGCTACTGCCATGGCTGCTGCAGGGTGACTGGCAGGTGCACAGTTAACCAAGATTTGCCAGGTGTACAGGTGTTCAAAGGCTGTCTGTTGGTATTCCTGATTCTGCATGTCTTGATCAAAGTGTTGACTTTTTAGAGTTAGAGATGGTGATAGGAGTTGACTGCGAGATTAAAAATAATTTGGTTTTGATCATCTGTCATTAACAAAAATGTCCAGAATCCTTTCAGTATCCTGTTTGTAAATTCCTAAAACACTCATCTGTTGATAGATTTAATTCTGAACTGATCTTTTCATGAGGCTACTCATGCTCTCTCTTAACAAATATACACTGTCTGGTTTGTAGGAAGCGATTTTCATCTAAACTGAGAGAAGTAACAAGACTATAGTGGTAGTTAGGCTCAGAATATAAGACCTGGGTAGTTGGAAGTTCAGTGCTTTGGCTCCTCCATCTGGTTGTAGCTGACTAATTCACCAAAATGTCTGGATACTGATACAGTCTTCTCTTTCATGTCAGTGAATAAATAGAGGCATAAAGAAGTTTGAACTTGTCATCTTCTTTTGGGAAGAAATTGAAGGTTTTGAGCTCCGTTACACACAATCTGTTGGCTTTCATAAGAACTCACTTTTACTTTGTTTTCCTTGTTAAGTGCTTTCTGTGCCATAATACACTGTTTAGCATGTAACTTTTACCTCTCTTCCTGATGCCTTACAGAGGCCTGCCAGCAAATATACAACTGGATATAGATGGAGATAGAGAAACTGAGCGCATCTACTCTCTTTTCAACCTGTATATGCCAAAATTGGAGAAAATGCAAGGTGAGGATTGAAGATCATTGCATCTCTAGTTCACTTACCAAGGCAAAAATACTTGTGAAAAGTTGGATGTTCTGGCTCGACCAGCCTTGCAAATCACATCCTAGAACATAGTGGCCTTTATTCCACTTATTTCCCCTTCTGCTGTCTTGAGGCAGTTGTGTGCATTATTTTTGGTGCAGTCTCATGGTCTGTAAAAAGTTCTTTGCGTAATAACAGTTGTTTGAAATATGGTCTTAACCACATCCTCCTAAAATAGCATAGGCACAGAGTGTTGCTTGGATGGTCTGAATTTACAAATCAGAGCCAGCCCTGAACCAGAGGTTAACTGATCCTGACAAGAAGCACTAGCAAAGTTGAGGTTTCAGTGGAATATGGTTTTGTGTTACCAGAAGTCATGTGCACACACATTCCCTGATTCAGATCCTAAGAACAGGCTGGATACAAATGGTTTCTTCAGAAAAGCCCTTTCAGCATTACCCATCCAGGATGACCTGTGGATGCCTGTGAAATGATGAAAAGTTGGCGTTTTGGCTGGGAAACTTTCAGGACCTGAAGGAAGCAGAGATGTGATGGAAAGGATAAAGGAGAGACAGCAGAGGAAGTTGGTACTAGTAGGCATGCCAAGAGAAGTATCCGGTGTACAGGGTGCCAGACTTGAGATCTCAGTTTAGCACGAGGAGTGGCAGGGAAGCCTTCACTGTGGCACTGATCTTTAAATAGGACTTTATTTTATAATATGAGATAAGCCAGTGGTGTCAAACACACAGACTGGCAAGCACTTTAATCTGTTCCTGGCTGCTGTGCAATTGCAAACTCAAGATGCTCACCACTTCCGAGCTGTCTGAACTGGTGCCCAGCTTTTCCCGTTCCGAATCCTCGCTGCCAGAGCCAGCATCGAGTTTCAGTGTTGGGGAAAAGGATGCAGGCCTGACACAGACTGTGCACCAAGGGGAAGGGAATTTGAAAGCTGAGACTGGCACAGCAGTAAAGCTAGAAGGAGAGACAAAGTAAAGTACTCTTTCCCTTCTTTCCCCTTCTGATACGCTCTGCTACAGTGCAGGAGTAGATCACATGGGAAATACATTGTGGATGTTCCTGTGTAGTCAGTGTCCAAATCTCTTAGTCAGGAAGGCTCCCTGGTAAGATCAGAAGGTGTGGAAGTATAACTTGCCCCTTTGGATATGTCATAAAGTAGTTATGGTATATTCTGCTTATGCTTATTGTATGAATCTTTTAGGAGTAATGTGGTAAAATGTGACTACTTCAGCCTTCAGTACTGTTTTCAAATTCAGCCTGTACTTGCTGCCTCGGGATGGAGCCTGTCCCAACAAGTGAATACTTGACTTTGTGCAGGCCAACCCTCCAGCACAGTGGCAGAGGCAGACTTGTGTAAAAGTTTCCAAATTGTGTGCATGGGGTGCAGATAGTGACATTTTTGATTAAAGCATTGCCTGTGCAGCTAAGGACAGCTTCCCACCAAGGCAGGAGCAGCTCCCAGGCTTGCTGCCCTTTCCGTAGGAGACGAGGAAGGAACGGGCATGGGAGAGCCTCTGTGCCTCCCAACAGCCCAGCAAAAGGACAGGCAACTTCTGCTGTTGAGGTCAGCCACAGTTCTGGGGTGGTCATACAGAAGCAAACCAAGAAACTGTATGAACCCCAGACTGAGTATTTTTAGTCTGCTTGTCTTGCTCTTCCCCTCCCCCCACCTCCCCACCTGATATCTACTCCTGTACATTTTTTTTTTCTCCAGAGGCCTGTGGGAGCAAATCTGTGTATGATGGGCCTGAAGAGGAAGAGTATTCTACATTCATCATTGATGACCCTAAGGAGACATATAAAACACTAAAGCTGATTATTGAAGGTGTTGGAACTTTAGAGCAGGAGCACGCCCAGTATAAGAGGGATAAATTTAAGAAGACAAAGTATGGAAGCCAGTAAGTACAATGGGTTGTACAAACAGGAGAGTGCTCCTGGAAGATGGCATTTCCTTTGCTTATGCTCTGGCTTTCATCATATTTTGTCCAAAAAAGGTCCTGCAAATACATACAGGGTAGCACTGTGACTTAGGATTTATATCACAGTATTTTAAAGCACTGAAAGGAATTTTTTAATGCTTGTTTTTAATGCAGTTTCATTAATAAAATTTAAATATTTATACTATTGGTTTTAAAGTTTGAACCCATGCTGGTGAGCTGAGAAGTTAATAGCAGAAGATACATGTGTTTACCAGCTTATAATAGAGTGTTGGTTTAAAAACGGAAAGAGTGGCTGACACAGCCACCTGACTCTATTTTGTGTACACATAAAGCATTCTGCATATGACTGACAAAAAAGAGGATCAATTCAGCCACTTCTAGCTCAAGTAAAATGCAGTATTAACATTACAATTATAACTTGGTAAATCAAATTTAGGGAAAAAGTTCTTCTGTGTTTCACTTTCTGTTCTGACATTTTCACATCCTGACAGGAAGCTTTATATATAATACTGTTTTTTTTTCTTTTCTTTTAGAGAACATCCCATTGGTGACAAGAGCTTCCAGACATACATCAGGCAACAGTCAGAGATCTCAGCACATTCCATATGAAGTGCAAAGGAAATCACAGGACAGTGCTGAAGGGTTGATTAGTGATGCTAAATAGCAAAGCAAAAGGGAAGCCACACATGTAGCAAAATGTATGGATAAGTGTCAAGCTTACAAACTTTGAGACTTGGTAAACATATTCTCTTTTCAAGAAACTGTTTTAATAGTTGCTATGCACTTTATTCATCTGGTTATTGACAGATGATAAAACCCTGCCTTCTAGGCAGTTGTCATGTGTATTTTTAAATTTGCTTTGGTTTCTTGGAATCTAGTGATCAGTTCAATGATCGAGGTGTGTGGACTTCATCTTGACAACTCCCATGCAATTCCTTGTGTTTTGGAAACCAAGCATTTTTTCTAGAATGGTTGTTTGTTACTGTTTTTTTGTTCCTGATTAATGTATATTATCCTACACCCCCTGCGTGCTCTCTTAGGAAAAGCTTAGTAACACTTTATTTTCAATGCCTGCGTTTAGAAAAGAAGCAGAGAAAAATCCCTCTGGTGTAATCATCTACATTGTAGCTTGTATTCTGAGCTGGCCAAGGAGCAGGCCTTTTGTTTTTTACGGCAGTGTAATTTTTGCTAACTGTGCAAAGTTTTTAATAGAAATTCAAATCAGAATGGTACTCTTGATATTTTGGAGATACGAAGTCATTTCTCCAGGCACGTTCAGCAGACTTTGGATTTGAAGATGCAATCTCAGCAGTATAATAAAAGTGACTCTCATAAATGTGAGTAAGAAATGAACTCATGTCGAAGCTACATGTGTCTCTTACACAGTCCAGTGAATGGTAATCTTTGAAAGTCTGCCAAGTGAAAGGCAAGGTAAGCTGATTTTGGTGACCTTTTATCAGCATGTGAGAAGAACAAATAGAATATGAACCTGGCACCTGAGACATGCTAATTCCCAGGCACAAAAGCCGCCAAGATGGGTTTTCTCTGAAAGGATGTTTATGCACTGGAGTCCATGCTATCCTAGTACCACTTGCTTTTCTGGAAAATAGATTTCTACTTTTCCAAAAATGTTTTTAAATACTTTTTAAAAGAGACTTGTTAAATGATATTTAGTATATTAACATGCATAATGATAACTTGTTAATACTATGAGTGTAGTAAAAATGGAATGAGCTGTGTATCTCACTAATACCAACAAAAGGAGAGGAATAAAGATCTTCTAAATATTCAGTGCATATTTATGTATGCTGTTTAGTTGTACACCATAATTTTTCTCTGTGTAAGGGTCTGATATACAAACATCTAGCTTTGATGGCTTGCAAGCCTGCATGATGGACTTCAGGCCTCTGTGGGGTAGAAGCTAGTACAGGTTTTAAGCTGAGTTGGATCAGAAAGCATTGATGAATTTAATGTGAAGATGTCTGTGTCTTTGCTTCAGGTGTTAAAGAATAATTCTTAACTGTGTCCTCATTGCATCTGACATGATTTAAGATGGCTAAAGTACTTTGAATGCCTTTGTTAGTGATGTTTTTAGGAATTAAGTTTTGGTTTTGTTCAAATATATAGTAGACCACCTTCTAGTAGATGATAAATGATCTTTTATTCATCTTCACCCAGCAGACTAGGGATAGGGAAGTAATGAAGCATTGCAAAGATGCATTTAGGACTCCAAGCTTTTAGCTGCCATGAACTGCAATTTTTAACATGTATTTGTAACTTAATATTGTTTATAAAATACTAATGATCTGTAATGTGTGTTTTACTTGCCAATTAAAAGAAATGGTTTATTTCTGAAAACTGTGTCCACATTTGGAGTCTTTTTAAATTCACAGTGGCCACCAGCATGCCTCTTGGCACAACATCTGCTCAGAGTGGGGCCATGGATGGAGGTCCTTGTGAGTGTAACCTGCCAAGTCCCATCCTCGCTCCTCCTCCCATTCCCACCCACCCCTTTTCTTGTCAGCATTGCACCCATGGGACTCTGCAGTGAACCAGACTGGGCATCTGAGCCAGCCAGAAACTACCTTAGCAAAGAAAGCTTGCTCAGCTAGGTCAGCATCTTGAACTGGTTCCTTGTGTTACTGCACAGTGACTGAGCTGAGACCATGTGAAAAGGACAGGAGGAACGAGCTGAGCCCACAGCACCCTCCCTGCATGCCTGTGGATTGGCTCATAGACCTATGGAACCACCAGCCTTCTGATTAGGACCTGTTCTGTGACAGCACCTTGGACTTGCTGAGGTCTGTGCTAGTCATACTCCTGGAGCTTGTCAGTCCTCTCTGGATGATCCTGTGCATGGAACTCTGGCTCTGAGATGTGAGACAAGCTGCACACACTGGTTCTCTTGGGGAGTGTTTCCAGGGAGGCTGGGCAGTGGATGGAAAGCTGCTGGCCAGCATTCAGGGTGTGTTCACTCCCACTCCTGTAGCAGGTCTCTCACCAGAACCCAGGCGCGTGCTCCCGAGAAGCTGCTGGGCACGAGCTGCTGCAGGCGCGCTCGAGCAGAGTGACAGTGGTGGTTTAACAGATAAACCACATCCAGGAACAAAAACCAAACTGATGGGGGAAGACACATCACCAGTGACCTGGTGAAGGTGAACTTAACCACAATTGTGTAAATGTGGGCTTTTGCTGAGGAACTGTAAACCTTGTTTTGAGAAAAAAATTTTACATAAAATTAAGTAGGAAACTGACACAAGATTTGTAAGAAATTAGAAGAGTTAAAAGCAAAATTACTATAACACCGTTTCCAGCTCCGTCTCTTTTTCCACTCAGACTCATCCAATGTATGCAATAATTTTTTTTCTCCTGCTAACATATCTTAGCTTAAGTGAATAGGAAATCTTTGGAATGTGCTTTTCTTACAGCATAACATTGTGTGTTTGGTGAGGGGGTTGTGTTAAAACTGGGCTTCCAGTACTTGCTTAACCTCTGTCTCCTATCTGTCTGCAGTATATGTTTCTGATGCTGTCTTCAGAAACACTCTGAAATCCTGCCCACAAGAGAAATAGCTTGATTGGGAAGCTTGGGACAGCATCCCTTGTGTCTGAAATGAAGAAAATAGCAAAAAAAAAAAAAAGCATAGGCATAAGTAAGCACATCAGGTCAGTTTTCTGCTCTGCTCTGCTCTATCCAAGGCTGAAAAGCGACAAAACTATTTTTGATAGAAAAAATACTTAGAAGCTGGGCTGTTCTCTGCTGGGACTGCTACTGCCAAAGAAGTTCCCTGTGCCTGTTTTCTCCCTTGCTGAAGCAATGTGCTAGGGCAGGGCTGGTGAGGTGAGGTCTGTAAGGCAGCTGGCTGTGACACAGCTGTCTGAGGTACCTGAACTTCGATGTGATTCCCATCCTCTTTCTGCTATAGTCTATGCTGTTTCACCTTTTTAAAGGTCTGTGTGAGAAGCTCACCTGGATAGCAGGAGAATGTGGGAACCCTGCCGGCCCCCATTATCAGGTCCAGGAAATGGGTGCTGCAGGAGGAATGTGGTGTAAGGATGGACAGTGGGTGGTGCTTGGAGATAAAGAGCAGCACCTTCCCATGAGCCACCTTCTGTGGATGCATTGCAGCTGGGCTAGCAGGGCTGGCTGAAGATGGCATTTCCTTCTGGCTCTTGGGCTGCTGTCATTAAACAATAAATTATTGCAAAACTCAAGTGGGTACTGAGGAATGGAGGAAGTTTTAAGACAGAAGCACTTTATTCCTATATGGATAAGATTCTGGATATGATCTGTAAAGAAAAGATTGCAAAGAGTCATCATGAATCAATTGTTCTGGATTCCTAAAATAAAACAGGATCCTAAGAGATTAATCTTGAGGATAGAAATCAGGAAACCAGCCCTCCTAACTTGTGAACAAATTACACATGCATTTCCATTTCGATCCTTATTTTTCTTCTGCTACTCCCTTTGAGCCACTCTGATTTACCTGAAAGTTTAACATCATCGGGTTTACTGGTTTCTGCAAAGCTGTTACTTTCAACCACAAAGTTGCCTGGCTTTAGTAGGTTTGCTTGCGAAGATAATGTGGAAGTCCTGATTAAACAAAAGGCTCACCAGCAGCCTGGGCTAGATGTATTGTAATCGGCTTTTTACTAATTTGAAAATGTTGCTGTGCTGAATCTTAAGCAAAAGCATGCCTTAGGTGGCACTGGTCTGGTTAGTGTTGAGAGCAAATTCTCTCTGTGAGTGTGGGGTCTGCGTGGTGTCTGACTTTACCAAATTCATTCACCATCTTTAACCTCTGTCACACTTGCACTGTTCTGTCCTAAAGCTGTTAAAAGGAAGTACACTTTTTATTGTTCACTTGAGGACATAACAAGAGTACTACCTAGATATAGATTCTTACAGGCAAATGTTTTGATAGAGATGACAGTAGTGCACAGGATTGCCATCATGTACCAAAGGTATGAATTTGTAAGTTTAATTGACTAAGAAAGATACTTTGGATAAATATAGCCATTTATTTCTCTGGGGCTGGAAACTAAAATTGTAGTCATCATGTTTGTGTAGAGAAATCTGATGATGGGAATACAAGAAGTGAATTTTATTTATTAAAGATGAAGAAAGAAATACTTGATAAAAACACAAACAGTGCACAAAAAAAAGGGTGAGCTACCCTAAAACACCTTGTGTTTTGCTTTCTTTGGCAAATCTTTCTGCATTTCAGTTCAGCTAGAATTCCTACTTCTCATTGTCTATAGAAGCTATCTTTTTTGCAGCCATGACAGCCTATGACTAGAGAAGATCACAGCTGAGAAAAGCAACTTTAAAAATAGACAGACTCATCTGTGGTGTCTGGAGATGCAAATGCTTTACCTCCCACTGAGCCACAGTGTTGTGAGAACAACTCTGTGGTATGTCTCCTCTCGTGGTAAGGCCCCCTTAAAGAGATTCTGCTGCCTGGCTGTGGTCCTGCATCCCATTAATAGCACTGATGAAACTGAATCAGTGAAATAACTGGGAGTTGTCAGGAGATTTTGGAAAAACCTGGACCATCTACCTAACCAGGTTTACAGCAGTCTCATGAACACTTGCATCAGCACAGCTGATGAGATGAGGACAAGCCACCCAGAGAGCTTTACCACCAGGGAGAACATGTGATAGCTGCTCTGGCCCCCTCCCCACCAGCCCTTTGCTGCCTCGAGTTGGCATGGTGAAGACTGTGAGAGGCTCAAAGGCAGGCTAGTTTTCCCACCAGAGATCTGGGCCTGAATCTCCTTTGTTTGAATATTGTCATTCTTTTTTGTTTTGGAGAAGTCACCTTGGCATAATTTCTGTCAAAGATGCAGGAAAAAGGAACAGTAAGGAAAAAAGTCTCATAGAGAGTAGTTTGTAGAGCCCTCTGAGAGGACTTAGCACTGAGTCTCACCAAAGAGTAGCTGGTGCCCAAGCTATTTTGGTGTCAGAGATGGCTGATACTTTTGCTTTATTTAGAAGTTGTGACTACAGGAGAGGGGATGAAGATATTGGCAGGCCTGGGCAGATAGTATCAGTCTCAGTAAGAGGGGAAAGGTATGAAATCCTCATGGGGAGGCAGGACCCATCTTCCTGGGCTAGAAAAGGCCAAGTGCTTTGGTGTTTAAGGGCCCGCTCAGCTCTTGTGGTGGGACCTGATGCAGTCAATGTAAAGCAAGAGCCAGGAGGCCATGGGCAGCCTAAAGCAGAAAAATCAAACTAGTTTTTCCCACTGGGCTCCCAAAGCTGGATGATGCTCTCTTAATTGAGCTGTCCAGTAATTCATTTTCTCTGCCTAAGCAATCCCTGCTGTGAAGAAGAGCTGTTGTGTTCCTTCAGAGGTGAAAACCCCATGAGCCACCATGCAGCCACATGTGCATGGACCACCTGCAGCTGCCTGGGGCCAGCAAGGAGGAGAGTGGAGCACTTACTTGGCTCCCTGCATATGGGTGCTGCAGGACAGGGCTGCTGGGAGTCTCGCCAGGCTCTGGAGACAAGGTTGGCACAACTTTTGATTTCCTTCTTCTTTGGCCCTGTCTCTCCAAAACTATGCCAATTTCTTCTCCTCACCTGGTCCCTGGACAGAATAGATGAAGACAGACTCTGCTTACCAGCGCCTTCCTCTTGTCCCAAGTGCAGGCCCAGCCTGTTGCCCCTTCTGGTGTCTCAGATCTTGTGTTCACCATTGCCCTAGTCCTGGTTTTCATCACTAACCACCAAAAGACTCAGTGTGGAAGGGACCTCTAGGGGACCACTCATCCCACCTGTCCCTCAGATCAGGTCTTTTGGGTGCTCCTGATAGTACCTTTGAGACAGCCCCGCTGTCTTCACTCAGTCAAGGAAGTCACTTGGGCAGTGATACAGTGCTGCAGTGGAGGAAGAACAAAGCTGATGAGCTCTTGGGGAAATTTTATTCTTCCCTTACAAGAATCTCAGTGCTGCTTCGAGGTAATGGGATACAAAGAGAAGTATTTCCATGCCACAGGCAACTATGCCAGTATCCTCATCTGTAAAATTTCACTCATCTGAGTATTGGTGTGTGGTAGGGGCTGAGTGTTTGAAACCAGACATTAGAGGCTTTAAAATGGCATAAACTAGAAGTGAGTTTTCTTTTACACGAGATGGGGAAAGATGTTCTGCTGATTATGTTCATACACAACTCTGACAGCACTGTTAGAGTGTTTCTTAACCAGGCAATCTCAAATCTCTTGTGATATCAGTGAGAAGCAAGATTTGTATTTAAATTAATTCAATAAGACATCATAAGACAAAGAAAATGGGGATCTGCCTCTCAGTTGCAGATGTTCCCCATGTAGATGCTGACATTTCAATTAGTTACACATCCTCCAATAGTCAGGGGAAAGAGAGAGACCTCTCTAAAGTGATATTTACAACACTTTTTAGAATGTCTACTTTAGGATGAAATTAATCAAACCTTAAAAATTTTCAATTCCATTCTGTAGACTGCAAAGAACCTGGCATGATCTCTTACAGAACAGACATCTGAAGCTGGTGAGATGAAGCACAGTCAGGGTGACCGGAGGAATCCCAGCTGCTGTGATGTGCGTTTTCGCTGTTTACTCACCCCTGTTGCGCAGATGGTGATTTTCTTGCAAGCCCTGGATGTCCTCACAGGGTTTTCCCTCCCGCCTTTGGTGCCACAGGGACGGCTGAGGCCACTAGATGGGGGTGCAGGATCTCCTGCAGGATCCGTCCCACAACCCCAGGGTCCTGCTCAGGGCGTGCTCTTCAGCGGTGATCCCGTAACAGGAGAAGCTCGGGAATGCTTTCCTGGGACACCAGCAGGGGCTCTGTGCGTTGCTGGCTCAGGTGGTGGGATGTGAACCTGTCATGGGTTCCCACTGACTCAGCAGAACATGCTCTGAGGGCTTAAACTGAGTTGTCTTTCCTTTGCCTCCTGTGGTGGGACAGGACCACACCTGCTCAGGTACAAAGCTGGGGCTGGTGCACCGGGAAGCTCCAGGACCCAGTGCACCCTCCCAAACAAACTTGGACTGGCAGAATCCGAGCAGGCTGGTTCAAGCCTTGCATGACCAGTCCACAGTGCTTTCAGTTGTGTACTGGATGCCAGATAAAACAATATTCCTGCTTGGCAGAGGGCAGCCAGATGAGAAAGGTAAATCCTTCCTGCTTCAGCAGGAGAGTGGCAATTCTCATGTAGTACCACTTAGTTCTAGAGCACCAAAGCAGCAGTGAATTTCCTGGTCATTGCTTCCAGTTTACTTCTTGTATTGCATGTGTGGGATATTGTTCTGATTTTTAACAATCTCTGGTCCCCTGATTTGCTGTTCTGTCCTCTTTTCCAAAGGGCAAAGGGAAACACACTTGACTGGGTGAACTGCACATCCTTATTGTTAAGCTCACACTGGAAAATGACTGTGTATTGAAGTCTCCAGTGCCATGAGTGATTCCTGTGGTGTGGATCAGAGAGCTACAGGTAGCCCTGTGGTCAATTCTGAGGTGGCTGGGAAGAAAACCCAAGGCCAGAGGGCCTTACAGCATTAATACAGTACATCCCCATCCACATTACCATCACATCCATGTTTAAGCTGGCCCAAAGGATTTATGTTCTGAAAAAAAAAAAAAGAATAATGAACAATGTGAAGGATACTGGCATCCCTAAATTTGGAAGGGGGTATATCATCCTATTGTTTTTGCAAGCACTAGCAGAACAAGAATACTACTGTATTTGATCAGTCTTGTGAGTCCTGAATCTTGTGAGACTGCTTGAGAGCTCTTCAGCTATCTGACCAAGAGCAGCTCTCAAGTGCATCCTTAAGACACAGAAAGCATCCTTTGTGCCTTACTGTTTTGTTTGCAGGGATCAGGTGTGGTTATCAGCAGTGTGGGGGTCCTAGCAGGGAGCTGCTGGCAAACCACCTTTGCTTCTGTCCTGGTGTCCAGGCACCAGAGAAGCTGGGCTGCCTCCCAGGCTGGGCAAGGCAGGAGAGAGAAGGAGCAACACTAAAGAGAGACCCATGTCTTGGGAGCTGCTCAGACCTGATCTGGGGAGGGATCTGGACCTCTGCTGGACAGGGGATAAATTTTCTCGACAGTTTTCTTTCATGTCATTTCCTGAGCATCGCACATTCAGACCTCTTCCATGGCATGCCTTAGTCAAACCCTGACCTTCACAGCCCCTCCTGCTGTCACTGACCTCCCATGTCGTGGGGGATGGCTGCTGGCAGCTCTCCTGGAAGGAGCAGATCCTGCTCCCCAAAGGCTACCTGCCAGGGACTGGGTGAGCCCAGAGAGTTTGCCAGAGACGTGCCCAGCTGGCACTGGGGAGCCTGTAACTTGTGGCCATGGAGCACCTCTCCAGGGCGCATCCTGGAAGAGGAAGCATGAATCACTGGCTGTGTGGATTTCTCCCAGTGCTCTGCACAGATCAGCTGATCTCCTTTTGTTTGCTCTGTGTTTTTTCCCTGGAAGGCACGTGATGCATGACCTGCAGATATCCCTTCTTAAGAAGTGTTTGCCTGAGATTTGAGCCAACACTTGGACCGGGGAATAGAGCACTTCTCAGCCAGCTCCTCCTCTGCAACACCCCTAAATGTCAGTGTTTTGTGCCTTTCCCCTGGGCAGACATGGGAACAGGGCTGGCAGGGTCTGCATGCTGGTGGCACAGGCTGCTTTCAGCTATGTTTGTCAGAGACTGGATGTTTTGTGCTCTGATTGGCTGAGATGTCTGTCTCCAGATGCTGGAGCGTCTCATTCTTGGCTGTGAGGGTAGACATCGACCAGCTGAGAAGCAGATGCTAATTAAAACAGAAAAACAGAGCCTGAGTCTGGTTTTCCATATGTCCAAGTCACCTTATACAGAGGATTTACAGCCATTATATGGTACTGTGGTTGGTGCAGGGTGAGGCTGTGATCTCTAATGCTGATTTCTAAAGGGCTATGCTGAACCATGCTGCTTTTCCTTCACTGTGTGGCTTTGTGTTTAGGTGAGTATATGCTCTCACCCCATTTGCTACTTAAATTCCTGCTGCTGGGCTGTCTCACACCCATTTTCTGTCATCTAAATTTTTCCTTCTTCTTTTACCATGGTCATTGCTTTTGTAGTACAAAGTACAGTTTTGGTGGGAAGGGCTGGTGCAAAGCACAAAATTAAGTCCGTCTTGCACCAGTGAGGTGGGTTTGGCTCAGGCTGCTCTTCCCAAAGTGACACTGTGGCAAATACAAAAGCCTATGAGAGAAGAAACCAGTGTTAGATATAATATTCCTTTCCCCTGCTATCTGTTTTGTTTCTCTTATAAGAGACACAGGTGAGATGATGCTGAAAGACTTATACTCAGCAAAAAGTGAAGAGGCCACTTCCCACTGGTAAGAGCTGTGTGTTACTGTGTGTTTGTTCAGAGGCTGGGGAGGCACTACTGGGCTAAAACCTAGCAGAACCATTTTCCAGCACTGAGAAGCTCTCTGTGATTTGCAACTGAAAATGAAGAAAAGGGTGAATGAAGAGCAAATTCAGCTATGAGAAACCTGCTGTAGGTTAAATCTCTGCTGCCCTCCAGGGCATGCTGGCTTCTTGGGTGAGTGAGGTGTTGGATGCTCTAGGTAAACCTCTGCTTTAAACATTCAGCATAATGGTCTAGGTAAACCACCTCTTCCTGGTGCAGTGAGAGCCACACAGCCAAAATCATTATCCAGATATACTTCAGTCTGCTTTATGAGCAACTGGGCTGTCTGGCAGTCTAGCACTCACCAACAGAGGACTTCCCCCATCTCACTCAGTAGAGATCTGAAAATTGCTCTGGGAGATGTTTTTGGTACAGTGACTGTATGAAACAGTTATATCAGCATGAGTCACACACACTTTCTCTTGTTAAATGGGTTTTAAAAGCTTTACCCTCAGGGTTTTGAATTATCAGCAAACAAAACAAGACTTGCACTCAATTGTGAGGCCTTGGTCGATTATACTTCACCCTGAGTAATAGCTCCAGCATCCCACTGTGTCCTCTCCCCTAAGCCATTCTCTGGACTGAAGGCTTTTGGAGGCACAAAGGGATTGTACATGTATCCTCTTCACTGCGTACAACATTGCACCTCAGAGAACCCCTGAGGCTGCTGGTGGAGTTTCCCTGGTTGAGCCCTGAGCCAATCCCAAGCACTCACTCCTGAGCATAATGTGTTTCTGCTGTGGTAGAGAGAAGCAGAAGCAATCTGTCACTGCCTGTGCAGCTCCTGAGCCCAAGAAACAGCTTCTGGAGCAAGTCCAGGGGACATGCCTTCAAGGGCCCCTGATAAACTCTGGAGTCAGGCGAGGTAAGTCATGGGAGCTGCTCGCTCATCGTTCAGTTCCCTTAAAACAGAGGAGCTGAGCATCCTGCTCAGATTTCCATGATGAGAGGAAGGCCTGTGCAGTCTTAGATCCTTTCAAATCCTACCAAAACTAAGAGCTGGCATCTTAATCTAAAAAAACCAAAAAAAACCCCCAAAAAAACCAAAACCGAAAGGCACCTCAAAGCCTTGCTAAGCACAGGACAGCAGTTCCCAAACTTCTCTGTTGCCTACTCCGTTTTTCTTGCTGGGAGCCACTGGCCCTACAAACCCTCTGGACAATGTGAGACCTTGCATCTGTAAATCTTTGAGGTAGAAGGTATAAAAGTAGCCAGACTCCACTGCCACTACTGTTAACATAATTCAGCGGAGACAGATGCAGTAGAACTGCATGCTGGGGGTGTTGAGGTGCCCCTGTCACATTCAGTAATGCTCGCTTGCTGCCACTGCTGTCTGTGCTTGGGACCTATCAACAGCACTATTGGCTGGAGCTGTGGCAGAATCTTACCCAGAGAACTGCTTTTCACTGAGATGTTCAGAGGATTAGCAGGAACTAAAGTGTGAGCTTTCTGTCTGTCAGCTGGCCCTTTGGGGAGGGGGGGTCTGAAGACACCATGTCTGTTGGCTATTGGAATTATGAAAGAAACGAGAAATCTGCCTTCCTCCAAAACCTCCCAGCAAACCTTCATGCAGTCAGCCTGCCAGGGGGCTGAGGAGTCTGAGCAGTGCTGATGCCTGAGGGCGGACACTTAGTCCTCAGTGGTGCAGGGCTGTCTGCAGCACAGCTGCTCCAGCTCAGACTGAGGCATCCAGAATATATTCCAAGGTCACTATAGTTTTCCTCCCTGTAGGACTTGCCTCCACGTCAGCAGCCCTGTGGTGTTTGTTGGAACTACAGAAAATTTTCCATCTTATAAAGCACAAGGTTTGCTGCAGCATAGCGGGTAGGCTGGGTAAAATCTCCCACTTACTCCATGTTCCTCTTGCAACATTTTCCCCTCTCTGCCCTGCCTCCATCAATGGGGCTGCCATGTTTTCTTCCAAGTTACCAGAGTACACCTGCCAGTGATTTTCCATGGTCATGGAAAGTCCTGCTGTATTCCTCAAAAGCACAAAGCTTTCTCTTGCTGCAACCAAATCAATCAATGAAAAAAAAAATTATATATCAGATACATCATCAGCAAATATTGGGCAATTCTTGTATTGCCCCTGGCAATGTTGCACAGGGAAATAAATATCATTGGATGTCAGCACAGTCTGTGTCCCTAGAAGTTCTGGAAAGCATAATTCCCTTTTGCTGACAGAAATGCCATTCAGGGCTGAAGAATTTAATCTGATGTTTATGCAGGCTCCTTGAAAGGCTAAGGGTAGTGTTTCCTTGATTGCCATTGAGTGGGTCCCATCATCTGTGCAGCTGCAGATGGAAATAGCTTTTCGTAAGATAATCTTTCTTTTTCTATTCTTTTCCCTGAGATAATTTTTGCTGTAGGAAATATGTTGTTCAGAGCAATGGGCTTGCAGGGGGCAAGCAAGGCATCTCTGCAAGCTGGATTTTTTCACTCTGTTCTGACCAGTGGATTTTCTTGGCAAAGGTACATAAAAACAATGCAGAGATCTGCCTTGGAGGAAAGTGGGTGTCCTGTAGGCCACTATCTGATGTTTTCCAGACAATGTCTGGCAGCAAAGTTCACGCTTCTCCAATTCTTAAATGTCTTCAATGTCTATTCCTACCTATCTTTTCATGTACTTAACACAAAAACCACCACTATGAGCTCAAATTGAATTCCTCACTCAAACCTGTAAATATTCTTTTTAACTCCTACTTTGCAGTTTGCAGTCTGAACCTGTCCCACTCTCTCTGCTCATCCCTGGGGAACTGTGTAGTGGGGCTGGCTGAGGGGCGCCCTGGTCAGCTGAGAGCCTGGCAGAGTCTGAATTCACCAGCACTCACCAGGGGCCCAGAGACATCTTGGTAAAGGGCATGATATGAGCACAGTCAATAAAACACTGATTTTCATGCAAGGAATTGGAAAGATCATAGAGGGGGGGAATGGCCAAGAGAGGTTGGCATCGCCTGACTCATCTCTAAATTAGCACAGAGGTAAACCTAATCTCTTGAGATGGTCAATGTAAAATGACAGGCAACTTGCGCCTGCAGAAACACTGCTTGAGGCAGGTTAGTTTTGGGTTTAGCTGTGAACAGCTCAATGGTGCTACCTCATGGCCAGAGAGAAAACTACTTCACCCCTCTATTTTTAAATTTTTTTAATTTATCCTGTAAGGGACAAACTTGCCACTGGAGTCTCTTACTGCTGGACAAATGTTCCAAGTACATCCAAGTATCCAGCTGCATACGTGAGGTTTTTTTTTTTGGTGGAGGTGGAGAGCAGACTGAAAAGTTGCAAGGTTCACAGAGTATTTCTGTTGAATATAAAGTTTCTGTTTGTTCCTCTCCTGTTACCTAGCAGTGTCGTACCCATCTCAGACAGGGAGCTCTTAGGCACAGGGGCAGCTTCTGAACTCTGCTGCCCAGCTCCATGCAGAGGAGGCCACAGGGGTGCAGCCACTGCAGCTGGCTGGCATTGCAGCTGGCCCCTACAAACAGCATGCCCTATCTCGGGAAAGATAAAGTTAGGAACAAGCCAAAAAGCAACTGCTAGAGGCCTCTAAAAATGTTGCCAATGGAAGCCTGATCCTTTTGGGCTTTTTGTTCTTTCCCCCAGTGAATGCCAACTGTCTTCTTTTCAAAGCTAGCTGGAAAAGGATCAAGCGCTAAAGCACACTAGAAGTGACTCGTGATTCGGAAAATTGATCTGGCACGGGAACCCCTCATTCCCTTTCACCACCTTGTTTCCAGCCCTGTTTACAGAGTGTTTCTATGCTGCTAAATAAAAGAGAGAACTGGGGACCCATCATGAGGCCACTGGCTGTGACCAGCCCCATGCTAGATTTAAGCCCCGCTGATTGCTTTCATGCTGTACCACACCCACCCTGGGTCTCTTCTGACCTACAGGTGTTACCTCTTGGGCCCAAAGACGTGTTTGTGTTTTGCTGTCTCCTTTTGGTGCAAAGGGGCAGAAATACCATGAGGCCTCACAGTGCAGCCCCCAGCAGCTGCTTTATAGCTGGACACCAGAGGTGGGAGGGAGCATGTCCCCACAGTCAGTGCTTTTATGAGCTAACTCCAGTTGCTGCAAGGGGATTCGAAGCCTCCATCAGCTGGAGAGCAAAGCCTGCAGAGCTGAGCTTGATGTGGTTCTGCATTGACTGGGGACGGGCCCACAGCTCCTCTGGGACAGGCACCACTTCTCCCTCATCAGATCAGCCACTGGGCCAAAAAAGCTTCTCTGTGGGGTAGCAGACAGAGTAATAGTTGTGCGGTTTGTGCACCAGAAATTATCTCTGCTTGCCAAATGCTCCTTCAGTGGTTCTGAAGAAAGTTAGAGGTATATTGCAAAATGAGGCTCATATACACCATATGGGACCTGATAAGATGCAAGATTTTGGGGTTCCAGTGACAGAGAAAGATGTTTCTAAGAGAAAAAGTCATCCTCCGTGGAAATTTATTTGGGACCTCTGTAACTGGTATCTTCCTTCTGCTTTCCTGTGGAGATGTGGTACACACACCTTGTTACCTGAACTGACCTGGAGTGCAATCCTACCAAGGGACAGAGCCAAACTCTCGTAACAAAGTGCTTGCAGCGCTTTATTTTGCATGAGGTTTTGTTTACCAGCATACAGGAGCTGGATGAAGGAGCCGCAGCTTTGCGTCAGCAATCCTTGGAGCTGAGCTGGAGAAAAGTCCTCTTCAGATGGACTCTGATTTTAATATTGGTCAGTCTCCTGACTTATGTGAAAAACATACAGTACTTCACTCCTTGCACTGGCACTGAGAGCACTCTGTCTTCCTGAGCTTCCCTCCCAGCAGAGGCACAGGGCAGGAGATTGCATGGATGGGAACAGGTCTGCAGACAAGGCTCCAGCCTGGTTGAAATTCATTGCTTTTGGCAATTGGTAAGTGAGTGTTTCTGTCTGGCCAGAGCTTCACAGCGTATCCCAAAAGCAGCAGACAGCCCTGGAGATGTTTTCCCTAAGCTGGGGTCTGCTGGAGGAGCATCACTGGAAGGGAGGATCTCTGAGGGCTAAGGAAGGATCACCTACCTCTTAGCTGAACATGAATAGATGCTTAGTCAGCTGAGCAAGGCTCCTCCCCTCTGGTTTGGGACCTTGAAGAAGCCTTCAGTGAGTTACAGGAAGATTTACACAACGTCCCAGCACAGCCTGCTTCCTGGCTGTGGGGACAGAGTTTCCAAGAATCCCCTGAGCTCATGTGAGAGGCACCAAGCTGCTGCCTGGCAGGAGAGGTGCTGGCTCTGCACATTCACTCAGCCACTGCGATGGAGGAGCTCAGCCAAAGTACTTTATTGGCACATTTTTCTTTCAGAAAACATTGAGAAACAGAAATTTAAACGGGCAAGTTTGTCACTAGAAAAGCCCGTGGAAGAGGTTCGGTATTGCTCCAGTGGGAGCTCTTGACTGACATGTGGTGTAGAAAGTGTCAGTCTTTGGACAGGTTTAATGTTAGCTTGACTTCTTTTCTGTGGTGCTGATGCAGAGAGACACAGTAATTGTACTGCTTTTGCATAAGTGCAAAATTCTGGCAGCCTCAGCTTAAAAAAAAAAAACCACGTTAGAGTTTAGATTGCAAAATATGATCCAGTTGTTCTTGGTATTAGAAAAAATACTCAAAATATTACAGATGAGAACAGGCTTTTTCCATTCTCTCCAATTTATCTGCATCTATGTGCTTATACCTGCCGAAACAATAGGGAGAAAAAGGAATACTGAAGCTGATTAATCGTAGAAGTGAGTACAGGGCTGTTAGACAGTTCCTCCTGTATCACTGCACTTTGTCATAAATCTGGGTCTCTGGGGGCCCCTGACTGCAGAATGCACACAGAGAGCATTTAGCCTGACTCTGTGAAAGCCAGTTGTTTGGATATGCAAATAGCACTCTCTCTCCCACTGTTTGCCAGTGGCATACCTATTCCAACTGACAGTCAAAACAAGCAAGATGTAGTAATCTGTGAAAAAAAAAGCCCACAGGACAAACCACATAGGGTAAGCAGCCAGAAATACAAACCGTGTGCTGTCTGACTTCTAAACAATTGTCTGTGTCAGAGTGGGATCCCCGCATTTATTTACTGCCACGAACAATAGCCTGTCTTTTCTCAGTGTGTTTCAGGAACATGCTCCAGAAGGGACCCACAGCACAGCATGACCTAGGCTGCAGTGCTGCAGAATGAAAGTTTTCCACCTGTGTGAGCTAGAAATCCCATTTTTCAAGAATATTCCAGTTTCAATACACA
>VXBQ01002751.1:212288-244496 GCA_013400175.1 Phainopepla nitens
AGAGAGACTTTAAATATTTCTCCTGATTTCCTTTGGAAATCAAAAAAAGCTGGGGTCTTAGGTTAGGGGCGTGACTAGTGGAGCCAGGCTGCATGAGTGAGCCCCCAGAGATTACAGATTGCTCACTTTATATTCCCTGTCTCTGTTGTGATGAGTTTGTGTGTGATGCTGCCCTGGGACAGCCCTCAATGGATCCCACTTGCTCAAGCCCATGGTGCTGTGGGCATGTTTTCTTGCAGTCACAAAATGTGATGCTACATTGTGCCAGACCAGCAGGATTTTGCTGCTTTGGATGAGAATCAGTAGGTGACAGTCCTACTTTTCTCCTTTGAGCTGTTACATCAGCAAAACTTCATTTCAAAGCAGCTGATGGTAGGACAAATCTCTGAGGGACTGCACCCTGCAATCTTGCATGAGGAAAGCCCTTCTGAGGACCTCAGGAGCACCACATCAGCTGTGGTTGAGGCATGTTCCTGCTTGTATCAGATGTGACATGCTGCAGCGTGACTTTCTCACCCTGGCCACTTCACATGTCTGATGGTGCTGGAGATATTTCCCCGGCTCATGTCCCCTGTTCACTGTAGACATTAAAAATCAGAGTAAAGTTCGCAGCCTAATTTTCTGAAATGCTGCCCTCCCATCACCAAACTCTGACATTAACTCCAAGCAGGGATAATATCTCAATGGAAAATGCAAGTTCAAACCTGTTCGAAGAGCCTAATACATTCCACACAGAGGAGCATCCCTCTGGATTAGAAAGTTAGTGGTGACAGGAGCAAAGGCTCCACATTGTCCACATCTCATTGATTCACTAAGCTGGTTTCCTTCAAGGGTCACTGCAGGAATCTGCAGCCCTGCCAGAGGGTCAGTGCTGAGTTTTGTCTGTGCAAGGTCCTCAGGGATGGTCAGGTGGAAGCCCTCAGCATACCTGCATATTTTCATATGCACATCAGCTGTGAAAGAAACACTGAAAATAAGAAGGTCATGTTTGACTGCAGCATGTAAATGCATTTGTGTCTTCAGCAGTTGTCTTGAGAGAGGCCATTAATTCTCAGCAGATTTTACCAGGAGGAATTTCTCTCCTCTGAAAAATTTTGGTTTTCAGGTCATGTTACCAGATGCAATACTGAACCAAATTCCCTCCATGTCTGTGGGTTGGCAGCTGCTGTGGACTGTGCTCCCCTGCATTCACGTGGGTTTGGGATCATTTGGCAGACTTCAAGTTTGAACCCTTTTTAAAAAAATATGCCACATAGGTAATTTCCTCTGTGCTATGATAAAAAAGTGTCACTTAGGAAGTGTCCTTTCAAATCTGCATTTTCGATGTTATCATCAGTTTTGTTTCCCTTTTTGGTTTCATTTTTACTTGCTACAGCATCTTTTTTTTTTTATTGTGTCCAACAGGAACAGGCAGCCCTCCAGGTGAGGATGAGATGCTATTAGAAAGCAGCCATGTTAACTGTGCAGCATTCCCTTAGTGCCAGACATTCATAACCATCCTGCCTTAAAACACTTAGTTAATTATCAGATGAAACTCAAGGGATCAGCCTGAGAGAGTCACCTGTGGGAAGTGCTTTGTGACCATGTGTGTCATGTATGTGGCACCACCACTTGATCCCTCTCAGTGACCAGGTGAATTGGTGCCACGTGGATATAAAAAACAGAAAAAAGAAATTTTAGTCAATAAAAGTTTTCTCCTTCTCCTGATATGAAAGCTGGACCTGGTGCATGTTCTGGTCTAGACTGGAGAAAGCCCAAAGGTAAGAGCAGCATCTCCATCCTGCTGGTCCCATGCCACACACCACCATCTCTCTCCTTTTATCACCTCAGGCTTGGTTTGTAGACTTCAGCAAAAAAAAATTATCTTTTGTCAGGAAAGGCTTTTCTCTCTGTCACACTGATCATGAGCCATCTCATCTGATTTGCCTGCTTCTTGAGCAGAGAGTGAAGGCTGTGTGCAGGGTACGGCAGGAAGACACTACTTATAACTGTAGGAAAACAAAGTTCATCGAGTGCTTTAAGCTGCATGTGTCAGCTGATTATTTTTGCAGAACACAATGTTATTTCCTCCTACGACTGAATCTGCTTTTCTTGGTCTTTTCTTGTGTTCCTTGTGCTTTGTTGCATTGTATCCTTGCTGCTCTTCAGCCTGTTCTAGGCTCATTGGGCCCCTCTTGACAAAAAAAGCAGGTTTGTGACAACGAGTATTTATTTGCAACACCCTGATAAATGTGCTTTTCTAATATCTGTACTGGTCTTGGGAGGAGAGGAAAAACTAATACCTATGGGGTGAAATCATGGTTTGGTGGAAAGCAGTGGCAGCATTCCCACAGGCTTCGCTGTGGCCAGAATTTCACAACAAAAGGGCTTGGGAATCCAAATACCTCCACTGCCTCCTCTAACTGCCTGCCTCGATGCTGCACCTGGAGCCCACAGAAACACCTCTCAGCTGCTGTCTCACTACTGTTTTATCACAAAAGAGATTATTTAGGAGCAGGGACTGCCCAGGCCCAGGACCAGTGCCTGTCAGCCGTCACCACAGCTGCAGGGTAGGGCCGACACCCATGGCCTCTCTTCACACACCCATGCTCCTTGCCTGGCAGGTCCTCTCTGTGGACCCACCTGCAAAATCACCTTTAGCTGTGCCGAGCACTTTGGCACTTTCTGCTAGAGAGTGACTTTAGTGGGCACCTGAAGCTCATGAGTGGCCTCAGTACCAAGATCAGGCCCACTTTGTCGCATGCTTTCTTCAGCAGATGTTTTCTTGCAGCAGCCTCAGAGCACCAAGACATGGTGATGTAAGCGAGGGCTTATGTGGCTCTCTCTGCTGGAAAGCATGAGATTAAATTCTGTAGGCCTTTGGCCAAAGCAAGCTACACTGTCCTCTGCGACTGATCCTGCCCTTGTAGAAGTCAAAGGGAATTTTGTCTGATTTTGCTGACTACTGTGAATTATTGTCTAAAATCAGGATTTCAGCTTTCATCCTCATGCTCTGAGGATGGCAAGATGGATCACAAACCACCATTCAAGTCTTACTGTTAAGGACTCTACCAGCCTGGAACTTGTCTACTCAATGAAGATGGAAAGCAGAGATTTGTGTATAACCATCTCACTCCACTGGCTGACATCAAAATGGTAATAACATGGGAAAAATGCTGCTCATAGGGAAGGTACCCAGTTGGTTTGTGATCAGAGTTTGGTGATCTTCTCATCTTTGCTATTTTCCAGAAACGAAGCATAATGACTTGGGTGTGCTCATGCCCAGGACTTCCAATTTCTATACAGAAAACTGTCAGAGAAAATGCGATGCAGACATTTCCTCCTCTCGTGCTCTTGCTGAAAAGTATCCCATCTATGCTTCTTCAGCCTTGGAGGCTGATGGGCCTGATCCAAAAACCTCAGTGGGATGATCCAGTATTTCACTTTGAGAAAGGCTCCTAGCAAGCACGCAGCTTCCTTGGAAAGACCCTGTAGCAATCCATCATTTTATCTGAGTGGGGTTATCCCACAGGGCACCCTGGGCTAGTGGCCCAGGGCAGGACCCGAAAGTAGAGCTGTTCCTGAGACTGAATCTCCCATAACGTACTTCTGCTTGTGCATATTTAATTTATTTGCTCATGTTTTGGCGTTGCTGCAAAAAATGTCCTGGCCCTTGAAATGTCAAGGTGTGTAGTGCACAAATGATAAATCAGTAATCTAAGTTGAGACTTGTCGTGAGAGAGGCTGGTCTGCAATTGCCTCCTGGCAGTCTTTTAAATTAATTTCTTTTAACATCTCTGTCATTGCTCTTTACAGAGTCCAGAAAAATGCACGTGAACAGAGGAAGGTGCCACCTTCAACAGCTTCACAATTCATGTTACCTCTGTGTGCTGGGAAAGCTTTTCATAAAAAGGCAAGTGCTAGCAGCAGATACCCGCTTCCTTGCATTTGACATTACTTGGAAACATTTTGTGGCTTCAAAGCTAAAGCCTAGAAGGCTGTCAAGAGAAAGATAATGCTCTGAGTGGGTTATTAATGAGACTCATATTCTGGGGGAAAGACACAGAGGAACATGGGTTGAAATGACAAAAGAATCAGGCTGTGTTTTCCTCAACTGACCTCCAGCTCTTCTGGCTCTGGTCCACAAAGTCTCATGGAGCCCCTGCACTCTGGAAGGTCTAGTGGTGGTCATTTCAGTGTGGCATGGGCAGCAGGAGACACATGTGTGTGTTGTGTGCGTGTGTCCTTCCACCCCAGCAGGAGATTCAGTTAGCACTGGTTTTGTCTCTGTGTGCCCAGCCCTGCCTCCCATGCTGCTGTGGCACCAGCCTCACCACCACATCGCTTCCTGGGCTCCTGGCACCTGGGCTCAGTATCCACCCCAGCAGCAGGCACACCCTGGAGGCATGCCACCAACCCCACACCTCCCACCCATTTCCAGCTGGCAGTAGTGGCAGCACTCACGGCAAACCTAGCCAAGTGCACTTTAGGGATGACAGTAATTTGACTTTGTTATTCCTAAATACGGCTGCTCACTGCTCAGGACCTCAGACGTTGCTGCCCCAAATCTCAAGAAGAACCAGACATCAAGGGGAGTGGGCAACATACCAATGAGGTGGGTTCCAACCCTGAACTGACATGAATAGAATCAGGCAGTTGCTGGATACCTCTTTCCTGGGGGATCAGTGCTCATGGCAATTAAGCACAGTGCAGGTGAGGAAGGAGCAGGCATCCAGACCTAAAAAAAGAGGGTGTTTCCTGACAGAAACAGAGCTCAGGCTCAACAGATACATTCTGATTTTCAGTTTCTGTGGTTACTGACAAAGTTTCTTTGCATGATCACATCAGGGCAAGCATGCAAATCTTTCCAGGAAGGGTTTCATGTGAAAAATGTTTGGCTCCGGAAAGGAAGAAGGCTGCTTGGGTTCGAGATCCCCTGGGATAGAAAGGTTTTTGTATATGGGACTTCAAATCAAAATAGTTGCTTTCTGCTCCACTTTCCAGTCTGGCAGGGATCTACCAGATCTTGGACTTTTCTAGCTGTGGAAGGAAAACCTCGAGCACAAGGAGCATTTGAGTACAAGATAGTTTCCAAAAGTCTCCTACAGGAGGATGAGCCAAACTGGAAAACTGCAATGTAATCTTCTGTTGACCCTCACACAAGCTCAGCACAGCTTTTAATTTGTCCCATCTTACTTATTATTCCTGAAAAATAAAACTAAGCATTCTAAGAGAGTTTTAAAATAGCTCAAGTGTGACTCAAGTCCTGCAAAAGTATGTAGTTTTAATCTTAGAGAAAGTGTTTTATCCTTAATTTACCGTGCAACGTTCAAATCCGCAAAATGAGGTGCTATTCACACCACTCTTGATGGTGACTCACCATCCTTTAACCTCTCTTTGCTGGACCCAGAAGCAGATCCAGGTTTCCATGGGTGGAGGCAGGGACCAGCATTTAGTGTCTTCAGTATCTATGTGGCGACCAAGGAGAAGCATGAAGGGAGCAATTTGCACTTGCATCTCCATTTGAGGGATGCTGAGGGCAGTGAGGAGCAGGCAGCTTGCTCAGAGGGGCAGGAGTGGCACTAGGGCATGGATAAGGCATATTCCCCAGCCTTGTGCTGCCCACTGACAGTTTTCAGCAATGCTGGGCAGCCCTGCCCCAGTCAGGCTCTCCATGGATGTGCACAGCTGTTGAGACGTGATTATTTTTCTTCAGTACCTTTACTTTTTATATCTCCTTTTCTCAGTCCCCTAGAGGGAATTGTGCTAATGTCTTTATTCACTTCTCTTTCCTTTTTTGAGTGTAATTCTTTCTTTCCTCTTCCTCCTGAACACAAATAAGCCCTCTCTTTGCTGCAGCAGTGTTCAGTGCTGGCTCTTTGCTGCAGTTCCTCACAGTGTCACATAGGCCCTGAGAACCAGGTGCCAGCACCAATTCCACAGATGTGGGGCCAGGTGCGTGGCTTGAGCACACCCTGGTGAGATTTCATGATGCACTTCTGCTATAACCTCTCTCTCTCTCTCTCTCTGTATAGAAACTGTATGGTGACAAAAGGAGGCATCTTAATGCCTCCCCAGTCCCCAGCCATCTGAACATTCTTCTTGCATGCATCTCCTGCCATGTGCCAGCTGTGGAGTTACAAGCATTGATGCTGGCACTAAAGGAAGGGGCACATCCCTTAAGGTCAGAGGTAAAGGAGCAGAGGGAGAGCTGTTTTTTTAGTTGCAGGTGGACCTGGCCCTGGCAGGGCAGCCCAGGTCAGGACAGAGCTACAGCTCTTGAAGTGCCCCAGATAGCCACAGGAGCTCCTTCCCCAGCACTCCAGTTACATGGATATCATGGGTGATATGGTGGACACACACATCAGGAGTAAATCTGGATGGACTCAGGACTGTATGGACAACCTCTCTCTACAGCACCCCTCCAAATCCCTCGGCTGCCTTAGACCAAGCCATTGCAGTTAGGGTGTAGTTATTTTAAACTGGAACATCTCCAGTCCACTAGTGGAAGGTTGGATGAAGTGCTTATTTCAGAAACAGAAACACATTTAATGAACTATGACTCTTTTCCCTCCCAAGCGAGTATCACTTTTCAGAATAGCTGTGAGAAGGGGAGCTGTAAATATCTCCCAAGCAGCCTGGCACAAGTAAGGCACAGGAACATAGAGACAATCACTGTGATACTCTCGTTAGCAAACGTGGCTAATCATTCTCATATTTTTCCTCCAGGCATGAACAGCTCCAAGATTGCCATAAAGACTGTTCTACAGTTTCCCTGAAGGGTAATTAGCAGCAATAAAAATATTTTTGAAATTGCTGGCTGGTTAATAATAGTGTGCACAACACAGGAGAGCTCTGAGTCCCAGCATCAGCTAATGATGAGGCATGAAATGCCTCCAAACCAGTAAGCAGTCCAAAACAAAAGTCTGTATTTTGCTTCTCCATCATACAGCAGCAGCAATCTAGGACATGCAGATGAGGTGTTGTTTCAGGCAGGAAGCAACATAAAACCCAAATATTGTTTTTAACCACTATCCGAGTCAAAGAAATCTCTCTTGTGGAAACTGAATTCAGAACTGTTCTATGCAGGGATTGTTGGAACAATCAGGAAGCATCATTTTGCATCTTCACCTGCTTCAGGAGATTTGCAATGGGAAAAGCTCAGTGTGATGGTGCTTTACTGATCAAGCTGACCTCTCCTGAACCCCTTAACTGCTTCTTTGTGTTCAAATTTCAAAACGTTCCTGCTCACCTTACATGTTCCTCCAATGAGCCAGGAGGGAAAGGATTGAAAGGGATGAGGTGGAGGATATGCCATGGATTTAGAGCTTGCAAAGCTCCCAGGCAACCTACAGCTCCACAGCTGTGCTGCTCAGGGCTCACTGCCTTCAGCCCTTGGGGACAGCAAGTCCTTCCTTCCAAACTGATCAAAAGAAAGAGCAAAAGAGAACTATACGGTATGAACATGAGCTGTACAGTAACCAGGGAGCTGGGGATGCCAGAAATGAACGTGCAAGAGCCAAGAAACACAGCAAGTGGTGAACCCACCTGAGCTCCAGGTGTGCCCTGCTCATTGCCCTTTCCAGTGGTTTTGGGCCTGGCACCTGACAAAGAAGGCAGCTTTGAAATTGCTTTCTACATTTTGCAGACTGCAGGTTATCTCTATCAGTCTGACATTGACTGTGGTATGCAAAGGTTGCAACTGATAGTGAAATAAGACACTTTCTTTTGAAAGTCAGACCACAACCTTCTCACTTTAATATTGTTTTAAAGTACAAAAAGTTTAAAAATAGATACTTTAGCAGTTGTATATGAACAATATGTTAGTATTGGTTATTTGGGAGTTTGCAGGCTGGTCAGTCATATATCCTCTGGAATCCAAGTCCATTTGAGGAAACACTGGAACATCACATAATGTTATGCTTAAAGACTTTTTGCCCTGAATACTCCTTTACTGTGATGTTCTTCATATCTGTTAATATCATACATAGATGAGAAAAAAATTTCTGAAGTAACTTGCAGATTTTATGAGATTAGAAAATACTTGTCCATAAAATCACCATAAAAATTTTCCTCCTTCCACTAACAAGGATATAATAGTAAAAGTTTTTAATTGTAGAACTGGCTTCTGGAATGGCTGAGAAGGGTATTGTGATCCTTTCAATAATACAATATGTATAAAAAGACAGTCTTGTGACCTTGCATTTGTTCTATATGAATAAAATCTTCATTAAAATTCCTGACATTAGTTTTAAAAAGGGCACTTATTTTTAACCTAATCTATTAATAGTATTCAATATTAAATTATCCCCAAAGACTGCAAAATTATAGAGGACATTTTTTTTCAGTACTGAATCAATGCCTAAATAATTTTCACAAGAGTGTTCTGAATAAAAATTAATTTCTGCAAGGAAATTATTTAGAAAAATGATCTAAGTTATTTGGTCTAAATTTCAAGATAGTATTCCTGATCAAGTACTTTGAGAGCTTTAATGGGTTTCTGGTTGCCATTACACGCAAAACATGAAATGGATTGTGAATGGAAGCGAGTGGAAGCAGGTTTGATCACTGATTGCAAGGTTGCCACCTTTCTTTGGCTCATTATTGGCAGCAAGATTTACTTCAACAGAGACATTTATGGCAGCAGAGCAAATCTTGCTTTACTAAGCTGACGCAATGCTCTCTGGTTGTAACAAACAAATCCCACACGTTTGGGGGTTGAAATGTTCCCAATTCTACCCTTTCCTGGCACTGGAAGGTGCTGACTGTGACATGGAGAGAAAGAGCTTTTCTTTGGACCACCAGGAGCGTGTCCACCACTCCCTTTTTGCACAGTGCATAGCCACAGAAGACACAAAGTTAAGGGGTTGCATGGCAAGGATTTTTGGAATTTAAGGACTCTGAGGAGTCCTAAGCCACCAGGCAGCTTTGGACACTCAAAGAGGAGCATGGTCAGAGCTCTCCCTCCCTCCTCTCTGTTGCTCTCCAGCCAGCCATGCACATACAGGGCTAATGTAGTGTGCAAGAGCACTTGGGAAATCAAACATCTGTTTGATGAGGGATCAAAACATAATAAATGGAGGTGGGTCAAGACGTGTTGCCAGAAAGATCCGAGAACACTCTGCTGTCAACTACAAATCACCACTGAAGCCCTGCAATGGCTGGTGTGCTCATATAGCAGGAAAGTAGTTTGTACTTGGCAGTGTCAGAGCTTGGAAGCTATCAGATGGCAGCCTGTTTTTCCAAAGGCTTTTCTCATTGAGGGATGCAAGCCACTCTCATAAAGCTGCAGGCCAGCTCAAAATCCTGGGAGCCAGATCCCATTCTAATTTCTTGTGATTGTAACATGAAAGAACAAAGGGCCATATCCTGCCATTGATGCATTTTCAGGCCTTTTAATGGACACAGCTTAGAGACCCAGATATAGATCAATGGCAGGATATAGACATAATGACCAAAACAGAGCTAAAAGAATGGTGTCTTCCTATTTCAACTTTATATGACATAGCACTTGCACATAATGGAGACCAGATTTTTCTTTTAAACAAGTTGTCAAAGTATCTGTTGTGTCCCATTGAAGGAATGCTTGAATAGCAAATTCCAAACCTAACACTTCAGTAAATCTAGCAAATTTGTTATACTATACCACACAGAGAACTCTCTGCAGAATCTTTTCAGTTCAGCTTTTGCAAATAGAATATCTTGGCTGAGACCACAGCTGGAGCTGTTACCAATAAAATGAGCCACCTTCAAAGATGATGGGTGATGATGCTTCTCCACAGCACTCGGTACCAACCATGCCGTGTCTCTGTTTATGCAGGACAATATTTGTGTGATGATTTTTGTCTTAGAGCTATACCTGCCTATCAACTTGCTGAATGTTTAATCTTTATGGTGTGTGCATTACTGCATGGGTCAGTAAAAAATCCCCCCAAAACCAGACACAGAGGTTTTGGCTGAACAATATTTTTAGAAGTTAACATATTCTTCTACTGGTGGTTATTAGTCCAAATAACTCATGACAGCCTGATTTCTCTTTAAACTTTTTCTCCCTTACAGTCCGAGGTAGCATTTCAAAATATTTGGAAGGGTGCTATTTGTTTTTCTTCCCAAAATCTCCACAAAGATGTTGTGGATAACCACAAGAGTATCATCCACATTCCTTTATGGCAGTGCACAGGGATACGATTTATACAAACCCAGAGTACTTTAAACACGTGCCAAGCCAAAGCGCGCCGAGTCTCAGAACAGAGCCCTGGGGCATCCACCTAGACTGTTCACAAACCTGGCTCGAGAAAGCAATCTCTGCACTGTCCAAGAGTAACAGGGTATATGACAGTGCTGCTAAAAACCTCGGAGGCTAATGTGAACCAACCAGGCCATCTGGGGCTATTTAGCTGTTCTTGCTCTGTGATAACATAACTTGGCGTGGAGGGCTGGAGCCTTCAGCAAAATCAGACATGACAAAATACTCTGAGCTGAGTCAGAAACAATAATGATTCTTTTTGCTGCATATGAGCAGAAATCATTGACTTTTGCATGGCAGAGAGCAGGCTGACAGATAGGAGTGGCTGCTCAGTGGTGCCTTTTGACTACTGATCACCTTGAAAATGCTGAGAAAGGGAGGGTTCCTTAGGTTTTATTGCAGTGTAAACATTTACAGTGTTGATTCTTGTTCTGGAAAATGAGGCCACATCTGTATCTAGAATGAGAGGGAACTACTGGAGCAGCCATAGCTCAGGATGGGTTCCCAGGAGAAGCTGGCAACCGTGAAGTCGCCCTGAAATGGAATACATAATATTGTAATTTTTCAGTCTTTTCCCTTTATTGAGGCTAAATTTGAATTAAGAGTCTTCCAGTATTTCTCCTGGAGAGAAATAACTATTCCTCCTACTTGCTGGGATGAGACAAACTCGATCCTGATGTGACACAGAGGAGTGGGGAGTGGGAGCCCAGCTTCCATAGCTACAAATCAAGGGATGCACATCTGTGGTGGGCTTTCCTCCACCAGCAGCATGGATTAAAAGGAATATCAGCAGCCTTAGCAGGGATGGAACCATGCAGACCAGATGCACAACGTGATGCAGTCTCTGGTGCATGAGGTGATAGTTCCTCTAAACTGGGTCTGCTTCGGTGGGCTGTGCCTCAAAGAATAAAGAGGTTTGAGATCACACGATGAGGTAGCCTGAGGTAAAGCTGAGCATGCTTTTTACTGGGTGGCAAAAAGATAAATTCTGAGAACTTCAGAATAAGGCAGTCGGGAGCTGGACCCTTGCATGATCAACTGTGCATTGCTGGCAGCTGCCCCCTGGGAGGAAAAGCAAACTTCAATTTCCCTTTAGGGACTGCTGCTCTAACACTCTGCAAACTTTGCCCCAAAACTGCTGTTGTTTAAGGATAATTTTTGCAGTAGATTTAAAAGTAGGTGAATTCAGGAGAAGCTTGTGACTACAGTGGGGAACTGCTACTCAGAAGAGGTATAGATACTGCCCCAGGCTCTCTGTAGTTTGTTTCTCACAACTTGTGAGGCTTCCAACCTCCTCTTCACCTGGGGCTAGGGGTGATATTCTGGTTTGGTAACATTTCTTACCCTTCATCTCTGGGACGCAGATGACCCACAGTTCATGACAATGATGCCTCAAGCCATTTTGATTTTGGTGGGTTTTTTGCAGCTGACATCCTCATGTTGCAAAGTCCCCGGCATGCATAGGCTGAACTGTGCAAAGCTTCAAGCAATGACCTCAGCTTTGTGACTTAAAAGTGCTTGGTGGTGCTGGAAGGGAAAACAAGAGTATGTGATTCTGTGACTGCTGAGACAGATATGCTCCTGTAGCCACAGTTTGCTTTTGCATTTGAAGAGTTACTGAAAAATTTAGCCAGCCTGGAAAGGTATAAAAAGAGGGAAAGAAGTCCCAGAAAATAACCCAAGCTCATTCTGGGAGCAGAAGAGTCAACAAAGTCTGTTTTCACATGTTTTTTTCGTTTTTTTTTTACTTTTGTGACCTTTTTCATCCTACTGCTATAACTCCAAGTACTCCAGACCAGTTCCAGCCTCTGCATTTGCTTTTCTTTCACTTTGTTTTATTTTTATGGCTATGCTTATTACCTATCCCACGTACAGATGAATTCATAAACCATTATTAAAAAAACCAAAACACCAGAAAGCCTGAGATGAGGGAAGACAGCTAGAACTCTAAAGGAATATCAATGTGTCTTTCCCAAGACTCCTAGCCTCTTCCCAGCTCCTTCCTATGAAGCTGCTTGTGCAACCCTGCCAGCTGTGCTGCCTGACACCAAGCCCACCTGGCTGCAGCAGCATGGGCTGATAAGGGTGGACCTCTGGTTTTGCTCTCACAAAAGCAGGATTTAGAGGATGGTTCTTCTCAGCTAAACTGACAAGGGCAATGTATCAGAGCCAAGGATCACTGAAAAACTCAGGCATTTGTGCTGCTTAAGGGTCTCTAGGTCAGGCTCATGCCACAGAGAGCTGTGCAGAGCAGCCCAGAGCACAGCTAAACATGAAGCATGCAGGCAGTACAGGGCTCTGGCTGATCCCCTGCCCTTTTTTCTTGAGTAGAATAGCTATGAAGATCCCAAAGTGAAAAGCTAAAACCAGAAAATCCTGTTGCAAGCTGGGGAGAGGGAGGAGGAGAGGGAGGAGGAAGAGGTATTGGTGCTTATAGAGTTTTTAAGAGCACAGGAGTCTTCCTATCTGAGTGCAGAGGTAGAAGCAAAACAAGATTTGCCATTAAAGTCTGAAAGTTTCTGCATGTGTTTTATTTATGTACATATCTTTTTCTTCAAATGGAATCTGGACTGTGTTTTGCACTGAGTGATTTCCAGAAAGTCTTGTTCTTCATCCTCATGGAATTTTTAAGGCGATATTTGCCCAGGCTGTCCACATGAGTGTGTCTTGTAATGTTGATCCCTCAGAGAACAATCATGGATGAAATCGCAAAAATGTTGTGCAACAATGTTTTTCTGAATAAGGCGCTTGGAAATAACAAATATACTGGAATTTGGTTGCAGTCCATTCCCTTCTTTTTTGACCTCCTATCAAAAAGAAATAATATATTCTTCTTCTGGAATAGGAGCTGTGTCAGCCAGTATATTGGCACATCTGTGAAATGCACAGGCTTACTTCAAAACAACATTTTCTTTTGTAAAGGAAATTGCACTGAATTTTTCTGAAGTCATTGGCCAACAATGCAATGACAGGATGGGAATTTGTCCTTCTTTTTGACAGATCACTGTAGTCCTCAATCTACTGAAGCCCTTTCAGCAAGTTCTCCTTTGATAGCTCTGTGGGATACAGCACCCCTACCCTCCTACTCCAGCAAAGCCAGCCCTCTATCCCAGTTCCCAGAGAATTCTTTTCACAGCCTCTTTAACCACTGGGACCCCTGCATGTCCACCAGCCCCTCGCCCTCACAGTATGTGTCCTTACACACTGTGAGCTCACACACTGTGCTGTCCATCAGTCCTGGGACCCTTTGAGGAACCAATCCTCATCCCACCCAACTCCTCCCACATTTGGAAGCAGATCTGCTGCTGCCACTGTGAACTCCAGAGCCTGTGTGGCCCATGGCCACAGACAGACACTCTGTAGGCAGGAGAAGCTGCTCTGCCTGTCTCCACCTCAGCTGCATCCTTTGTCTGCAGCTCCTGCAGTCTTCTCCTCACCTCCAGGATTGCTGAGAGCAGGAGGAGAAGACAAGGAAAAGGGGATACAGCCAAAGAGTCTTCCTATGGCTGCTCTACCTTCTCACAGGCATCTTCTGGCTCTTGCACCCACATGAGCCTCCATTGCTGCACCTGCTAGCACTGGTGAAGTCAACAACAGTTCCCAGCTTGGACAGCTTGACAACCTCATCACCCTCTCAGGCACCCTCCACCACAGCCACACACACACCAGTCCCCAGATCTGCTTGAAACATCTCCTGTACTGCATTCACCTTTTCCTACTGGCAGCACATCATTTTGGAGCTACGCTTTGCCCTCCCTTGCCTCTTGCCTCAGTGGAAGCTTGCTCCCCCGAGTCAAGCAGCAGGATGAAATAGATCACCTGGATGTTCAGACCAGCACAGGGGGGTTCCTTGCTTGTCTACAAGGTTGTGCAGGCAGTCACTGCCGAAATTTTTCAGGAATGGCTATTGAGACAGAAGAGGCCTGGAAAGGAGGTGAGAAGATTGTGCCTAGGCAAAAAATTGATCACGGTATTTGGCTTGCTGATTTAATAATTGTAATCCTAAGGGCCAGCAGGACTCTGTACTGGGGTTTTTAAAAGCTTATAGGGGCCATATTTATCCCATAGATTTTTTTCCAATTCTCAGTTTGCTTTTAAGATACCATCAAATAACATATAACCATTTGTGAAGTCTCCCCCTCCTCCCATTTAAAACAGCCTGGTCTGCCTCTTAGTGATTGAACTGGGAAAATGTTTATGTTGCTAGTATTTTTTTTCCTGTTGTTGAATAGTGCAATAGAAATTGTGCCTGCATAAGGCAAGAATTTAACCTAATTCTGAACAGAAAACCTAAATATACAGCAAACATGATCACAGACTCCTGGGTTCTCAGGGAAGGTAATTTCATCAGCAGCCTGATAACTGAACAGGCAAAACCTGCCAGCAGTTCATTACAGGCCTATTTTGAAGACACTGACTACTTCTTGAGAAATCCGTGTGTTCACAGAAGAAAATGGAGGTGAAATAACTGAGAGAAAAAGCACAAGCTTCTATTTGCACTATTCATCCATGCTAATCAGCCTCTTGATCTACCCAGCATATAGGAGCTGATGTAACTGCCTTGAAATCCACTATGGATGAAATTGAAACCTGCTGCAAAACTGTGCTTTGCTTACTGAGTGCTTACTCACTGTAACTGTGAAGTTACAAAATTTTACTAGTGTATTCTATTGCTTGTCCTGTACAGTAAATAGAATGTTGAAAAAGTGGCTTTCTCCTTAGGTTTGTTGGTTTTGTAATGATTCCAATAACTACCACATCACTCAATATCTCTTAATGTGCCTGCACAGACATGAAAATTTATGACAAATAGATGGACTTTGAGAAAAAGTACAGCAGCAGTTACTCACAGATGTGTCTTTCCATGTTCAGCTGCATGCTTTTTTCCATTATTATTGTCTATATGCTTTTTCCAAGCTATATGTTCCCAGAGAAACACACATTCCTTTCAACTTGGAACCATGCAAGTGTAGCAAGTCACCTAGTAGGAATATATGGGTCATGGTACTACATGGCTTAACTCTGATTCAATTACTTATTCTCTTTTTCAACTACTTCATCACCGATAGCTGCTGTTGAAGGAGCCAAAATGAATACAAATTGGAAGAACATAAGGAATGGTCTTTTTCATTATGTAAATATCTATTTTAGGCTCATTTTTAAAAGATATTTCCATTATTTTCAGAAGGAAAATGTTACACTTACTTATTTTTTATCAACTGAAATGAATGGGCTCTATTCACTTGCTCCCAAAGGGAATATTTGGAACTGCCATTAGTGCCATTAAAGTCAGAACTAGGCTTGAAGTGACCTAAAGAATGGAGCACTGTGGTGTACAATTAAACTGCAGATGAGTCTTCAGGAGATGCTAAAGGCACAATCATTTCTCAGCAATGTACCAAACTTTGCTGTTTCCCTCAATGACCATGAAAATTGTCTGAACAGTACAGAATTCCTGAAAGGCTTCATAAATTATTCTGTGTATAAAAGTAGACATGAACTTTCTATTCTTCCTTTGTAGGAAGGAGAGTGCTTAGAGTAATCTCAGTCACTGTTGTCTCCTTTTGATATCGTTGACATTTCAGGTTGTTTTTTTTTAAATAGGCTACAGTCACAGAAACAAAACACAAACGACCCACAAAACTCCCAAATTTAACCAGACAAGAATGTGTAAATGTAAACAGGGTTGATGAAAAATTCAATCAGTTCCATTTTTCATTGCAGGGAGCCAAAAGGTCCTTTGACTCAAGAGAGGCTGCATGAGATTGAATCCCACACATGAAATTAACCCTGACCATGCCACTATTGCTTGTGGCAGGAAGACCTTTATTTGATGCCAGAACTTTGTTCAGTGTACATCTTTCCATGACCGGCCTAGCCTTTCCACTTTAAGATGTTTCCATACTTCAGTACTCTCAAAGTACCAGAGAATAAGGAAAAATGAAAAATGAGTGCATGTAAACAAACTTGAAGTCTTTCAAACCACTCTGCATCCCTTAGGCTTTTTCATTTTCCCCACTGCAGACCTTTTGATTCCAATCTCAGCCCTCTGTACATTTCCCACAGATGAAGAAACAATAGCAAAGACTGACCCAGTTTGGGTTTTCTCTGCCACTGCCTGTGTCACTGCTAGGGCAAGGGGTGAAAGCAGTCAAACTGCTGGACACGGCAGTGCTGGCTGAGCAAGCCCAGGCGGCCTGGTCTTGAGAATACCTGCAGATATTATAGCTGGATCCATAGAATAACCTACAGAAGTTGACTGTGCAGTGTCCAAATATATTTAAAGCAGAGGATACTCCACGCCCCTCTCCTAGCTTCGCAAGAGCTCTGAACTGATGTTATGAACTGAAGTGACGCTGTACCTGGCAGGTGGAGCATGGTATGTGGGGATGAGCTGTTTCCATGTGGGAGCAACTGAATAGCTTCTCTCTTGGCTTGTTTGGCTCAGTTTCATCTCTTCTTCTCGCTGTTGGTGTCCACAAGGCTCGGTTTTAGATGGTACATGGATATGTCTACAAGCACACTAGGAAGAATTAGGTCCATCTACGGTTTATCCTATCCTTTTGTCCTATTCAAATGGGTTCCGCCACAGCCTATGGCAGACCTCCAACAATTCCTGTGAGGTTTGGAGCCTTTTATACTGCAGGGGCTTATTCTAGCCTAATTTATAGAAATTAATGAAAGAAAGAGAACAAGAGACTGCTTAGACTAGGCTTTTATGTCACTGAGTCATTATTTTTTAAATGAGTTCTAAGAAATTTAGGATTAGAGCTACTTTCTGCTGATTCCACCATACTTTAGCTATCTTATTTCATTCTTATGAAATAGGAATACTTGTTACTGCATCAAATTTCATTAGACTGCATCTAGATTCAAGATTTGCCTGGTTTCTTTCTTTTTAATTTTTAGTTTAGAGGATTATCTGGGGGAAAATATCCAGAAGTTGATTGACAGGTTTAATTTTGCAAAGGCATTGATGTTCTCAACTCTTGTTTAGGACCTGGATCCCACTTATAAATCTAGATGTACAGCTCCACACCACAAAGGGACATAAGTAGTCTGCCTCAAATCAAGATGTACAAATGACTTTCTACATGCCTGTGTAACGCATACTTGATAGCTTGTCTGGACTGGATCTAGTACAGAAAGCCCCAGAATATATTGCTCCACACCACTGTGAGACAATGATATGAAATCCAAAGCACCAGCTTCTGACAGGCACTCAATGTTGACTGATGTCATTCTGAATCAAGACTTTCAGCATCATGAATTAAAACTGTGGCTCTCAAGTGGCTACTGGAAAATGTATACATGCCTGAATATGTATACTGTTTATGGTGTTTCCCTAGACTTACATGTAGGCTACCAAGATACAGTCATCAATCTGTCACCTTTTTTTTTGCTTCCACATATATAGATGCTTACACACACTTCTCCTGCTGATTCTCAGCTCCAACTGAACTGATCTCAAGGAGCCACAGGTAATTTTGGATGACATCCCAGGATTGCTGGCAAGGAATGAGACAACTCTACAGCTCTCTGTTCAGCCTTGAGGTTACTTGGAACCTTCAGCAAAACATGTTTTGCCATCATCACCTGTTTGTTGTACATAAGGGTTAGCAAACACATTTTTTTGCTGCTGTGGTAGTGAATGTCCTAGTCTATGAATGAAAATATGCTGGTGGAAGAGGCTGTGTCTCACTCTGCACGATTTAACTGAAAAAGGTATAGGCAGGAGCTGTATTTTAGCATGTCAAAGTACATTTAAAAGCATCCAGTGGTCCTATTAGTGAGGAAATGACATCCAAGGAATGGGAGGGAAGGCAGTGTGCTGATACAGCCTTACCTGAGCCAGATCTGAAGGTTGGCTGAGCTGTCCTTGCTCCCTCACCCAGAGATTTCACAACCCAGAACTTGTTCTGGATGTTCAGCCAAAGCTCTGCTCCTCATCTTCCATAGATGGAGATAATAGGAACCTGCCACACAAAACCCCTGTCTCAGCCACACAAACATATTCTAGCCCTTAATTATGGAAAATGCCTTTGGTCCTTTGTATGTTATCTTGGTGGTATAAAAATTTATCCTAACAAACAGCTCTGCTGCAAAACTCCTGTACTAAAGACTAGTTTATAGTGGTAATTAGCAACATTTACTGTACCGTATACTTTCTCTTTGAAATTTTTCTGGAAGTTTTGATTTTCTCAGAGACTTCTGGTCTGGCATGCACTGGAATTATCTAAATACTTCAATTATGGGATTCAAGGTTAAAGGGATAACTACCTGTGAAACTGCATTATCTGGGTAGACAATCCTTGTCACTCCCCCTTGTTGTAGTGCAACTTCACTCATTTGCTTTGAAGGGTTAGGATCTTATTCATCTATGAATAAGGAAAGTTTCTGGTTTCCTGTCCCTCCCTTTGCCTGTTGAGAGTGCAAAGCCATACAGATCCCAGTGGCCAACAATGATGGCTGATGGCAACCGCCACAGGGAAATCTTGTGGTGGGCTATGGGCTCTTTCAATGAAATACTGATTTCTGTAACACAGATATCTACTATGGAATGGCCTCTTTTTGACCAATGTATAATGTATTCAGGGTGTGAATAATTTCATCCCAAACCAGACACCTGAAATAAGTGTCAGATGAACCATGCCCTTACCGGTATCTGCATCCCTCAGTTTGTCATGAGGAAAGCCCAGAATGAGTGGATCAGACACAAACATCTGCTCCAGACACATCTAAAAGCAGACAAGATGTTTGATTCCTCCTGTGCCTTTCCCAGGCCATGAGATCTGGGTCACCCTAAGTCAGCCCCCCAGCCTTGCTCAGAGGGCTCTTCTTTTGTAACAGACTGGGGCTCTGTGAGAGCTTTCGGCTGCTGGACAGCCACTTGCTCTATGCTTCAAGCTTCCTTCTCTGATGAAGACAATTCCAACATAGACAGCAGTAGCTGGGCTCTTTGAGGAATGCTTAAATTTATCTCCTTCCCCCTCCACCCCTGCTTCCCGCCATGGTAAGATAAAATAATTAAACACTTGGGGTTTGTTTGCATGCATTGTTTATCCATCCTTGCTCTTGCTTCTATGTTTAACAGAGGAAATAACTCTCCCTTATAATGTATCACTACATGCTGGTAACATCAGATAAGCTGAGCCGGACAAAAATGTTTTCCTTGGCAATTCTCCACTTTCTTTAATTTGGCCAGAGAACCCACTTTACTTCTGGAATTGTGAAGGCCCCAGTTACACTTGATCATAACACAAAGAGTTTCATGGTTTTTCTAGTTAAACTACATGCAGGACTAGGAGAACAATCCTGCCATTCCTTTCCCTGCAGTATAATTGACCTGATAAGCATCAAGCCACACACATCAAAAGCCATAGTGAATGTCATTTGCATTAGTTTTCCGCCTTTACAGAAAAAGAAAAGCAATCTGCTTAACAGCCCCCATCTGGAAGCTGCACAATGCTATAGGGATGCATATTAAAAGCTGAACACAGGGAAGGAAGAAGGCAGTGCACTTGTGCACCTGGAGGGAGCCCTTTTGGGGTGGAGACAGCATTCCCAGGCTCAGCAGGAGGAGCTGGGTGAGCATCAGAGCATCCGTTTACCCACAGGGAGTGGTATGAGGACACTGCAGCAAGAGAGGGGGAGATAGGATTGAGGGGGATCGGGGATCATCACATGGGAACAGCTTGTGCTGCAGCTCCCCTGTGGTTCCCATCAATGGGTTTTGAGCAACGGGGTCAGTCTGGAGATATCTGAGCACACAGAGAGAGAAGGACAGAGAGGGCTGTTGGAAGTTCTATGCCTCTGCTCCCAGGTAAGTGTGCACTGGTGCTTGGGGAGGTTCTGGGCCCAGATTTAATCACTCCTTGCATGGTGCCCAGGATGCAGCCACAGCTTTAACTTGAGACACCTGGAGCACTGCCGAGGGCAATTACCCTCACCATGTGCAGAGTCCATTTAGCTCTGTGGGATGGATGCACATGGGGCCACACATGAGCTCCTGTGTTATGGATTAACATGTGCAAGGGTCACACCAGTGGCATTGCTACAGGGTTTTACCTTTATGGTTATGTATGGCACCCAACACAAAATTTTGTCCTCATGTGCCCTTTTCTACCTGAAGGCTAGAGTGTGGCACTGTGCATGGGAGACACAGGACAGTGCAGCAGGTACAGCATCTTTCCCCTTCATGTCCCACCAAGTGCCTTGAAAAGCCCTGGCTGGCCTTGCTGCAAACCCCACCCCTGCACAGCAAGGGCAGCTCCTCTGCTCACAGCGCATAACTCATCCAGCCCACATGCAGCAAGCCCACTGCTTCAGGATACTGCATGTGAGATTTCGGGGGCTTCACCTCACCCCCAAAATGTGCATTCCTCTGCATTTACTACCCTTGCCCTAAGAGCTGGTGTCTGTGCAAGTGATGGGCATATTGAAGATTTCTAGTTTCAACAGAGTGGCAAGTGCTGTGGAAAGCTGAGCTTCGTTTCCAGGCAGCAAATGCACCTGGCACGTAGTAAGCCACACTGTTGGAATCTTCCTTGCAGCATATGTACAGACTGAAAGCCTTAAATACACTGGATTATTTGTTGGGTTTTTTCCCACCCTTTCCTCCCTCCCTTAAGCCAAACATTTATGCAATAAAATATTTCTAGAGCACAATATATAAACAATGCACAGAATTAAAACAAGAACTGAGACTCTCTAGTAAGAAAACAGCTGAACTTAATTTTATAGCCAGATAACAACATAAATTTCTGTCCATTTTATTTTGGTTGGTTTTTTTTTCAGATATTAAGGTGTATCTCTTGCAATAGGTTTGACTTAGGAATATTTTGCTTAACACCACTTTCTTATTCTTAAGAAAATACTTTAATTTTTTTTTTCTTAGCTATAACCAATGTGTAATTTCTGGGACTTAGAATTTGAACTTCTGGTCAAATAACTTAGAAGCAAACTGTAATTATGTGCCTTTTCCTGGTGCAGGTGGTGCCAAATCACAGATGAAAGCAAAGTGATTATAGACAAAGATTGACAACGTGGTGACCAGGTTTCCTTTGAAGAGAGTCAATACAAGTAATTTCTGAGTAAATCTAGAGAAGAATCTGCAGCAGATGCCAGTATCCAGTGTTAGGATGGGTCTTGTATACAATATGGAGTCGATCTATATTGTATATAATATAATGAATAAAAAAAATCATTAAAATTCTGAAGGAGGCTAATGTAGGAGACACCGTATTCCCTCCTGGGTGCCCTCTCCATACACCACAGTATCACAGGTCCCTCCATCTTCTCCCTTGCTTCACAGCATTGTCTATAAGAACTGAGGGTGCACTCCTCAGGGACAAGGAGCTAGCACCACAGGCTGAAGAAAGCCCCAGCCTATGTCCCACAGTGGGGGTGGATTTATTTGCCCCTTTATACCAATCTGTAAAAGGGATTGTTGCCCTTCCAGACCTGCTTTGCCCCATTTATGCCATTAAAAGCAAGATGCTGCTGAGTTTTTATTTTGCACTGGATTGCCCACACCAAAATGCAATGGTCCTGGACTGGGTCTTTTGAACCATTGTTTTTCTGGTTCCAGTCCTTAGGATCCAAGAAGGGCTTTAATTATTGTGGTCTGAGCATAATTCATTCAGGTCTCCTCAACCCCTTATTCATCTCTTCCTGCAGTAGAACTTGGAGACCCAGGTGGCATCAATGATAGCAAAGCTAAATTTCTTTTTGAAGAATCAGCGCTTCATTTTGAAGTTACCACTCTGATACAAGCTAAGATGAAGAAAAGATTTTCCCTCTCTCAACTTAGAATTTTCTCCTTTTATTTGAACATTCTATTCCACGATTTTTCTCTCTTTGCCATAGAAATTTTGAAATCAAATCAAACAACAAAAAGAACAGATGGTATCATTACTCTTGGACATAAACCCCCCACCTTGGACTTTAAAAAATACAGTTAATTCCAGCTCTTCCTGGATTTTACCTTTGAACTTCCCTGAGACTTCTTCTTTCTAATCTGTAAACAGGAATAATACCTTCCTGTCTCAGAGGACTATTGTAAGAAACTTAACTGATTCGTATTTGTAGGATGTTGGGACATAGTAACACATGCGTGGATATGAAGATACATATATCTGCATATTTGTATGCATCTATGGATGGGGGTACAGAATGGCTTCGTTTTTGTGTGCCTCCTATTTTTCGTCTCCATGATATCACCATCTTCCTAAAACACAAAAGATTTCTTGTAGAGAAGAGAACATTGGTATGTTTACCTGAAGATCAGATTGCACATGAATGAAACATATTTTCTCAACATATTTCTTGCCCATTTTAAGTATCAGTGTTAGAAGGTTTTGGTATTTGATAGAATTAGCAAAACAAAGGCTCAAAATCAGCTCTCACTAGCAATGTATTGTGACATTACCATATCTTTCAAAGAAATCTGTAATGGAAAGGGGAAGTCATACTTCACCTAGATATCCCTCTCCCTCCCTAATTTTCCTGGTTAAAATAACATGTTTCTGAATGTCATGGTTGAACTCCAGTCCCACACAGCCACTCACTCACTCTTTCCCAGTGGGACGGGGGAGAGAACCAGAAGGGTAAAAGTGGGAAACTCGTGGGTTGAGAAAAGGACAGTTTAACAGGGAAAGAAAAAGCCACACGAGCCAGCAAAGCAGAACAAGGAATTCATCCCCCACTTCCCGTGAACAGGCAGGTATCCAGTCAACCCAAGAAAGCTGAGCAACCTCACGTGTAATGGGGACTTGAGGAGATAAACACCATTAGTCCAAACATTTCCTCCTTCCTTTTTCTTCCCCCAGCTTTATATACTGGTCATGACACTACACAGTGTGTGATATTCCCTCTGCTCACTCGGGGCTGTCAATGTCCCCTCCCAACTCCTTGTGCACCCCCAGTCCCCTCGCGGGTGGGTGGGGTGAGGGGCACAAAAGGCCTTGGCACTGTGCAAGCTCTGCTCAGCGATGGCTAAAACATCCCAGAGTTATCAACACTCTTTAAGCCCCATACTGGCAACTATAGAGAAAATTAACTCTACCCCGCCCAAAATGGCACACTGACCTATGATTTTTTTGAATTTAAACCAAAGCTAATATGTTCTTTCTGTTGCTTACAACCCTTCAAAAGAACGTAAGCAGGGCCCATAAGACTGCCTTGCCTGCCAAAGCGCACATCAATGCCACTTTTTGTTCCCAGGACTTCAGAAGATGGCTCACCTCCTCCTTTTCATTTGCTGCTTTGGGTTTTAGCAGACATTGTCCTTTCCTCCAGCTTTTGAAGATGGAAAGTTCACGGCAGTCAGTACAGGTTGCCCAACAACATATCTGGAAACTCCCTCTCTCAGTGATGATCATCTTACAGTGGGATAACCCTCTGCTCTGGCCTGACCCACACTTCCATTTTTCTTTGTCTCCCACAAATATGTTAACAGGCCTCATTCACTTCTCAGCCCCTCTCAAACTGGGCAGCTAGAATTTCCCTTCCAGAAAAGAAAGCAGAACACCTGTTTTTCACTTAATTTAATTTAATGTAATTTATCTTAATTTAATTAATTTNGCTAGATGTACACATTTCCATTTGGATTGAGAAATCAGCACATCAGATAGTGTATTTTCCATTCAAAAATTAAATATAAATGTTGATATTTTAATAATATGTTTGATTACACTTTCCAAAAATGACTTTGTGTTTTCTTGGTTATGTCTATTTCTTGTCCTGCTCTGTTAAAATACCCTCTGCTATTATCTTTACCTCATCCTTTACAAAGGAATCAGAGGCTGTAATGTAACCAGAGGTTACAGCACTCCACCGACAAATCTTGTTGGAACAAGAAGCTGATCAATAAAAGATTACAGAAAATTCTCTTTCCATTTTGCAACATGGACCTGCTAGAACTCTGCTGCAAAGACTCATGTCCTAAACAATTTAGAGATGGCATAAAATTACTCCTATTTCATTGCATTAAACCACAAATTATAAGCTGGATTTCTATTCTGGTATTATTCTGCTCCTTCCAATGCAGTTTAACAGCTGGAAATGAGAAGGCAGCAGCTCCTTGTTACCAGGCAACTCTTCCCAACCAGCAGCAGCTTGCCCCAGGGATCAGGCTTTAAAAGCTGCTCCGCTCTTCTCCCTTCTTCCAAACCCAGACTGATGCATGGAGGCTGCTTCAGAGCAGAGTCCCCTCTAAGAGTTCAAAGCATTGGCAAGAGCTACATCTTGTTAAAACTCTGGTTTTGACTCTCACTGTCCCATTATATTGTGTTATACAGCTGGGAGTTTAGCCACTGACTTCCAATAACCCAATTGTTTTTTCAATGCACAAGTAATTTTTTTAAGCTGTGGAGTTTATTGCTTTGAGTTAATGAGAATAATAAAGACTACCTCATGCTCTTCTAGTAAGAAGCCCTTTTCAAAGGCAGCAGTGGGTATCAGTACTCTCCCTCCTGCCTTGGAGAGACAGGTCCAACTCGAGCAATGTCTCAGCAGCTCCACTTGCCATCTTGGTGTTTATATCATTCCTGGTGAGGTTTTGTAGGGTAGAACATATTGTATCGGCTTCTATTGGTTCTTACTGTTTTGCTGCAATATTCTTCTCCTCCTTCTGTCACCCTTGAATTTATTTATATTTATTTTAGGCTTTATTCAAGCAACTAAAAATCCTCTAGGAAACAAGCACATGTGGAACATCTGCATAGGAATGGAAGCCATGATGACCTCATAGTACATTGATATACCAATGGCCTAATAAAACACAAATCCCATCCACCAGCAGTGTTTATGAAACCCCTTACATCACTCATAAGTTCACTCCTATTCAGAGTCTGGTTTGGGATTCAGGCTTGTTGAACTCTTGTCCTCAGTATAAGTCAGAACTGATAATATGTTTTCTCTCAACTCTTTCCAGACAATCACGCAGGTCTCGACAATTTCTGCATCATCAGGGTGCCCTTTGTTTTAACTCAGCACACCTCCACTGGGTTGAGGACATCAGAGAAAACAGGGAAGAAACATAAGTGTCCATGCAATGCTTCAAAACAAGATTCAGTTGTCTCGGCTGTGGAGCATCCAGCAGGAAAGCTGATGGCCCTGAAGAGAAATTGGTTCCTTGCAAAGGTTGTTCATTCTTCTGGTCATTCAGTTCAGCAGATGGACATGGGCATGACCAGCACCTGTAAGAAAAGAAGCTTTTTTCTTTCTTCCTCCAGCATAATGCATCACTGTCAGAAAACAGGGTTTAGATCCCTTATTGAAGGGACACATTAATTAGAGTCTTCTATGAAATTTCTTTTTGAGTAAATGACATGTGTGAAAGATGAACAACCTTTCTTTTACATTCCTCTCCATGCATTCAGCTCCATTTTTTACCCAAGTCTTTGTTTCTCTCTCTAATCTATATTTACTTATTGTTCTCATCCATTTCATCATCACTAGAATTAAGCATGTTTTGAGAGTTAATATATGCTAATCAGTCAAAAGAATTGTGCAGTATAAGGGCACCTTTTCTGCGATTGTTTTTATTAGAAAATATTTAACTTAAACTTAACCAGAGAAGAGGAATTTTATGCCAGTGACATTATTAAAGACCTCTGGATGAAATTTCACACTCTCATAAAAATATTGGCCTGATCTAAACAAAGGCACATGTTTGTGTGGCTCCATGAAGGACTTAACATTTGGAAGAGGAGAAAGCAATTTTTCATATTTATCTCTGAATCTGAAAATAACCTGAATCTAAGTATGGCTTATAATTGCTTTTAGTGGCAGTTTCTCATGCCCTTCTGACATTCTTTTTCATCACCACTTTCATTCTACATCAATGTGTGTCTTTGAATAAGGTTTCACATATGCACCAGTAACACCTTTCAGGGGAGCTGCATGACTATCCAGCGTTATGCTGAGTGCCTGGAAACGTTCTTAGAAGGCTCGCACCCTATTTGTGTTACCTTACAACTTTCACTTCTCATCATCACAAATATTTTACAGTTTTAATTTCTTTTGATTTGCTTTACAGCCAGGCATCAAATGAACTGACGTGTTCAAAACTCTGTTGTTTTTAAAAAGGAAAGTGCAGGCTGTGCAGAAAGCTCCAGCTCTTCTGCGGCAGTGACACGTTAGAAGGTCCAGATGGATCTACCAAACGGGTTTGCCAAGCGGCAGGGATTGCACTGGTACCATGAAAAGTTCCTGTCTTGCCCTTGTCAGGGCTCAATTCCTACTGATGACAAAAAGAAATCTTAAATTTTTAGTGTGGGAACCTATACTTTGTCTAATTAACTGAGGTCCATCTGGGCAAGCTACACATACTGTTACGGGAGCTTTTTCATCTTTGGGTGAAACAAAACTGCAAATACTCAAGTCTTCAAAATAACACTGTTTCAGTCAGGAATTTTTGTGTGATTTTTCCATACAATCAAGGTTTGTGTGTGTGTGTGAAGACAGTAGGATATTTAGGGTTCTACTTTTTTGATGTAAATTACCTGTCAGGGATATTCTAGAGTTATTTATTGTGTGTCTGCCCACAATAGTTCCAATTTTCAAGCTCTCTTCTTTGCCTTGTCACATGTGGGTGAAAATCAAGATACCTTTCAACCTCTACAAAATTCTAATGCAACATAAGGAGACACTAGAGAAACATTTAGTGATGGTACAACAGGAGCTTAATCATCAAGCAAAAAATCTATTACAACTGAATGTAATATCCTCAACTGGATAAAAGACACGTGAAGGGAGGAGCGAGATAAAAGGAGCTGGGCTTCCTGCACAACGCAATTAACTCCACAATCTAATGCTTGGATCCCAGAGATACAGAGGTAGTTTTTAAAATGGAGGAAAACAAAGCTATTATTTTCAAAGTTTCTCCTTTTCCTCCTCAACAACTTGTCATGATAAATACAACAGCCTCATTGGGCTCCCTGTCTCCAGGTGCTAGTGATGACTCAGACTGCGCAGAAAACAGACCCTCTGGTCCTGCATCCCCACCTCAACCCTTTGATGTCCTGCAGAGGTGTATAATAATCCAGGAGCCCTGACGTCCTGTAGGCTGTGGCAGGAGGTCTGGTGCTGTTGTTCGGTGCCGTTTAGTCTGAGAGTTCGCCCATGGATGGCAGTGGCTCGCTCTGCCCAGGAGTTTCCTCGTTGTCTTGCTTGCTGCAGAAGGACTGCCATGTCCACTTAAGCAATTTGGTTTTGCTAGTGCCTAAAAAGCCATTTTCAGCCACCATTTTAGCCTGTACTGAAAGGAAACCTCATTCACCGGGAACCAAGACAGGCACGGAGAGAACAAGAGATGACAGTTCAGAACTTCCTTGTCCTTGAAACTTCCAGTTTATTTGCTGGCATCAGCCCATGAATTATAGTTGACAACTAAGCAGCAAGTTCCAAATCATAATGTGCTGAGTATATCTGGCGTATGGCCAGCCTGTACTGCATTCAGGTCAAGGATCATGGAATTGGCTCTCTTACTCTCAGAGGGATTTTCTGGTTCATTATGCTGCCTTCCACAATCATTTAATTTCTTAAGTTTTCTGATGTAATCTCATATCCTTCTACTCCTCCTTACTCACAGAATACAAGAAAAAAATAAGAATGACACCTTAGGAACATTTTCAAAGGAAAAAATAACAGGAAATGAATGTGGAATGAGCATGTGAAACAGTTGCTTGCTCTAAAATCTGAGATACTTTGGCAGTGTAGGACAACTCACAAGATGTGTCTAACCAATTTTTCCTTGAGGGCACAAAAGTACTTTACACAGAAGAGAAAGTCCTTCAGAAGTCAAGAACCATGGACCTCACAGTGTCCCTGGCTAGAGGATTGATAGAAGGAAGGAAGGACAGGCTTGGGAATCCCTTCCTCTTGTCCACAAGGAACATATAGAATCATATAATTGTTTAGGTTGGCGAAAAACTCTAAGATCATCAAATCCAACTGGCAACCCAGCACTTCCAGGTCCACCACTGAACCATGTCCCTAAGTGCCACACCCACACATTTTTTTCTGTACACTTCCAGGGGTGATGATTCTGCTATTTCCCTGGGCAGCCTGTGCCAATGTCCAAGTGGAAGACATTTTTCCCAATATCCAATCTAAAACTCCCCTGGCACAACTTGAGGCCATTTCTTCTTCTCCTGTGTCTTGTTAGCTGGGAGAAGAGACTGACCTCCACCTCACTGCAACCTCCTTTCAGGTAGTTGCGGTTGTAGGTGCCCCCTGAGCCTCCTTTACTCCAGGTTAAACAACCCCAGCTCCCTCAGCTGCTCCTCATAAGATTTGTGCTCCAGACCCTTTGCCTGCTTCATTGCCCTGCTTCTTTAGCTCCGAAGTTCTGAGGTCCATATGCTCTTTTCAGGACATAATAGTTTCATTCTGCAGTTTGGTGACTATAAGTGTAATTACTTAGAGGAACCTAAAGGAACTTGGCTCAGTTAAACCTTCTTCGGCTACACCTCTGCAGCGTGGCTACACACTAGGCACTGGTTTCTTTCGGGATTAATTAAGGAAGAGAAACCAAAGGACATTAATTGGAATTTGGAGTAAGTGTCTCAAGGTCTGTTAACTGATTAATCACTTTTAGATTTTTTGATCCTTAAGGAACACCTTCTAGTTGTATTTTTAGTCACTTCTCTCAAAACTTGTTAATTTGGCACATATTTCTGGTTAGTGTCTAAAAACCAATGGAAACTAATCCTAGGTTCAGATTTATATCTGGAAACCTCTGTGTCTAGATTACTCTAAAATCAAGAGATAGTAAAAAGGGACATGTTAAGAGTACAAGCAGTTAATATACCATTGTTCTAATATTTTCAGCATTATTTTTCTATCCTGTTTTTCATGTTCCCTAAGATTACTGGGAGAGCTGAGACAAGATAACACACACACATACACAAAAATCCATGGATTCTGAAGAAAATGAAACTGTTGCTTTATTCAACTCATTACTTAAATCTGCCTTAAATGGTACCATGCCAGAAAAAAGGAAGGTGGAAAATACAACTATTGAAAAGACTTTTGAGCTCACCAAATTCAGTATTTGATGTCTGTGCCAAGTAACTTACTGGAAAACATAATAAAGAATAGAACTGGTGAACTGAATGATATGTTGGAGAAGAATCAGCATTGCATACCAAGAAGGATGTCTTGTTTTGCAAACCCATTTGAGATTCAAGGAGAGGTATTTATTTAGATAAGGATGGTTCTGATAATATTAGATACTTGGATTTTTAAAAACTTTTGAGCTGGTCTTTTACCACATGCTCTCAAAGTGTGATCATATGGGATAAACAGAAAAGGATAAAAAAAAAATCTGAAAGAAAGAAAACTCATTATTAGATTACACAATATAATGCAGTTTCCAGAACCCACAAAAATCTCTGCTGTTCAACATCTTCAGAAATTTTATGGAGAAGCTTAATACCATGAGGTCAGTTGGCAGATAGTATAAAATTCATCTGAACAGACAAACCTTAAACTGGTAATCAAGAATATCAAAAGACTTTTAGCAAAAAAACCCAACTTTTATCTTGGCTTAGTGGGTTGAATTGAATTGCTAAGAGGTCACATCAGTGACAAAAGCGTACAAAGATTGTACATCTGGGGTAAAGTGGAACCATAGAGGAAAGGCAGAGTGGGACAACCTGTTTTGGTAGCAGGAAGCTGTTCAGTTGGCTTGGCTGTATCACTTGATAACACTCTTAATGTGACAGGGTAATAATTGACAAGTGAAATTTAATATACAGACACACAAAGTCCCGCACCCATGAAAGACAGCCCTCACCTTCTGTATTCACTGGTAAATCAGCCCTCAGGAAAGTGTTTTCCCCTCAGGAAAGAGATCTCAGACCTCTTGTCCATGGCTCTTTGGAAAGAACAGGCCAAGAAGTGACCCATGCAATGTTTGAAAATAGTAAGAAAAAAACCAGAAGCAAGAAATGAGCAGGATACTGTTGCTATAAAATCATATCTTGAACACTGCATGTAGTTTTGTCCACATTGTCTGAAAAGAAGTATAAATAGAAAACATACAGGGCAGGATAAAAAGATGGGGAATGGTTTCTGTTTGAGGGGCTCAGGTTGCAATCCCAGAGCAGACTATGGATTTACTGCTGCAATCCCACTCCACACTTCCTCATGCTGTCACTGAGCTGGTTCAGCACAGTAACCTGGTAGAAAACACATACGCACTAAAAAAAAGGAAGAGTTTCCTGCCAGGTGACTGAGCTGAAATGGCACAGCCACATCTGTGGACGTGGGCAGGGGGACACAAAGTGGCGACCAGTCCTAGGAAACCTCTGCATTCAGCTGTAGCTTCATAAACCATTTTGGCCAGGACTGCTGATGAAATTAGTCCCAAGCTCCTTTGCCTGCAGCTACTCGCTCTTGCCCCTGAAATCCTCTCCCTTTTGGTGTTTGTGCAGCTGTTCAGCAACTCAGTGGGGGAACTGATCTGAAACAAAATTAATCATTTTTGTTGGATTATTCTTGAGGTTGCAGCATGCTAGCACAAGAAATGGATGTGGCCAAAGGACAGGAAAAAGCAAAAGGGACTGGAAGGACTGCTCCTTTGAGCAATGCCAGCTCAAAGGGATTTGGAAACAAGAGACCAAATCTCCTTAGTTCAGGAAAAAGGATGGTTCTGAAATTATATGAGAGAGGTCTATAAACTGGTAGGGTGGAAACAAACAGGGCATGATCATTCACTGTTTATTAGATGACAAAAATTCAAGTACCCTGTAAAAGTACTAAGCACTGGATTTAGAACTAGCGAGAAAAAGTTCCTGTCTAGCCTTTGTGTAAATTTGAGACCTTTCCACCACTCCTGGAGGCCAGGTGTACCAACAGATCAAAAAGGTGTTTCACAAATTCATAGAGAAGTGGTACATTTGTGGCTGTTAGGGTTGCAGTGGATACAGTCTTCACCTGAGAGCTTTTCCTCTGCACTTTAGGAGATGAAAACAGAAAGAAAAGGCTGCTCAATGGCGGTTTGTATGTTTTTATACCTCTTGTATCTCTGCTATTGGCCATTGTCAGATAGAAGATACTAGCCTAGGAACCGTTGCTTTGAATGAGGCTGGCTCTTCTGTTTTCATCTACTTCAACTATACGTGATATGAATACATTGTTTACATTTGTTATATTATATTTGCAGTAATTATCGTGGAGACACAAAGTCTGTATTAGATATACCTAAGTAACAAGGTTAGACTAGACAAGTCCTTTTCCTGGAACAAATGATGCCACGGAAGTTTTCTTGAAGAATTCATAGATATGGTGTTACTGGAGCTATCTGTCACATTGACCCTTCAACAGAGCAGTGCAGATAAAAGGGGTGGCTTTAAAGCAGTGGCAGTGGATAGCCTAAGTGCAGCTCTGAGCTCTGATCTAGGTTACAGCTGACAGAGTTTGCCACAGTGGACGTGTCCTGTGTAACTACAGATGGACAAGGGACAGTAAAGCATGGCTTGCAACATATTGATAATAAACGACATTCATGTCTTTCCTGGGGAGTTCATCCTACAATATCGGAACAAATTGAAAATGCATTTCTGACGAAAACTTGTGCCGGTGTGTGGGGAGAACCCAAGTTTCTAATTTATGGCAGGACTGGGCTGGGTTGGTGCCAGCTTCTCCCTTCCTAGGGATGAGCCCCGGAGCTATTAAAGAGATGTGCCTGGAGGTGAGGGCGCAGTCTCCCCGCCCGCTCCCCGCGTCCTACCGGCCGCCCATCGCCCCGCCCCGCCGTGCCCGCCCCCGCCGCTCGGCACGGCCGCTCCCGGGCGGCCAGGCAGGTACGCGGGGCCGGCCCTGGCGGCCGCTCCGCTCCGCTCCGCCGCGAGGTGTGTCCCTGAGCGGCGGCTCGGCGCTGCCTGGCGAGGATTGGGCAGGGCGGGCGAGCGGCTCCGCGGCTCCCCCGCCGGGCTCCGCCGCCGCGCTCCCGCAGCAGCAGCGCGCCCGCC
>VXBQ01002751.1:244723-355032 GCA_013400175.1 Phainopepla nitens
GGGGTGGGGGTCGGGGGAGGCGGGGAGGGCTCGGCCGTTCACGGCTGGCTGTCCTTCCTCCCGCTGCTCTCCTCCTCCTCGTCGTGCTGCTGGCCTCCCCCGCGCCGTCCCGGCGCTCGGCTGCCCAGCCGTGCTGCTGCGCGCCCCGGAAGCTGCCCAGTTCCTGCGGCAGAGGCAGCGGCGAGCCTACCAGATCTTCGAGGAGACCAAGCAAGGACACCTGGAGAGGGAGTGCGTGGAGGAGCACTGCAGCAAGGAGGAGGCCCGGGAGGTGTTTGAGAATGACCCAGAGACGGTAAGGACGCAGAGCCGCGGCGGGATTTGGGGGGTTGTCCGGCTCTGCGCTCCCGCCCACCCTCTATCCGCGGCTGGATGCCAGCTACCGGCACAGCTGGGAAAGGCATCGAGCGGAGGAGGACCCAAGGACAGTAGGTGAATGACTGGAAGAGACACACTAGTGCTCAGCCTGCACAAGGGCAGTGTCGGGGCTGTGCAGTCAGGAGCGCCTCGGTGAGCGCGGTCTGGGTGAGCAGCCCAGACTGGCACTGGCGGGCAGGACTGTCACTGGAGGGTGGAAGGGTCCTGTTCACCCATGGTCTAAATCCATGAAGCGAGACCAGTGCAACATAATGATAAAGCTTCTCTGTCTGGATACCTTACCATCCCTGCTCTTCCTTCCAGCTTCCCATGCCAGCTGCGTGTAAAATCCCCTTGGTGTTGCAGCATATGTCACAATTGGGGCTTCTCAGAAGAATGTCCTTAACCGCTCTTAAATCAGTGGGGGGCAATTCAGCTTGGTCAGCATCTTAGAATCAGTAGGTTCAGGACCTGTCACTACAACAGCAGGGGAACATATACATGGGAATGTGGTACTGCTGCGCTTCTAACACTCTGGATTCGCACAGTTACAGACTGCACACCACACACAGAGCTGTCTTTTCCAGTCTTATCAAGGTTGACTTTCACTTCAGTCTTCTCACTTTGAGCAGCATGTGGATGCTTTACTAAGCTTGGCTTAGTAAAGTGACTCCTCCAGTCACTCTACACCTCCTCTCAACACTGTTTTGGATAGGCTGTTCTCATTGCAAAGACTATCTGGCATTGATTTAGCAGTGGGAAGTGGATTTTCCTGGTGTTCAAACTGAAGCTCAGTTCTGCACAGCATGTTCCTGTTAATGGTATGATGCTCTAGGGAGAAGATAGGACAGAGAGGGAGGGANGAGAGAGAGAGAGCGCACGTGTATTTGTACACAGAGGCACAGACCACAGGCAAGGGAGGCACTCAGCAGAGGAGAGGTTTTGTGCTTCAGTAAGGCAAGTCTTGACACGTGTGCTTCATTAGCAGCCTCAGCACCTAATAGACAGTGCAGTAGCTTGCTGTCACAAGGCAATAACAAGTACAGCAAAAGCAAAGTGATAGATTTTTGACAGTCTTTATTTTCAAGATTTTGGAGCACTTGCCAGGCATTGTTTAATGTTACACCTTTCATGTGTATGTGTAGTCACATCTGTATGTAGCAGTGTTTGCTTCTGTTCTGCAAAAACTGAGCTACTTCAGAATGTGGATAATTTTAATGGGGTGACAGTGGCTGACACAACCACTCCCATATTCTTGTGGAGTAATATGACTTTAAACTCAATATAAATATTCATCACATAGAGTACAGGGAAAACTATGATGAGTGTGATTTTGTAGCCTTGTGGAACAAAGGTGATCTAAGGTAACTACTCTTGCTAACTGGATGCTGGCCAAGAAAGTAGCCAAAGGCAATGCATTCATAGATGAGTTTGAGGGTAGGATAGTGTATAAATACGTCAGGAGTTTTTAACAGCATTTGATACTGATTTTGTAAATTGTAAAGAATACACTGCTCTCCTACTGAAGGGAAAATAGTGAAATCATTTTGGTTTAAAATCTTTTTACATATAATATAAATTCTTTGAGATACCATCATACTTTCAGTGTGTTTTGTAGGACAATGCTGGCTTTCTGTCATTGCAAGTGATTTTGATTTTTTGGGGCATTTCCTTTGCTATTGCTTGGAGGTTTCACTCTGTTCTGAAAACTTGAAGAAAGGCAAGATGGGCTTCTAATATCTGTGCCTCCTAACCTCCTAACTCTTAACTCCTGGCTACACCAGGATGCTTGGATCTGTATTGACATAAGGTCCTAACTTTTCTGAGACTCAAGCCTTCCAAGAGCTGTGAAGTTGCTTGTTAAATGCAGTATGTCCTACTCCTTGCCCTACTTTACTTCAATTTGATCGAGAAGCAAGTGTGCCATAATATATCAGGGGGATTTATGGCCCTTCCTGTCCCTTTTGCAATCAGTATGTGACATGAAAGCAGCAGCTGCTGCTCAGTAGCAGCTTTCTAATGCATGGTGGCAGAGGTTATGTATGTGGGCTGTTGCTACTCTGCACTGGAAGATTTCACTGTTTTGTAATGCATAGGTGACTACTCCTCCAGCAATACCTGTGGATTTCATGGACAGAGAATTAGTTCACAATGGAAGTGTATTTTAAACAGTAGAGAGTTGTGCTGTCATTTCGCTGATCCTGTGTTGTACCTCCAGTCCTAGTGACTGACAGAAGAAGGAAGCTAGTTGAGACAGACCTGACTTAGGAAAGCCAAAAACTGTTATAAACAACACCAAGATTTTTGAAGAATTACAGTAACTGGCAGTCCTGCTTCAGCATATTGCCAGGCTGCAGCTGATCTGTGCTGGTAAAGTGAGCCTTTATTGGCCAGCGAAATGTACAGATTGCTGTTGAGAGAAGACGATTCCTTGTAGTTTGGGAAGGCTGGAATTTCTGCATGTGCCTGCTGAACCTGGTCACAGGGTTTAACTAGTTAGGTTGTAGCAGAAAGAAACAGCTGTAGCACTTTTTGCCCTGTGCTGAGCTCTGTGAGGCTATGCAGGCAAGTCATGACGAGCACAGCAGCGCAATCTGTCCTGTTGCATCTCCCATGCTTTAAAGCAGCAGATGAGTATCTGTGTAGGCATTTGGCTGTTTACTGTCCCACAGGAGCAATGGTCTTGCAGCCTTGACAACTGAAAGTTAATTTCAGATTTGTTAATCAATCTTGATGCTTCTCAGTTCAACCTCAAGAAAGGCTTGTGATGTCAGACCAAAAGTCCTGTCCCTCTTCCCCTTTCCCCTCCATTAGATGCTAATGAAATGTATGAGTCTTCTTACCAACCTTGCCATTATTGACCATCCTGTGGTTGTGTGAAGACAATTTCAAGGCTTATTTCAAGACCTATGACCTAAAGATGTGATAGGAAATTGCATTAATTGGTTCAATAAAACTGTTCCAGAAGTTGAGGTAAGACGAAGCAAGGCTGTAATGTAGCTCACATGATAAAGGCAAAATCATATCTTCAAATCAAATCATGCCTTCCCAGGTAAAATCTTATCTTTATGCAACCAGTTGTAACATCTAGCCAAGAATTTTACAGAAGGATATCTATTTCCTGGACAGACCAGTAAAATAAACAAAGTGTCGCATACCTATACCAGAGCACCGTTTTTCTGTGCCTTCCATTGTTTTGGTGATCAACTCTCCAAAGCAACATCTGCAGGCAGCCAGCAGAAGATGCACGTTCTCTGAAACCTGGATGTGGATTTTGCCACATGTGCGATTACTTACATCAGCTGCTAAGAATAGTGTATCAGGCGGGGCCCTAGAGCCATTCATGTGCACGGCAGTGCAGCTTTTGTCTTTTATGTTACGGAAAATATAAATATCAGCTCGCTCAGACTAGAGGAAGGAAGATCAATTGAAACATTTTTAGACTGTTTTTTTATTTTTTTAGTGGCAGAACAAAACTCAGTCTGTGCCACTTGTATGACTATACATGGTAAAAGCAAGTAGCCTGGATTAATGAGTTTTGCAGCCTACCTTTTTTCATGAAGCTGATTATAACATCCTTAAACATTACTGCAGAATTCTGGGATGGCTCCTGTTTTGTAATTTCATTTTTGCTAGAAGTGCCAAAGAGAAAAATTAAAAGATAATGTGGTGGTAAGAAAAAGAAGGATGGAAAATATCTTGGTGGGAGGTATGTAGACTGTTTCTAAATGTGACCTATTCAAAATATATGCTAGGTGTGATAGATGGGATGAAGTTGCAAAATGTCTTGGATACAGAGATAAGAATGTTATCTTATTTAAGATGTGGACAAGTCCTTATAAAAGCAGCACTGCAGAAATATTTGACCTTGGTATGCAGTCAAGGTATTACAGCTTGTTAAGCGACTGAGAAATTACTCTGGAATTTGGTTGACCCGTTCTAAAAATCTGGTCATCCAAGCATGTAAAACAAAGGGCAGAAGGGAGTGTAGATCCTGATCTTCTCAGAAACACTGTATTTCACTGAAGAAAAAAGTGTCCTTGTGCAAGGAGTTTTTCTGTTTTGGAAGGCTGAGCATAGGAAGGATGTTTGAGTGCAGCCTCTTATCCTTTGGTACCATAGTACAGCATCTGTCCCTGCACATCTTGCTTGCTGTAGTTACTGCTGAAGAGTTACTGCTCTTCCTGCAGCTCACCACTGAAATTACCTTGCTGAATGCATTGGAAACTGTTAGGCACACCAGAAACGCTGATGTAGGTCAGCCTGGCCACCTGTGTTTACTGTTTATGGATTTGGCCCTCAGTAGAGCACTGTGGAAAGCCAGCTGGTTTCCATGTGCGTGCAGAATGGACATCGGATTCATAGGCAGGCACGTGAAATTTTTTTTTTGAAGGACTTGCATCTAAAATGTTATTAAAATCTACGGCTTGTCAGATACACAAAACACTGGCAGAGAATCACAGCGTAACTCAGGACTGAAGAGAAATCTACTCCACTCTCTCACTCATGACAAGGGCAGCAGTGACATCAGACCAAGTTCTTGGGGGCTTTTACCAATCTTGTCTTGAAAATTACTGATCCTAACAAGACATCCAGCAATGTCAGCATTCTTTCTGCTAGGCTGAGTTTATTGAGAAGCTGAAATGCTGATGAAGCAATGTATAGGGTGTGATAAGGGTCTGTTTGGTTGGTTTTCAGCGTGTGGATGGCTCACTTGGTTTTATTTTTTATATGTTCCATAACATGACATGGTCTTGATAACACAGATGAGCTTCATCCATGGGCTAGGGTCATCCAAACTTCATTCTGATCTTTTGGAAGGCATGCTTGTCAGGCAATGTTTAGATGTTATTTCTAAGAATAACAAGGTAGATACACACTTGTAAATGTTAATCAGGAAAGTATGAAGGAATGTAGAGGGAGGAGAGGAATTGCTTGGAGGGTAAAGCGGTGTAAAATTTCTTTAAGTAGTTTCGTGAATGTTGTGTAGTCTAGACATGAAAAATACTGATATCATCTTTAGATAGAAATGTCATCATCCCTGTATAGAATATTCCTTTCAAGATCCAAGCAAGAATCTGGTTTTATTTGCTGTGACAGTTCCTCTCAATATACTGATTTGTTTTGACATTTTGGCAGAGCATGGAGAAAGGGCTAGATTTATAGCTGGTATAAATTTCTTTGTATCTTCTTGTTGGTGCAGAGAGAGACAAAGTTATTGGAAAACTCTGTGCTGCTGTTTTAACCTGCTTGGACTCAGTACATGGAAGAATGGATTCCCAGGCACGGTGGTATCTGCTTAATAGCTTTTGAGAAAGAAAATATGCGGATATTTAGACTTTTGTTCAGGAATGGGTTAAAGGAGAGAAAAAAGAAGTAAAAATCTGAGTGCCCGGGTATATGTTGCAGTGGCAACCCAGCCTGCTGGGATGAGATCTGGGTGTCCACCAGGTGTTCTTCCTTCCCTTTCTTTCCTTCTTCCTTTGTTTATGGTTTGGAATAAAAAGCAAGGGAGCTTTGTACCAAAATCCGGTGAGTCAACTGATCTGCAAGGCAAAAGGATTGGACTTTGGACCAGGATGCACCCGTCTGCTTTGCAGTACAGACACAGAATTTGTTGGCAGTAGTGGTGTTTGGTAGCAGCAGGGTGACAAAAATACTCCTGCCTGCCTTAGGAGGAAGGTTAGGCACTTATTGGCTAAATGCTTCTTTATCAAAAGTTATTGAGAAAGACGAGCAAGTTTGCTGTTGGTGGAAGCAGCAACTCCATCAGCCCTGCTGGGCTCATACCTACCAGATCTGTATCAGTTTCCACTCATGGGAGAGCAGCCCAAAAATTCAGAATAGACCTGGAAATACTGACACAGCACATCACAGAAGTAGTATACGTTAAATGTCCTGTGCAGCAGGAGGGAAGGAGCAAGAGAAGACAAAACGGACTAATTTTGTGATGAGGGGCTGTCTGAAGATAGGGTGGAAAAAGGTGCTAAGAATGGCAAAAAAATTGAAGGGGGAGTTTATACTGGTTTCAAGATGGATGACAATGGAAAAAGTAGAAGAAGTTTTGGTAAGTCAGTTTTCTAGAGCAGTACAATAAGTTTTAGTAAATACAGGAGAGGGGAAAAAGACAAATAATTAAAAAAACAGTTTTGTGGGCATGAGCTTAATTAATTTTGTTTTTTAAATCAAAAAAAAAAGGAGCAGCCCACTGGGAATTAATAAAATTTTTTAGTGCAACTGCTTATGAATCAGGTAAGAGAAACATTGAATGTGTATAAATTGGCAGCTGTGATTCATGTGTGTTCCATATTCTGAGTGAGCTTAATGAATTATAAGCAGTCCCTTTCCACTAAGTATGAAGAACAAGGATGGAAGCACAGATTTAGAAGAAACTGAGAAAGAACCCAGCAGCAAGGTTTACTTCTCCCCTCACATCACTTTCCAAGCTTTGGTTTCACACTGGGGATTCAGCAGACCTAGTAGAGATAAGCAACTCCTTTGCTGTTCTTTTCACCCTTCTTGCACAGCAATTTGGGTGACTGCATGGACCTGTCAAAGTAACCTAACCTAAAAAAAGTCTTCTGCAGCTGGTTCCCCAGTCCAGCAGGGGCTGACACACTGGAAAGGACAGCCTAGGTTAGCAGGAAAGGCAAGGTGCTGGAAGAGAAACAGAAATGGTTGTCACAGTTCAGCCTGTCAAACCAATGAATGAACAACCAAGCCTTGGAGAATCTGATTGAAGTTTTTCAGCAGGTTTCTCTTCTGTATCTTTGTTTTCATCACAGTTTTGTTATGACTGCTGTTCTGTAGGCTCCCCATGCATGGACATCTGTGGGGAAATTTACTTATTGATGATTTGTGTTTTCTCCCTGTTCCTTTGAGCACCTGCAGTGGGAACTACAGGAAGAGCAAAGTTGGGATGTGAGGAGAATACCCAGGGAAGGAACAAGTGTTGGTTTGTCATCACTCTACACAGCTGCCAGGACAGAAGGATACATATATTAAGAGATAATAGGAGAACGAGTCATGCTTACACTGCACAGAATCACATGTACCTGGAAAGCTACCATATGTGGCTGATTCCTGGAACTGGGAGTTCTAGTTCAATTCCAGAAAATATTTAGGACATGAACAGAAAAGCAAAAATTACTTAATTATTAAAATAAGGAACAGGGAAGTATGAGATCAGATTCTGTTACAAGGGCCTGGTGTCATCCAAGATGTCACTTCCCTATTCCTTACTTGCCTGTGCCCTCTGAGTCCAAATCCTTAAATGCCTTAATTGATGATTGAGTGATTGAGTGCTGTTAGTATTAGTTGCAACCTCTGCAGATAAGCAAGATCCAAAGAAACAGTGTGATTACATTACAAGGAGGGAAAAAACATCAGTGTATAAAATGTCACAGAACCTATGAAAGATCATAGATATTTAAAACCATGTTTGATGGGATGTACTACATGTTCTGTTTTAAATATGGCTAAAATAATTACAGAGTAAATGTAGATGGTGTTGGAGAGACAGTCTTACTTATGCTACGTGTTTTGTCAGATACTGTTTTCCTTAATTTGACTAAACTGTCTGAGTGAGTGTTAGTTTACCCGCTTACAAAAACTGTAACTCTTGCAACAAGTCAACAACTTGTTGCTTCAAACAAGCAACATTGAGTGAACATTTGTCATCAAATTGAGATCTTGCGCATTATTGCAGCTGGAGGGAAAGTAGCCTTTCAGTTCTGAAGCAGTGGAGGAAACCTCAAGGCATTTGTGATCAGATTTCTGTCAGAATAACTTAAAAGCACATGCAACCAATTGGAATCATACTACAAATTATTTTTGTAGAATATTTGGCACCAGTTTTATCCATTTCACACTGTTTACTATCTAATCCAACCCTGCCTCAGGCCACCTATAGAAATGATGTCTCTGTGCCTTCTGCATCTTCACAAAATGTAAAGTATCTGTGACATACGTGAGCTTTTTTCTGTCTTTTCTTTCCTTTCAGTAATTTTTTTTCCCTCCCCTTTATTTTTGCATTCTAATCATTGGTGGGCTTTTCCTCATTGCAGAGAAACAGTTTTTGCTGAAGTGGCACCTCAGTAAGCTATTGGGAAGCAGTCTTGATCCCCAGAATAGAGCAAAGGAAGTTACAACAATAGATGGGTTTTGTTTCAGACTTGAGGATTCTGCAGTGGTCTCTAGTCTCTATGGAAGACGTCATGCTGGAGAGTATGGTCTTGAATGCTTCTATTTTGGAAAGTTCAACAACTTGGTAGAAGGGGCAGTCCCAGTCTTTGTGCACCTGAATAGCTGGACAGTGTGAAGCGGATACTTGACAAATGGGCAAAAAAATCTAAAAGCTACCCTAAGCAGCTGTAACTTGGGTAGTAGGAGATGAGGCTTGCAGGCTGCTTTTGGATTGTAATGTGACCTACTTGCTTCTCTAATGCCCCACTTGCCAAATTGTGGAGAGAAATTCTCTTTGCTCTTCCTATAGAAAATACAGATTGCCACAAAGCAAAATGGGAAGCAAATTAACCTGGCTGAGTGATGGGTCCCTCATGATGAGAAGAAAAGCTTGTGCAGGCAACATGGCATTCATTTGAGCATAAATTCTATAACTACTGGTTCTACATATTTAAAATTTTTAATTGCAGGACTGCTTAATGTCCTGATATAGGAGGAAGGGCCCAATCATGCAGTGTGAGATTTGCTATGCACCTAAAGTCTGCACTCTAGGGCTGAGTTTTGAAAAAAGGGGAGTTCTCCAGCATTAGTGAGATTTGGCTACTCAGGTTGTAACAGTTGAAAACTGGCAAACACTGAGTTATAGCAAATTGTGGTTAGTAGCAGTAATTTCTTCAAGGATAATGCAAGCGCATTGTGTGGAAACATGAAGAACATTTATAAATGAGGTCTGGCCATGCCCAAGACAAACATTCAGTCCCGAAGGAAAGAGGAAAAGGGAGAGTCATTACATGGAAATGAGGAAAGGGCACAATGTGGGAGTTGTTGCTACTCTCTTACATGTAACTAGGTAACTAAGAAAGCGCTTTTTAGAAATCACTGTTGCTAACACAAGTCGGTGAAATGCCCCAGTGTTGGTGGCACTGCAGTTACAGAATCACAGACTGGTTGAGGTTGGCAGGCACCTCATGGCCTTTTGGTCCATCCTCCTTGCCCAAGCAGGGCCACCAAGAGCCAGATGTCCAGAAACATGAACAGCCCTCCTATAAAGTATATCTTCTATTTGTGGCCTCTAGAGCTCAAACATGATTTTCATTAGATTCCGTGCCTTATAGTCTTACCTGACCTGGTAGTCAAGCAAAGAACAGAAGCAGTAAGCAGGCCCTTTTTTCTGAGGTGTCCAGTGTTACCAATTACTTTAAAGTAAAGCAACAGTGAGAACATTTTCCTGGTGTTGACAGGGTCATTGTTATGTTTTCAGAAGGGCTATTTTTATACAGTGACTCGTGTTAACGCCTGTTCTGATTTGGTGTTTTTCCATCTTCTCTAAAAATGCAGCAGGACTAATGCATATCCCATGTAATTACACTAACTTCTGGATTTTACCACTGTGGACTTTGGCCATAGAGTTGAAAATAGAGGGTGACTCCAGTCACAATGTAGGTTTCCTTTGGCAAGGGAGGCTGGCATGGATGTTTCTGCCCCTTCCACTCCAGAGCTGTGAATTCTTATCTTGATGTTCCTGTTCTCCTCAGTTGTTTCAATGAGAGGCGTTGTGGGTGAGGCCCCAGAGAAAATGCTCTTATCAATTGGAGGCAAAATGCCAAATATAAAAATTAACAACCTGGAGTTTTTGAGGGGTTGTTTGCTTGGGTTAGTTTTTCTGAGGACACTTTTAAAATTATGCTCTCTTAGGTATCCAGACTAAGTGTTGTAGTGCTATTTTATCAGGGTAATAGTAGGCTCCAGCTGCAGGTGGGAGAGGAACACCTTAGCCCCATGAACAGAATTCTTATGCCCATGTTTGGTGTCATTCTACCTTGAAATAAAAGCGTGCAACTTAGATCTTGCAACACTGTTGTGGAAGCAAATAATTGCATTTAATGCATCAGAAGACTTGCTTCTAACATGTACATATATTTATGTGAAAGGGGTGGGGGCTTGTAGAGCTTAAGTCTTTTGTGTTGAAGCACAGCTCAGTCTCCTGGACAGGATGAGAAAGGTCTCTGGAACTGAGCTGAAACAGGCAAGTCAGAACCTGCCTGGACAGACTGGCCTGGTGCCATGCTTTTCACCTCCCTGAAAGCATGGAGATGTGTAGATGTTAGGCACTTCCCAGTCTCTCCTGTTTCTTCCTCTTTACCTGAGATCTCTGCTGAGCTGTGCTTTGGGTAGCACATGGTGTGTAACTCACGGGTGAGTTACAGCTCTGGTGTGTAGCTCATACTACGTGTTTGACCTGTAGTGGCAGCAGATAAAAAACGTAATTTACAAAAGGACCATTCACGTTTCTAGGGCAGCACAGGCTGCCAGTGTCCTGCTGCCAGGCCTTTGACTATTGTAGCTTCTGCCATCCCAGTCAGACTGGTTGATATGTGGAAATCAGACAGACAGAAAGTTTGGTGGGTCACAAAGAAGAGAGGTGGAAATACATGGAAATTTTCTTGGTGGAAACAGTCACAGAGGTTGGAGTTTTTGAAGCTACATTCGTGATGTTTGGTCTCTTGTGGAGGTCAGAGCTTCTGCAGCCTTTGTCTGCCTTTTGCCTGCACTGGGACAATACTACTGGACAGATGGGCTAAAAAGTTTGGTGAGATCAGTGTCTGTGCAGCAGCCTGTCCAGAGGATGTTTATGTCCAACATGTATTTGTTTATCGCTTTTTATTTAAAAAGCCAATTGCTCCTGCTTTTATTTTCAGCACTAATTAGGAAGCAGATCTAAAGGGAAAGAGCTGACCACACTTAAATGTTGACCTTTTTGTCAGAATCCAAGCTAAAAATTTAACACTTAAATAATTCTGTGGTGATTTTTGCCACCCTAGTGGTAACAGTTAAATAACTTCCTGTGTTTTGATCCTATGAACAGTGTGTGACTTTCTGGATGACAAGAAGTTTATTGAGCCTGAAATTGAAGGTGGCTTGTTGGGAAATCAGCAAAATAGTAACAGGGAATCTTTGCCAACTCCTTCTCAGCAAGCCTCAAAGAATTTCTCTTGGCATTTTTGTAGAATCCTGAAAATACAATTGAACACTTCTAGTAGAAAGAAGATGAGTTGCACGCTTTTGACAGGGACCTAACCCTGTATAGGATTTTCATTTTCCCTGACATCTGGGGGTCATTACACCTTAGTACATCACAGAAGACTGAAAAGACATTGAAGAGCTGAGTGCTCACATGAGAAATAATGTGTATCTCTACCAGTTTAGGCACAGCTTGAATTTTTAACCAAGAAAAGTTCTCATCGGTGTTTTTTGAAAAGGGACTGCAGTTTAAGCAGATTCCTTTTCTCAAGGTGTAAGGTCATTCATCCTTCATTCTTGATTAATCTTTTCTCTGAATGTAAATACATTGCCATTGTGTTTACAGAAGCCAGCTGTAAGAAAAATTTGGTTTGGAAAAAAATGAAAAGCTGATCATACAGGAATGAGTAATGTTAGAACCTGTGAGCACATGTCTTTATTTTAGAATGGTAGTATCAGCAGGTTTTGTAAACCTGGAGAAGTGCTACTGATCAGCAAATGCTTTTGTATAACATAAGCAAATGAGAAGGACAGGGAAAGAAGAGTTAAGTTTCTATTAATAGCCTCCTGTTTAAATCACTTGGCTGCATAGTTTGTGGAATGAAGTTTGTGGTGGTACAATGCCTTGGAGTTTCACTTATCTGCTGTTCAACTGGCATTGAATCAATACACAGTCAGTTTGAATTTGGAAGTTACTTTTACAAAAGTAAATTCTATACTACTTTTCTAGCACTCAACTGATTCATCAGAGGTCAAGGAGAAAATGCCTTTGCCACCACTGACAAGGAGCAATTAGGCTGATAGCCATGAATATGAAAGCTCCTATTTATTGTCCTGTGAGTGCCAAAGCAGTTGTTCTTGCCAGAGTCTGCATTATCCTGTTGGTGGCTAAATACATCTGCACATTCTTGTGAAGTACATGGAATAAAGGGGAAATAATGAAAGAAATGTTTGGAATATTTTATTACAAGGCTCTATATTTTTCTCCTCAAGTGCTGGTTGAAGTTCAGTTTGTGGTTATAGCACAAATGGGCACCCATATGGATACTTCGACTGCTTAGGTTTATTTTTATTTTGACTGCATTTTTTTGACTTGTCTTTTCCAAAATAAACCTTAAAAAAAAAAAAAAAAAGAGAGAGAGAGAGCAAGGACCATAGTGGGTTCTGAGCTTATCACTCTGATGAAACATTTCAAGCTGAAGAAACATTCCAAAGCTCAACCCCAAAAGATGCCAAGCATATCACCCTCATGTCAGAATTGAAAATTAACGTAAGTGTAAGCTGCTGCTCCTACTTCTTTGCTGATGCTCTCATAATTTAGGCTGAATATTTACATGGTGCATTTCAGTAACTGGAGCATATTTGCCAGTAGCAATTGATTCTTCTGGTAAATGACAGCAGTGCAATTGATTGCACTGGACAGTCCAGATCAAACTGAATCATGGTGTGTTCCTGTCTCTGTTGTTTATATATGCCTGTATAGATCCAATCCAAGCATCTGTAATAAGAGGAGAAGATAAAATAGTTTCTTCTCTTGCACTTTGTATAGACCAATTTAATTTTTTAGGATGTAGGGTATCTACTGTCTCACTGGAGGTAGTGGTTTATGGAAATTGCTCCTCTTGCATGAAAGGGAATTACACTGTTCATATGCTTACATAATTAGCTTAGAAGTGCTTTATTTTAAAAAAAAATAAGCACTGATACAATGTATAAGTTTTTCCTCATTCAATGCCCCAATTATGATTTTAACAGCACTTGAATTAGTTACTTATATAATATGAAAACCAGCATGAAAATGGAAAAAAAAAAGCTTTTTTCCTGGCCATGAAGTTCTGTACTTTTTTAAGACTGTGATGCAATTATCAGCTTCAGCCAACCTCCCATTCTTCCATGCAGCAGGACTGCATTTTTCTGCTGTTCCCCTCTGCTGGTGCAAGCAGTCATGTGACTCACAAGGCCTCACCAGGCTGACCATTCTAACATCCAAAGTTAGATTCACATCACATCAGCAAAATCATGCTGCTCTCACTGTATGGCTGCACTTTGTTGACACAAAGTAGGAAACAGTAATGCACGACCACGTACCACGAGAGGAATGGCAATGCCCTTTGCAGTCTGGTTTTAGAGTAATGGACGTCAGTCTTCCCCAGTCTTGCAAAGTGTCATTGCTCCCTTCTTCGAACATCCAGGATGTGATGTGTGGGTGGTACAGCAATGGGTGCTGTTTGAGTTGTAGGGTGCTCCTTGTACGAGCAAAAGGTACTTTTTCTAGTGGCTGTGGTGTTCATGTCCTGCATCAGCAGAACGCCTTCGAGGAGGCAGAGGGTTACTGAATGATCATATACTCTTCCCTCTAGGGTTTTGCCCCTAGATTCCAATTCCTTTCCCTACCTCATGCCATCAGCAGCAGCTTTATCTCTTGGAGGGTGTCTTCATGCTCAGTCACTGACCAGATCAGCTGCTATCAAAAAATACCTTGAGACGAGCTAATGTTTCTTTCCTTTTCAAATGACAAAATACATGTATAATTCTGTGCTGCTTCTGGTTCTGAATAAAAGGAAATTAGGTGTTTGGAATTGTTAAACAGCTGCCATACAAGACCAGTAAAGTAACAGCAGCTCTTAAATAGCATGAAAATAGAAGCAAATATGATTCAGTAAATCTTTGTTTTTGTTTTTCCCCTTCTACAGGAATATTTTTACCCGAAATACTTGGGTGAGTTGCAGCTTTTATTTTCACTTTGTGGGAGTGCTGGTATGTGCCTAACACTGGAGCTTGTCACAGCTGAAGTCTCTGCTAAGAAAAGTGATGGAAATCTGATTGCAATAAACATGCATTGCTAACTTTCAGGATAGATTTTATGTTCCTTATTGTACTTTGAGGAGTGTGTTTTTACTTATGTGTACATTTGCAGATAGAGATGCTTTATGTGTTTTCTGTATGTTAGAATCTTGATGTTGCATATATATGTGTGGCTTGCAGTGTTATGAAATAATTTGTAGTTTTCTACCTTTTTCCTTTTTTAATTAAGTTAGTTATTAACTAATCTCCTTTAAAACAAAAGGCGCCTGGTTGAACTACTGACTTATTCTATTGACTATATCACAGTCATGGCATCATACTGTTTTCTATTCATGTTTAATACATTGTACTTAAAATCATAAATGCCACAGTGGGAGGAAAAAAACGGGCTTTTTAGATATTTGCAGTTTATTTGGTCAAATTGGAGTAGCTACTTCCATAGTTTTAGAATCATAGTAGCATCTGGCTAAGTGGTCATCCTCTTCAAATGGCTTTTAACTGCTGTACATCAAAGCTAAAAGATTTTGATGAACTTCAGAATTTTAAGGCATCTGGGAGATGATAATATTGCATAGATTTTGGAATCACCTTCCAAGTCCTTGCAGGCCAGGTATCATTTTACGTGCTTCGAACAGCTGTCCTTCACCACTGTAATAATAACAATTTCATTTTCTCTTTTTCAGCTTGTATTCAGAAATATGGGTCGCCGTATACGAGAAATCCAGATTTCCTTACATGCGTTCATAGTAAGCATTTTTGGTTTTTATATTGTATTGAATGTTCTCTCATTCTACCTGAAAGTGTGTGACTAGCTCAGGCATCTCCATTTTTGGTAGTATTTCAATACTGATCTTCCTGTTCTCCAGGCTTAAGACTTCATACCACTAAACAAAAAGTTTCCCATTTTATACCCTAAAGCCATCTTGCTGTCATGTTTTAGTTCTTTGATATTTTATGATATGCAAGTTTATTTCCCACCAGTTTCCCAAGGTTTGAATAATATGAGAAGCTAGAGAGACAAGAAATAGGAGGTACCACTATTGTGGTATGTTTTCTATTCTCTTGAATGTTAGCTTTGGCTCACCCCCAAGAAAAAAAAATTAAGCAACCTCAAGAAAAGTTTAAAGTCTAACCAGGCTTGTCTCAGCCTTCTTTGCATTAAGAGATCAGTTTCATCTATCACGTGACTATACTTTGAATATTGCTGTCTTTAAAACTTCAAATCAATTTGGAAGCCAAACTGATAACTTTGTAGAGGCCGAAGGGGATTTTTTCCACAAGAGACGAGAATTGAATGAATTCTTCTAATACCTTCCTAACTGCCTTTTGAAGCTTAGCAGTGCTAAAGGTAGAAAACTGCATAAGTATTCTAAATATGTCCTGTGAGCAGTTCAAATGTGGAGAAAATCAGATGTACGTATATTTGTTTTCTTTTTGGCCCTGGACTTCAGTCTTTTATTGTGATCAAGTTTAATTAGTCATGTGTTCATATAAGTGCTACCAAAGCAGGATCACCATTTAGTCAATTTTCACATTTAAAAACTGCATTGAAACAACCTTTTTGAAGAGTGAATTCCAAGGTTAGTAAGTGGCGTGTGAAGAATTTCCCTCACATATTGCAGCATATTGGATGCTGAGTCCTTCGAACCGGGAATTCTCAGACCTGTGGAACCTGTGCTGGCTGCAGCATGCCAGCAACTCCAAACTGGGATGTGAGGCTGAGTGCTTACATTTACCTGTGCATGTGGCACAGCAAAGAGGCAGGAGTTTCTGCTGAAAATGATGATATCAACTGGGAGCACTTGTTCCAAACAGCTAATCAGTGTTTCAGAAATGAGAGTCTAAAGGGTAGTGATGAAAAAATCTGAAAAAATAAAAGCTGAATAATGGTTTTTAGGGATTTCTGCCCATTGCAGATGCAGTGGTTTGGAAATAAAATGATAATATTTTCCCCCATTAAAATATTAAAAGGTTTTTAAATGGCTGAGTTTTGGCTAGCCATCATCAGTTCACAGGAGAAGTAACAGAGAAGGAGCCTGAAACGCGCTTGGAAGAGTGACAGGCTTCGTGCTTGGCCAGTTCTAGTGTGTCTCCTAATTTTTCACAGATGCTGCCAAAAGACTATGTAGCTCTATGGGTTTGTGCCTGCAAGACACTTCTAAACTTTGTTTCTTAACAGCCTTTTTCCTCTCAAAAGAAGGTAGTGGAAGGTTGTTCTTTTAAGCTGGTGTACAAAGACATTGAACAACCTAAGGGCTGGAGGGTGATTTACTGCACAGTTTTATACTGGAAATAAGGTAGAAATTTTGAGTATGACGGTGATTAGACAGCTTAGACAGAATATGTGAGGATTCCTAATTTCATAAACTCTTGAGATCAGGTTACAGCCAGGATTCAGCTCCAGATTCAGAGGATTTGATACAGTGTGTAAAGAGGTATTTCCAGCGTGGGTGCTTACGTGATCAATATTCCCATCAGAGTTAGCAGAGTTAATCTCCTCTGGTTCTAGAGGAATTCCTCCAAACCAAACTGTGTCTGCTCTGGGGAGACCTGAGTCCCTCTACAGACTCTGTTTATTGTAATATCTCCACTGACTGCAATGAGTATTCATAATTGCTTTGCAGATAGATGCTTACTTTACACATGAGTACTTATACTTTCTCTGCATATCTGAATCTTTTTCTAAAAGAGATCCTGCAGGTCATCTAGGAATTAAGGATTTGGTTCTGCAAGGCTTTGGAAAACTCTACAGGACTTTTGGGAAATGAAGCTTCACATGGCCTTAAAAAATACAGTGAGATTTTTTTTAGATCACATGAGTCTGCTTTTTACTATTAAATTACTGAGTGTAATATTGTTTGCAGCCTAGCATTTTATCAATATGAACCATTTTGTGGGTATCAAAAAACAAATTCACAGAACAAAACAATGAACTGAAAGCGGCAGTCAGCAGGCATAAACAAAGTCTTGCTTCCATAAAGATTTCAAAGATGGAATTGGTAGTTCTATTCTCTGTCTGCACTTGTGAGCCTCATAGGTGCTATCACACAGCTCAAAGCACATGAAAAGGTCATGCTCATCACTACTTTTAACAGCTTTGCTAAAATCCATCATGTAAATGAATGGAAACAAAAGCTCCGATTTTTAATTTTGCTATGGTTTCAATGAGGAGCGCCATCTACGAAGCCAGCAGAATAACACAACTGTGAAGCCACCAGAAGAGTATGAGAGTGTGTCCTATGTTCTTAAACTCCCATGATAAGAGAGAGCAAACAATCAGCAAAGTGCTGATGTGGTAGAAATCTCTGGGGTTGATGTCCATGGATTATACCATGGGTTGTTACCCTGCTGGGCAGCGTTACTAACATCTGGCTCTGCAAGGCATGGCAGAATCCAGTCTGAGGGGAAGAATCACAAACTTGTGGATACACCGGATAAGTTATGCATAACCCCACTGAGTTGATTTGCTTATTAAATGACTGAAAACACTGCCATATTTAGGAGACTTGGTGTGTACTGCAAAAAAAATAAAACAAAAAAACTGCTTACTATACCTAAACTGTTCTGTTTAATGTGCGCATTCCAATCTGTCTAGGACAAGCAACATCCTGGATGGACTTGCTCTATTGTGGCCCATTGCCACCTTAACCTGGCCTCTCTTTCCCCAGCTCCTCCACTTCCAGCAGTGTGTCAGCTGGGCAGGGGTTTATTGGAAGGTGTACTGGCAGGTGGATGTTAAGACAGCCCATGTAGCTGTGCTTTGTTTTCTGTGGCCTGGCCTCTTTGGCTGTGGCTTTGCCCCAGCTGTGCATGTTTGGAAGGTTTTGCCTGAACATCAGGAAATGCTTTTTCAGTGTGAAAGTGAACCAAAACTGGCACAGGTTGCCCAGGGAGCCTATGGAGTCACCATCCCTGGGATAATCAAAAGCCTTCTGGCCATGGTCCTGAGCAACTGGCTGTAGGTGGCCCTGCTTGAGCAGGAAGGTCACATAAATGACCTCCAGAGATGTCTGCCAGCCTCAACCACCTGAGATTTAAATCTGAGATAGTCAGTGCAAACAAAATATTTGCTGTTCAGTGCTTTATGAGACATCAAATGGAGCTGCTACTGCCTGCACTCAGAGAAGTGTTTAAGTTCTTTCAGAGCAGCTTCTCATGACAGTGGATTTCAGGATCACACAGAGGAAGCTAAGAAGAGACATATAGAAGTAGAATAATCCTGACAAAAGTAGGAGTCTTAACTTTTCTCAGTTTGAGAAGTCTGATGGGGCTGCTAATATACGAACAGTTCCTCTCCTAAAAGCCTCCCTACCATGCTGCAAAGTCATGTTTCAGAACATCAAGAGTCTGTACTGGCCTCAGCAGAACCAGTGCATGGAAACCAACGCAGATCTTTTCTGCTGCTGTTCACTTAATGTGTACACACTGGGCACTTCCAAATGCTGGGAGGAGATATGTGAAAAGAAAGGCTCTTGAACTGGTGAGCTTTGCAAACTGCAGAATGAGCTTCTGCACTGTTCCTTCTGGTTAAAGTTGTGGAAACAGTTAACACATTCATGTTTCTGAAGACCATTTATCTAGAACATTGGTGTTAACAGATTACTACTACACGACAGCTACCAACTCACTTTTTTGTGGAAACAAGGATGTTCTCTCATCCTTCCTTTAGCTACCTTTGTGAAGCACTGTCCCTGGGTGTTTTGCAGAAGTGTGGTGACTACTCCCCTGCTTCTTTCCAATGAGAAAACTCATTGCCAAATCCTGGAACTTGGCTTAAAAATCCCTATAGGAACATGGTGCTCTTTGTAAACTGGATTCATGGTTTTTCATTCAAGGCTATTCCTTGGCTGTTGATATATGGCTATTCCTTTTTTATTTTCATTCTATGTAATAGAAAATATCTAACAAAAATTTCATTTATAAACTTTTGCTAGCCAGAAATCTATCAGCCCTGTTAAGATCTTCATTTCAGCTACTAAAAGTGATTGAAAACAGTACCTATCCTTTCTTGAGTACTTTAGTTGATACTGCTACTTTTTTTCTCGAAAATTAGTGAGAGAAAAATAAGAAACTAGAAAAATAAGCTACTTTGAGTTGTTTCTTTCTGGATGTGTCCTTCAGATATGGGGGTGGTAGCTCACTCCCTTTTGCAATTAAGAGAATTCCACTGCATGTGCTCTGCAAAATTCCTGGCACAGTTTGTTTGGCATATGAGCACTAAGAATTAGCTTATAGTTTTGCCAGGTGCAAGTATTTTTGAGTGATTCCCAAATACTGTTTAAGCTTCCCATCTTCTAATGAGAGTGAAACACCTGGTTGTCAGTGACTTCAATGTACTGTTCTGTTTTGTTTTGGTTTTTTTATTCCTTGTGTAAATTAGATTTGCCAAACCAGTGTTCTCCCAATCCTTGTCACAAAGAAGGGACCGTCAAATGCGAGGATCTCAAGGGGGATTTCTATTGTGAATGCAAGCGTGGCTGGCAGGGAAAAAAATGTGAAAAAGGTAATTTGGTTTCATTGTCTTTTATTCTTGTAACAAAGATGTTCTGTGTTTTGCTGTATTCTCAAATGGTCGCTGATACTGAGCTGCACAATTCAAAAGTCACAGAACTGAACCTGGCTTGCACACAGTTTGTGTTTTTACCCTTCTGGGAAACAGGTAGTTTTTACACATCAACATTTTTATACGACTCCAGTAGAGCTCAGCTTGGTCTTGGCAAGATAATCCGAGAAGTTACTCTCCAGCTTTCTGCACCACCCCTCTGAAAGCAGCAGCAGAAATAGAGTAGTGGTGGCTTTTCCAGCAGAACTGCATCAGCTGCTGCTGTGAATCCTGGTGTAACAGATCACAGACCGCAGAGCCAGAGAAGCTGGCCCATCTTTCCATTTAGCATCCCTGCTGTGGGAACAATGACTTCCAAGTCATGTTGAGGTCTGAGCCTGATGACACACAAACTGATAGAATTAGTCTGTTAAATCCTCCTTGCTAGTCTGACCTTATTCCATGTCCACTTAATTCCACATATTCCATTGGTGTATTTCCATCACCTCAAAAGAGAATTTCAGACAGAAACTATTGGTGCAAGGAGTTCCAGCTGCCCACAGAGCTCTTTCTACAAGTTATCTTCCCTCCTCTTGTTTTCTGATTCCTTTGGGGTTTTTTTTACCTTCTGTCTCTAAGGCTTCCTGTCAAGGCCACTGCTTCTTTGCTTGCCAATAGTAAGTAATGACTAGAAATCGTGTTCAGCCAGTCCAGAATTGTGGCAACCAAGACAGCAGGAGATCCAAGCCTTTCCTTCTCATGTAAATATTGTGATGAGTTTATAGGATTACTCAAGCATCTTATTCAATCAATTCAGAAAGCAGACCAGTCAGTATCCAGTTGGTTTGAAAGCTCAGACACTGATTGGTCTAAAGTGTATTTTCTTATTTTCTAATAAAAGGCCATGACATGCTGTTCTACCCATCAGACAAGCAGGACATAATGAGCAGGTAGGGTAGATTGAGGGTGAAACCTAGGCTCTGCTGGATTTTACAGGCTTTTGCTGCCAACTGCAGTGGGGCACAGTTAAGCTCAGCAGGTGTGAACTTGGGACTTCCTGTGTTCTGATGAGTTCTGTAATAGTAACAATGTAGTGTTCCTTTTTATTTAAAGCTTTTGTCCTGAACTTACTGGCCACAGCATTTTAGTACTTAGTTATGATATAAAATACATAACTAGTTTGCTTCTGCAAACAAGCTTCTTCGTCTCCACAGCGACTAAAGATACTTTTATGTATTCTCAGAGCTGTGAAGGAGATACTATTCAGTTACAGATCCTTCTCTCTCCCTTTTTATTTTTTGTAAGTTAAATTTGAGCTTATATGCATGAGGTGTTGAATGAAACCTTTGTGCTTTCTGTTATCACTGTGTTGCATCTGTAATACTGTTTCTTGTTTGGCCTTTCTCCTTCCCAACGGCCACTCTCACCCTGTAGATTATTTACAGATGTGAAAAGCTGACTGTGACGCTTTCTTTTGATGTAGATATTGATGAATGCAGAATGCAGAACGGTGGCTGCAACCAGCTCTGCCTTAACAAGCTAGGCAGCTACCGGTGCTCGTGCTACAGTGGTTATGCTCTTAAAGACAGCAAAACATGTGAAGGTAAGCTTTGCTGGAACTCTCAGTTTGCTTCAGGGGGGATGCTTCGTGACTTGTGTCTGTATTTTGGAGCACTGGGTTGCCCTGAGCAGTCCTGGTCTGCTCTCTAGCCCAGCAGAAACTTGCTGGTAGCTCCTCTTAGCTTTACTCTACTGAGGTTGTGCAGGGTGCTCCAGCCAGCCTACATGCCTGGGCTTGTCAGCAGTTGGACTATGATGCTCTCAAAAGCATAACACAGACGTGATTCACTGAGGATTTGTGGCTTGGATTGTGCTAAATTGGTTTAGTTGATCAGCCTTCATGTCCTGACATTGAGAGGAGGAAGTTCTGGCCAGATGCGTTGTTATGATTCTTTCCAGTCTCACAGTGTTGTAGTATGTGAGCCATTTGTTTTTCTTTTGTGTTTCTTATTTTATTTTTTTTTTTAATTTGGATGTGTGTAGCAGCTAATGAATTCAGATAGATATAAATGGCTAAATTCACTGCAACTCAATAGGTGTAGAAAGGCCCTAGCAAAGTCTGGCAGATATTTTACATACCAGCTGAGACCAGAAAGGGAGGACCTGAAGTTTCTGATTGAAACTGCCGATTGAATTTACATAACCAAAACTTAAGCAACTGAGATTTTAAGTGTTAAGAAACTGCATGCTGAGACAGACTCAATAACTCAACAACAGGTGGCTGTTAAAGTTATGATAATCTTATGAAAAATAGGTATATATCTCTTAGAGATGGATGTGAGATGGATGTAATGACATATTTCTAAACAATTTGCATACATGATCTGAAAAACTTATTAATGCTATCAGCAAAAAGAAGAAGAGCAAGACTTTGTTTCTATGTCACTCTAAATAGTGATGACTGTGCAGATTACAGGAATCCCTTCCTAATGGGAGCAGCAACTTAGAAGGGCCAACTTCACTTTTGAATTGTCCTCTAGTGCCAGTCAGCAGGGACAGGTAGATGGCAAGGGGCTCACATATGTTTTTGTGTATGTACATTTGTTCCATACCCTAGTACTGTCTCCTAGAGCATTGTGAGCACTACTGGATATGCACTCTGTAGCTTCAACATGTGACCTTCCAGCTGCTGAGATTACTGTCAGGTGTGGTTATTGATAGCTCAGATTTTTCATTGCATTTTGACTTTTTTATGTTTGTTCCTGTCATCATGGGCATACACACAAAAGTTCCCTCTTGATTTGTAGGCTAAGCTACATAGAGTACTCAGCCAGTTCACTCATACAGGAACATCAATCCCCACTCATGTGGGAAAATCAACAAGAGTAATGTGTTTTAACACATACTAGAAAGCAAAAGTAAATATTAAACTCTCAGTATACTGCAAATGTTTTGTCAACACTGGGATTCTGCAGGGTATTAGTTAACATGTGAGGAAAACAGTCAGGTTTTTTTATGGACTGCCAGTTCCAGTTCATTGCCTGCCCTTATGGCAAAACCCCACATCTCTCTGGCATGGCTTGTTCTCTGTGACAAATTGGGTTGCTTCAATTCCCCTTTGCCACTACGGACCAGCAGATTTAGATCTTAGCTTTGTGAATATATGAAAATTTATTGTTTGCCTGTCTGAGGACAGAGAACAGAAATCTCTGAAGTACCATAGGCTGAGTGTTCCTTCAGTGTTTTGGTAAAATTCGTGCTGCCACTCCTAAGTTTCTGCCTGTTGCCTTTTTTAACCTGCAGTTTCAGCCCTGCTGACTGGGGAGAGTGAGGCTTTTTGGTTTTGTGGTAGTTGTTCTGTTTTACAGTTTTTCTCCTGGTTCACTTTGCATTGCTTTTTCCAACAGTGGTTAATGGCTTAAGCTAAAAAAGACCAACAGGTTTTTGAAGCCTGAAGTCACTTCTTATAGCTAGCTAACCCTAAAAGTAGATTCTTAAAGACACCATTTTTTTCAGTTGCCAAAATTATGCAGGGATCTCCTTGCCCTAAGCTCACTCCATGTGAACAGTGAAATGATTTTACTCCTCTGAAGCCGTTTTGTTAAATTGCTTGTTTTGCAGACATAGATGAATGCACAGCATCAGCGGACATCTGTGGAGAAGCTCTCTGTAAAAATTTATTAAGCTCGTATGAATGTCTTTGCAATGCAGGCTACAAGTATGATGACGTGAGAAAAACTTGTCAGGGTAAGCTCAAGAAATATATTAGCATTTATTATATAATTTAAACCCGTAGAACTCCGGAAATTTAGTTTCAGGCTTCAGTAAAAGTTTTTTTTATTTCTTTTTAAATCTTGCTAACATACTGGAGTTCTTTTCCCTTTCCTTAGTTGTGAATGAGTTTGCAGTTTGCAGTCACCTTTGAGTTCATTGAGCTTGCTGTCATCTTTGAGTTCAGTGAGTTTGCAGTCATCTTTGATGACTTGAATCAAGCTGTATGAGCCAAAGTACTGAGATTTCTTGAAATTTCAACAAGTGCAAGATCTGGTGAAAGCTCAGAAGCACCTGTTGCTTTCTCTCTTCGTAGGACAAGAAAAGTTACAAAGCAGTAGCTCTTTTTTCAAAACCTGTCTTGTGGTATTACTCTGAACTAGGAACTTAATATGTACTGGAACCATGCACAGTTCTGCTGGCTACACTGCCGCAAGCTTTCTCAATAGAGTAAGTTTTAAAAGTATTCCAAAGCCAGCATTGTTCCCTGCCTTTTGTCTAAGTTAACATAATGACTCAAATCACACTCCAACCAGTTCTGTTGGGCATTAAGTGTTAAACTCTGCCTGAAGAGATCCCTGTGGGCTGTCATAGTTTGCTTTTCTGCATTTGTTTGTGAAGAAGATAAAAAATAGCTGAAAAAAAAAGAAAACAGTGAATGAGAAACTCTGGTTTTATATGCAGTCCCTGACTGCAAGGAGCAGGAGCCAGTCAGTATCGGCATAGCGGAAGGAGCCTGAAGGGAGGAAGTTTTGTCTAGAAGTTAAAGCCCAGGGCTCTGCTCCAGCAGACAAGTAGTTGAGCTCTGCTTCCAGCCTTCCCACTGACTTGCTATGTATCTTTGGGCAGCTGGAATCTGTCTGTGAAAATAGATTCACAGAATAAGCTGAGTTGGAAGGGACCCACAAGGATCCAAGGATAGAGTCCAACTCCCAGCCCTGCACAGGACCATCCCCAAGAGTCACACCATGTGCCCAAGACCATTGTCCAAATGCTTGTTGAACCCTGTCAGGCTTGGTGCTGTGACCACTTCCCTGGGGATCCTGTTCTAGTGTCCAAACACGCTCTGGGTGAAAAATCTCTTTGTCATATCCAACTTAAACCTCCCCTGACACGACTTCAGGCCATTCCCTCAGTTCTGTCATGTTTAAACAAACTCAGTGTTTTTGTCTCTCTTCTTCACTGATCTTGTGTAGATATAGATGAATGTGAAGAAAAGCTCTGTGAACAAACCTGTGTCAACTCACCAGGGAGTTACACATGCCATTGTGACGGCAGAGGGGGAGTGAAACTTTCCCAGGACATGAATACATGTGAGGTATGTCAGTGTTCATTGCTGAAACTGCAAACAGGCCTTTACAGCACTCTCTGATTCTCTTTCTGCTGTGTGAGGAGAATAAGCACTCAGAAATGTGTTTTGGTTATAGAACATCATACCATGTGTGCCTTTTGCTGTTGGAAGGAGTATTAAATCCTTGCACCTGGGGAGGATGTTCAGTGGCACTCCTGTTATCAGGCTGCGCTTCAAAAGGAAACAACTGACGAGGTGAGGACAATTTAGAATGACAGTGAAATGCTCTGACTGGCTTTGATGCATGCAAGGGAGTTGTTACAATAATAATTGACCCTACATTCATCATTGTTTGCTTGGATTACGAAGTCCTGTAAGGCTAAACATTACCTAAATCAGTAATTAAGAAAGGCAGCCGTGACCACAGAGCTGTTAGTATAATTACTAAAATGTAGTATTGTATTCTTTATTCTTGATGATGTTTTAAAAGCTGTATTCACATCTTAAGGCTTTCAGGAGTGCATTAAAAGCTAGTATGTTTTAACAGAGCTTTAGAGCTGCTAGAATTGATGCTATCTGTATGGAAAGTACTCTGTGGTTTTTGAACTCTGCATAACTAATTTATTTCTTGGCACCTGTGCGGTCAGACTTGTGGCTGAGTTCGACTTTAGAACCTTTGATCCTGAAGGTATCCTTTTCTTTGCTGGAGGCCATCAAGACAGCACATGGATAGTGTTGGCCCTGCGCAAAGGACGGCTAGAGCTGCAGCTGAAATACAACGGGATCGGCCGCGTGACCAGCACCGGACCACTTATCAACCATGGCATGTGGCAAACGGTGAGTCCAGACCCCTGCTGAGGTCTCGCTCCTTCCTGGCTTGTTTGGGATGTACTCATCAAAGTGCAGATAGACTTCATTTATTCGTGGGAAAATGCTTTAACAACCTATCTATCCATTAAGTGCACGCCGGTATGTTGTACATTCGAAGGTGAGAATGGGATATTTTTCCTAATAAATTGAGTTGTACTTTGTATCCATTATAACATAGACTGCATCTCTAATTTGCACAAGCAGAGCAACCACTTGCACAAACAGTGCCTTTGAGATGCAGTAGGGCTAAGATGACTTCACGCCAGCTCAAGAAGATGCCCTCTGGGTGAGGGCTGGAAGTGAGTAAGAGGGAAGGAACTCTGTATCTGTTCTTTTAAGAAAGTTTCCAAGTGTGCTTGGTGTGTGAGAGGGTGTGTGGTTGCTTTTGTTTATTCATCCATTTGTTTAGTCACAGGCCTCAAATTTTCTGAGGCCTTGACAAATCTCTTGCGTTACAGTATACTTCTTATAAAGTCTTCAGGCCTGTTTGTATACAAAATAGACTGTTTCCCTTGTAAAGATATTGGGGTCTATTACAGAATCATAGAATTCCAAAAAAGGTTGGAAGAAACCTCTAAAATCATAAAGTCCAACTGTCAACCCAGCACTACTACTGTAAACCCTAAAGCATCCTTTTGTTGATACCATAATCCCAGCAATCTCATGAGATTGTAAGGATTGTAAGGGTTCTTGTTCCTCTTGGCTCTCACAGAACATTGACTGGCGATTTAGGGAATGTTGTGGTTGTTGCCATTCATGCCAGGATCATGAAAGACATCCTGCAGTATGATCTACACTAGATGAACAGTTTATACAGGCTTTCTCACTTCTGCCTTTTCCTCCCTTTTCATTTTTTCTTACTTAATTAGCTCCTTTACCTTTTAAGTTGATGTGCCTCTTGGGAAGTGGGTGGGAAATTCTCAGCTAACTCACGTATGAGAAAAATGCAGACACTAGTAACTGTGAATAATTTTCTGGTTTACATTTTTTAGTATATAAAAAACTCAAAATTATACATTAAAGAAATAAGCAAGGTGGGGAAAAAATGTTTCTTATTAATAAATGAAGAAGTTCTTGAATACATTCACTATCAACTACTGACATTGGGTAGTGTTTCCAGCAGATGAGGTGATGTTTGGTTCAGTTCCTTTAGTGTCAGTGAAACACTTTTGGATTCCAGATGGAGAACTGTAGAGGTCCAGTGAAGCTGTAGATAAAATGTGTGGCATGCTATATCTTTACATATAGGAATAGCTTCAAGCCAGTTCCTACTGAATTTGGTGGTAAGAGTTGTTCTGCTAATTTGAAATATGAAAATTGTAATTGCCTGCAAAGAGGGGATGGTGACAGAAGATGTGAAAAGAAGAGCAGATGCCACTGGAGGGACTTGGGAGTCACAAAAATCAGCAGTAACCAAGCTGACAGGAGCTAACATACTTGTTAAGTGCCAGACCTCATTATGAGACAATTACAAGCTACCCTACATTAGTTTGAGGGGACACAGCTGAAATATGTTTTCTTTCTTCAGGGACAGAAGACAGTTTGATAAAAATAAGTGTCATGGTTAGGCAAAGATTAAATGTCTCCTGCCAGCTATCGGTGTCAGGGCTCTTATCTCCAGGTATCATCCTAACCAAGAAATTGCCTGGCTGAGTGACTGCAGCCGGACACCCTCTACGTTTTCTGAGGGATTGTGTAAATCCCCCAGAAATCCTTCCCCAAGGCTTTTTGGGACAGCACAGACCAAGCTGTGGATGCTGTGTGGGGCAGGTGGGGAGGACTCACACTGATGGGGTAGGGGCAGAGGTGTCCCTGCATCCAGGGGTGCTGCCCTGGAGCAGGGCAGGGGGCTGAGCAGGGCTGGGCAGCTGCCATAGTATGGCATGAGTGGAGGAGAGAGCATCATGCAGCGCTGGCACAGGAATGTGTGCCTGGAGCAGGTCAATGGCCATAATTCTGGTGACTGTCTCCCAAAGCGAAACAGTGCAGTGCTGGTACTGCCCCAAAGCAGAAAGATTTACCCATAGATAAACAGCAGCAGGAGGAAGGAGCCTTTAATCTCTTGACTTCATGGCTTACACCTTTGAGACCTGAAACCTTGCCTGGTTTGCTGAGGGACTGTTGATTTCTCCTTTCTCTGCTGTTTTCTTATCTCTTGCTTTCACCCTAGAGATACTTGGTTCTCTTCTGTTTGACATCTAGTGTCACACACCTCTAAATGCAATTTAATCTACATGGCTGAGTGATACAACTATAAATATGTTCCTACATTTTATCCCCTCCTGCATTTCCCCATTTTTCTCTGTCTGGCATGGTTTTTAACTTAGGAAATCCCGTTTAAGGATTTCTTTCTACTGTCTCCTATTATAAAACATATAGCCACACATTTCATTTTAAGCATGGACTTGTGTATGCTTTGCAGCCTCACTTTCTATGAAGCACAACCCCAACCATCTTCAGATATTGCAGTCCAGGCTCAAGAGCAATTCAGTATGCACAGAATCAAGCCCTTAGTTTTGGTTAGATCTTAATCAGAGGACTTTGGATACTGGAGAGAACTTCATATGGGTCATGAGAAAATAGCAATTTTCCTATTTAACTTTCAGCAGATGGGAAAACAATGAGTATTTAAAAGCAAAATATATGAGAAGGCACGCGCAGTGTTCTCATCTCCTGAGCAGAAGCTGCATACTTTAACAGAAATATGATGCCATTTTGAAAACTTCAGGCCAATATTTCTACCTAGGTATTTTCTCTGGTGTTAATCTTTCCTAAGATATTTTGAAATTAGCATTGACCCAGCATTGAAAACACAAACAAGCAAACCTAAGGAAAGACTTTTAATGTGGTTATTTGTATGTAATCCAGCTGGATGAAGTAACAGATATGAAATTACGATAGTAGAGAATGCACTCGCCTTCTGTTTGTTTTGCATTTCCAAAAACAGTCATCATTTTGTCTTATTTTCAGTGTTCAGTTTAGTACTGCTCTGAGGACACAGTCTGGTTAGCAAAAATAATAACTTACCTGCACTGTTAAATGTCAGGGCTGAAAGTTAAGCAATCACAAGATTGGTATTTGGTTTTAACCCTGCAGCTGACTGTAGGTCTGTCCCTTTTCAGTGCTGTCCTCTTGCTTTTCAGCAAATGGTGGACAGGCTGGCTATGAGCTATCCAGAGCACGAATCTAAAACACAAAGCTGACTGCCCTTATGGCTAACCATATTGGGAGCCCTTAGCTATGAGAGCTGTCCTCCTGAATGCCCCTAAGCCATGGTGGCAGGCAGCAAGTAGCTTCTCCTTGCCACAAGAGTAGGGAATTGGAGCAGGATGCTTACTACTGAAATGCTTCCTCTTTTGGTTTATATGTGATGCTGGTGCACCAGCAGTGAAGCTTTGACTATTATAAGCAGGAGCTTAAACAGCCAGAGGGCATTGTAAAGTAGGCAGAATGTAATTTCCTAAACTGGAATCTGTTGAGAATTCCCACAGGGATTAACCCCTTCTCGTATGGAAGTTTTCATTGGTTTGGGTTTGCTTGTATTAAAGATCAGATGCAGCTAAGAACTCAGATTTTTATTTTTTTTAATTTTTAAGTTATTACTTGCTATACAATCTAATAAAATTTTAGGAGGCCCTGAATTCTGGTGGTAATTCTGTAGGTAACAGTATTTCTTCACAGTATGGGCACTGCTGCAGCATCTTCTCCCAATTCCCGTTTGCTCTGTGTCTGCCCAGAGTCTGTGCCAGGAGCAGGGAGATGTCTGTGCCAGCTCCCTGTGGCACTCCATAGCCCAGAGCATTAGGGCAGTGGTGACCACAACACTGAGCAGAGGTGCCTGTGTGAGTTTTTGGCTATACAGCCCGTGTAGCTCAGCCAGTTGGGCTGTGGCTGCCAGGACCTGTGGGCTTATGTTCCCACACACTGAATGGGCTTTACAGACATACAATACCCAAAATAAGCCTGTTTGAGACTGGCTCATGTGTCTCCATGGAATGCAGTCTGGAAGTGTAGGTGCTTCTTTAAACAAGCAAGCTGCAGACAAATAAATCCATGTCCTGTAGGATATGACGCAGGGCAACACACCAGGTGTAAACAGTGCAATATAAACCAGATTGTGTTGGAATCCACAAGAAAAACAGTTCATGAGAAGAGGAAAGTCTGTGAATAATCTTTTCAACTATCAAATTCACTTTATCTTCATTACTGAAGGCTGCAATCCAAAGGGAGTGCCCAGGTATAAACCTGCTCAACCCTGTCCTCCTTTATGTTACAGCCACAGAGCAAGAGCTCAGAATAAGATAAGAGCAATTTTGGGACAGCTAGTCAAAATGCAGAGAGAAAAATGCTCAGGACCGGGCCTGCCAGCAGGGAGAGGGAAGGACATGTCTAAACCTCCTCTGAAACAGATAATTGGTTCTGTACAGCAGCTCACTGATGGAAGCAGCATCTGGGTGTCCCAGGGAACAGAGCTGTACAGATGAAGAGTGAGTAGGTGGAGTATCTGTCATAGAGTGGGAAGAAGATTATGAAATAGTGGAGGTGTGTTCTTCTCTTCTTCTCTACAGGAAGATTGGGATTGTCTTCTGCTACAGCCACAGAACACCCTGTTGGTAGCAGGACCCGTGTCCCAGGGTAGCAGAATCTCGGCTGCTGTTCCGCAGTCCGTTGCATCAGCTTTGGGCTTCATCTTCTCTCTCTCCACAGAAGCTTTATAGTGCTTCTCTGTGTGGCCTGGTCATAATAAAAATGATGAGGTTTTTTTTAAATTTCAGTAGTAATAGAATCTTTCTAGAAGTAGCTTTTCAGAGACATGGAGGGAAAACTTGCAGATGCTTTTTTGAGAGAAAAGTTATTGCCTATTGCACATTTTTATTACCCCCTCAAAAACTACATCCTGTGTTGTGCTTTTTGAAGAGGTCGGTGTTCAAAGATTTGGCCTGGGGGGCTTCTGCCTTATCTTACACTGACCCAACAAAAGACCTCGTTTGTCCTTCCAGCTTTTCTTTTCACATGCAGTTGCAATAGGAAGTTTCTCATTAATAACTCATTATGGCATTTACATTTTGCATAAAGCAACCTACCGAGGTCATGTATTTAACCCACTAACATTTTTCTGTAGCTATTTTCAAGTAGATAGACTGCCTTCACCCTTAAGAGTAGAACAGATTTACATGTCAAGGTGGAATGTAACTTAAAAGGTGAACAAATAGGTTTGGGGACTGAAAATATTTCTTTATCTTGGGGATTTAATTGGAGTCTGTCCTGTACCTGAGACTATAGATACTGAGTTCTTTTCATATTGAATTACTCAATTTGTAATTTTACTTTTTCAGATCTCTGTTGAGGAACTTGAAAGAAATTTGATTATAAAGGTCAACAGGGATGCAGTTATGAAAATAGCTGTCTCGGGGGACCTGTTTACACTAGACAAGGGAGTGTATCAGCTGAATTTGACAGTAGGAGGCATTCCTTTCAAAACAAAGGACCTTATTCTACCGGTAAGTGTAGTATGAACACTTATGTTCCTTTGCATGCCTGAAGGGCTTGATTTCATCTTCTCTTGGGGTAGTGTAGGTCCTTCCTGAGAGCAGTTCAGCCTGCTCTGAAACAGGTGGAATTATCACCTTCTGGATACAACTTCCTGTCCATTGACTATAGCAGGAGCCTAAGCCAGCAGCAAAGTGGAGTCGACAGAGTTTTTGATTGGTAAGTTTTGGCGCCCACCTGCAGAGCTAGGGCGCAGCAAAACTGGAACACATGACAAAATTCTCAGTGGTCATGCTGGCTTGGAGAGCATGAGTGGCCCAGGGGAGGGATCGGCGTGCACATAGCAGTGTGAGGGTGCCACTGTGCCCACTAAGTCTGGAACCAACGTCAGGGGCACGTTTGGTGTTGCAACCAAAGTTGTGCTTCATGTATAACACATCACAGTTTGCTGTTTCGGTTTAGTAAGACCCAAACCAGAAGGAAAAACAGAAGCCTATTTTCCTTTATTTCCTCCTAATTGAAGTAGATGCAGCATATGAATGAAAGTTAAGACAGTCCTTGGATGAGTTTGGATGATTGCTGTGTTTCTGGAATAGCTGCTGCTCAGGCTGGTTTGAGTGTCCACCACAAGCTGAGTTGGCACCTTGAAACCCAAATTTGCATCTCTTTATTCCTAAGTGAGGTGACAAGCTTGTGGCTCTGTGACTGGCAGCGGCTGAGCCTCACAGCTCCTGTGGCTCACAAGAAGTCATTCAGGGCCACTGTATGTCAGAAACAGTAAGCTCAGGGTGTAGTCAGAATCTAGGACTGAAAGCCAGAAACTTCTCAGGTTTTTGTCCTGGCTCAGACACTAATTCTCTCTCTCATTCAGGTAATTGGGGGTAGTGGTGCTGATTTAGAGGCTTTGCAAGGAGTCTTCTTTTTACATGCTGACTCACATTTTAATGCTGACATCAGGTACAGGATAGCCTAACTAGAAGCTGGAAGGAGTAAGGTGTGTACAGAGTGGTGTGCCGGTCTTCTGGTGCAGGCACCCCTCCTTGAGCCAGAACCCAAAAACTTATACCATGTCAGCTACAATGTCTGTCTTGTGTGTCATGCAGGCTGTTTGCAATGACAAAAAGGATTGGGATTTTCAGCCTTAAGTTAGCCTCCAGCATTTGCAATGCGGAATTATGGAGCTTTGGCTACAGAGCTTTAGAAATAAGGCATACTAGTGGTAGGCAACACCTAGAGGAGCTTACAGAATCAGTACAACAAAATCAGCACCTGCACTGGTTAGTGCCCTTCTGGCATGTGGAGACAAGCTGAGCTCAGGGGAGTTTCCTGGAGAAATGCTGACCACTCACTTGCTTGGGGTTTCAGCATTGGGGTTGCCGCCTGTTGGTTTGCGTGTGCATAACACGTCAAAATTATTTCTGCCGTTTAGTATCATAACTCAGTATTCCTTTGCACACAATTCTTCTCCACTGAACAATAGTTTGAGGCTTAAGATACTGCTTTATCTTCCTAGATAAACCCACGGCTGGATGGCTGCATGCGGGCGTGGAACTGGCTGAATGGGGAGGACACCTCTATCCAAGAGACCATAAGGATGAACGAAAAGATGCAGTGCTTCGCTGTAGCAGGACGAGGGTCTTTCTATCCTGGCCGAGGTTTTGCTGTGTTTAATCTTACTTACGGTAAGTAGGCTGGGATTTTTTATTTCTGACCTGTTGTCCTGCCATTAACCATACCTGGTTAATAAACAGTGTAAAACTTAGGTATACGCCAGACTCACTGTTGATTGATGCAGAAAAGACTAAACCTCTGTGTATGTGTGGTTCCTAGTGAAGGAAGGCCTGTATATGAAAGTTCAAGCCAGTACAAATATGCCCATCATGGATTAGGTTCTTTCTGTGTAGCTCCAGTAATACATTTCACACCCAGACTGGCTCCAGCTCATCCTCAGCCTTAGTGGCTTTACATCTCTCTGTCAGCAGCTTAGGTGCTTCTAGTCTTCATCATTTTTTTCTGCTCAACAGGGATACAGCAAGCCACGCTGCTGTAACTTGAGGTTAGGATAGACAGAAAAATTAGTATTGTCCATTGTGTGGGATTCACTTTCAATCATGGGATGTTATTACTTACACTTGGGACAACTAAACTAAACATATCTCTGATAGAAGCAATGAAATTGGCATACAGTAATAACAGGTTTCAAATCAAACTTGTCCATACTAATGTAGCACTCAGAAAGGTATCTTTTATTATTCTAGGTCATTGTATTTGCTTATCTGTGTAATCAACTCTCAATATTTCTGAACTCACACAAATGTTGACCATCTATTTCAGTGTAGTGTGTAAGTCCTGTCCTGCAGGAGCCATCTGTTCAGCGTTATGTGGATTTTTCTGCAGTGCCATGGTAAATTAGGGAGTACCACGCGTCTGTCTTATTACTTAGCACATGGATTCAAAAGTAAAATCAAGGCAGCATCTAAAGTGCAGGTGAAGTGTGGATAAGGCCTCAGCACCTGCATTTTTTTTTCAAGAAATTATTCTTTCTCTTTTTTTGTCTCTCTTTTTTTTTTTTTTATTTTTCTTTGCAACGGTAAGCTTTATAAAGAATGTATTATTGCATTTCAAGATGTGGTGAAGTGGCAAAGCTAATACCCCTGTGAAGGGAGGTTGCAGGAGCAGGACTGAGATCATTCTTTGCACCCTGCATTACCTTTTAAATTATAAGGGCACTGAGGCAGTAAGAAGATACCAGAAAGTTTAATTCAAGGTTCAACAGGTGAAATAAAACCTGCCACACTTCTGAGAGATTGCTGATCAGGAAGAGTTTGATTAGGTAATGAGTGTAGTATGCTTATACAATTTTTGAGTTTAAACCAGGTTTTCACAGACATGTTTCCTGTGTGTCAAATTTCAACTTAGATTTCTCAATGATCTTTGGGCAGACTGGTTCAAAAATTAGTTTTTGATTGACCTATCTTGCAGCAGTTCTTTGAATGTGTCAGATTGGCAGCCATGGGGATTTGACTAACTCTTTGTGATAAGAAAGCTTTATGTTATCCTTTGACATTCTGAGAAGAAGCAGAATGCATAAGGTAACAAGATGAAACTGATGCCATTTTCCTGTCCAATTTTTTGTCCAGGTGCTTTGAAAATATATTTTTTTTTAATTAAAAAAATGTGGTAGCCCCTCCAGATGCTCATCTGCCTATGCTCTTCTCCAGGGAGAAACTGAACAGCTTACCCATTTGACACATTGTCCTATGAATTTCTTTTTCTGCAGTGCAACCTTCTGGAAATGAAACTAAGACAAATTGGGAAATTGAAGTAAACGCTGTAATTCAACCAGCAACAGATACTGGCGTGCTGTTTGCCCTAGTTACAGAAGAAGCATCTGTCCCTTTATCACTATCTCTGATTGACTATCACTCCACAAAGAAATTGAAACAACAGGTACAAACAAGTATTTTTGTAGAGGAGTTTCCTTGCTGTTTCCTGGTAACTGGAAGTCAATTTCAGAAACAGTTGTCAGGTTTGCTGCCTGCCTCATTTTTTATCCCACCTGTTCAGAGCACGGTCTGAAACAACAGTGCTTGCCTGCAGTTCTGCCTCTTACAGGTGTGTGTCAGATGCTAATAAGGAGCTTTTTGCAAATGTGGCCTAGGTAAAAGATAGAACTGCTCTCTTGAATGCAGACAGGTTTTTTTTCTGGCACAGATGCTGTTTAGTGCCAGAAAGCCAGGGATTTCCAGTCTTGCTTATCAGTAACTGTCCCAAAGTAGCCAAGACACAGGCTTTAGGTGTGGGACAGGTGAGGGAATGGCCAGTTATGGTGGAGTGTTGAAGATACTATTTAATGGCATTCATAATAAAGAGCTAAATTCTGGCATTCCACAAGGGTACATCAGGAAGGATTTCACTAAATCCCATGAGCCAGTTTTCATTTATAGTATATCAGCTCCAGTTGTTTTGGTTTTGGTGCAATATAATGACTTCTGCAAGACCCACTAAGAAGTCTCTCTGAGAAGACATGGTTTCAAGAATTAGTCCCACTGGTTCTTTGGTTTTTCATCTATGCAAATGAGCTCAGAACACAATCAGCAATTGTAATAAGCCTAATTCTCTGGAGGCTCTGCAAAATATTTGTAATAAAAGTACTGGTACTGGGTAAGTGTAGCTAGGTATTTTTCTGCTCACTGCCTGTTTTTCTTTCTTTCCCATGCTGTTCAGTTTATCATCATGGCCTTTGAGAACACCGTTGTGTCCAGATTGGCAATAAATCTCTGTGATAAAAAGGAACACTCTGTAGATGTCCTCCTCAAGAAAGATCACTTATCCCTGAGGGTAGATGGGGTAGCAGGAGAAAGTGAACTAAGCATCTCTGAGTTGGAGGACAGACTGTCCATCTTGGAGAGCTCTTTGCAGTCAACGAAGACATACGTGGGAGGATTGCCAGGTGAGCCTCCAGTTTTGTGCCACAGACTTTCAACTTACCTTGCTGAACTGGGAGTCAGAAAAACTGCTTCTGTTCAAGCTGTGAGACTCCTTCTCTGTTTCTGCTTGAGCAGCCTTTGTCTGCAATGCAGAAACATAATGGAGCTGGGGTTGCATTTTCCTTGAATGATTGTGTCCTTCTGAGGGCAGCTGGAGGCAAAAATAGAAAGAGGAGGTTTTGCTTGTTCAACAATAGGGATGATTTAATCTGAAGGATTGCTGTAAGATTATCTTAAACCTGGTAAAATCCATAGGAGCTGGACTACAGGTTCCTGCAGTGCTTCATTAATATAATGAACCCATGAGAGCACTCCTTGAGGGGAATACCACGAAACAACTCAAGTTGCTCTGCCTGAACCTTGGGAAGCCCAGTGTGGTGATTCTCCCTGGCTGATGCTCTCTTTGAACTGATCACAGCACAGCACTTTGAACTGATCACATAGATAACTGACTGCCTCCCAGCAGAGGGCATGTAGGGCACAACCAAGGGGTTAACACCACTTAGAGTTTCTCTGGCTTTTCAGCAACAACAGGGTTTCTTCCAGAAGGTCAGTTTGTGCCTCTCTTCTGAACCTGTAAGATCAAACTTTCATCTGAATTGTGAATTTTGGCCAAGTTTGGGAGTCTGTTTCTTGCTCTGCCTAAACAGGTTTATCAGTCTCTTCTGCTGAGGAATGCTATTAAAGGAACACTTATGTCTCTAATGCACATGATGCCAGCAGCTAAGCAAAATCTTGCCCTTACTTGCCCAAGCAAGGGAGAGGTACAAATGTCAGCCTTTAGTTAGGTGCTGAAGCCATCAGGCTGGAACAGGGTGGGTGAGGTGCCACATGTACTAGGACACATGGTGTGGCTGTCCCCACCATGAGCAAGAGTTTACAGAGGTTTTATGCTAATGATGCAAATGGCTCCCAGTCACACCTGGAACGGGGAGGCCGCATACTCCAGGATTTTCACACAGTGGCAGGAACAAGGCTGAAATCCCAAGCCTGACATTTTCTGCTCTGAGATTGAATTATCTAAGCGGGCCATTGCACAGGCAAGAGAGGTTGCCTGCTTTCTTACAAGTTGCTCTCAGATGCGCAGCAGAGACTTCCACAGCTCAGAAAATCATCCCATTCTGTCACTGTCCCAAGTTCTCTGTGGCTTGCTTAGACCACCTGTGCTGGGTGCAGCACTGGTTCTAATTTGCCAGAACTAAGTGTGAGATACTGTGGCTGTGGCAGCTCAGACTCAGCTGGCTGCTGTAGTTTAGCTACTATCCCCTCTTCGATCTGTTGTGCTTAGCAATGGGAATTTCTGCCAGCACTCTGCTTTTGCCATTGAGAGGGACCCAGTGCTTGCATGAGAAACCCTGCCATTTGCCAAATAAATAAACATTTCAGCACTTCAGCTGGATTAATTGCTCTGGGTTAAGTAACAATACCGAATGGTCAGATCTAAGTTAGTTTGGCTCATTCAAATTTTTAAAACATTACGTAGTTTTTGGTTTTTCCGTGCTTCCATACCCTGTGGAAAAAACAGTATAGTGGTCAAACTTCACATCTTTATTCCATTTGCCACAAATAAAAAAGAATTCTGCATCCAACTGTGTAATAAGTCTGATCCTAAGCCCAGCTAATGTTGCAGATGTGGAAGAAAGCCTTAGAGTTTCAACAGATAAGAGGGAACAAGTAGATATTTATTACATTTTCTATAGGCATTTCAGTTCTGGTAAATCCTATATTTTGTAATTTATGTGGTATATAGGTGATTTTTTAGAAAATATGCATTCCACCAGGTGAAGGAACCTTTAAACTGGGCTTCCAAATCTGTACATGACGACATTTCGGACAAATCCATTTCTAGTCATAACAGAAAATGAAATATTTCATATGATTTACAACTACAACACAAAGAAAAGAAAAAAATTTTTTAATCTCTTACAAATCCATCTGAAAGTCGACACTATCTTTCAGTCAGCCCTGTGGCACATGTGACAGCAATCTGCTTGACTCCTTTGACAAATCTTCAAGCTGTTAAGTCACAACTTCAACTCCTTCTGACTCAAAATCTAGTTTACATTCATGTGAGGTATTACAACAGAGAAGCTGCATTCCTTTAAGCAGACTTTGCAGATGAAGTTTCGTAAATGGTAAGGAATGGGAAATAGATAGCATCATTAATTAAAGTAACTACCAAGCAATGGTACTTCTCCCCAAGGAAGCTGAAGAGATTTTAGCATTTCTTTGTGGCTTATAGATCTCCCACAAATGTTCTCTCTCCCACTCAGCCCTAGATTCTGTCTGAGCTGTGTCTGATCACATCAGCCCTGCATATCTCCAGGCCGAACACTTTAAATTTCATATAATCTTGGGTCAACAGGACAATCTATTGTTCAAGTTGTCCTTGCTTCAACGTAAAGATACGTGATTTATTTAGCTACCTGAATCACTGTGAAGTTAAATATTCTTTGAGACATTCATTATTTTCCATTGCACAATCAGTTTGATTGGCTCAGCTTTGGGTTGTAAATAAACTAATGACCTTTGGGGAAAGGTAGAGGACAGAGCTGATGTAGATTTTCTTGTTGTTATGTTACTGTGTGGGGTTTCTGTTTGTTTACGGTCAGTGTGAATATGATATTACAGAAGTTAGTAGTTAGACTGACTAATTTCCTCCGGTCTATTGGATTGTACTTAAGTGTCTTCTTCCTTGCCATCTGTTTTCTGCCTCTGGTAAACTGATTAAAAGGACGTCACTGTGGATCTCCACAGTAAAAATTAGTCTCATTAGTCTGACTGATTCAACTGATGCATTCCAGCACCTTTCTGATGAAGGCCAGCAACCTTCCTCTGCTCATACACAGCAAAATTATGGTAAACATAAGCCCAACAAGTGGTAGAGGCAGCATATGGGAAGTGCTTTCCTATCATAAAGTTCCTCCTATAATCTTTTGAAATCTATTTTAAAGAGAAAGAACATCAGAGGAAGGTCTAATATCCCCACCAATAACAAAGAGGAGCATGTGGTGATGGAGGGGAGAAAACACGGGGCTGGAAAGCAGTGTGAACGTATTGTGCACTGCAGTGAAGCCTTGCTGCTGTGTAGCACAAGGCTTCATGGTTTCATCAGGCTTGGAGGCCTTGCAGAGACACAGAGCAGCTGAGGAAGGGTTCAGCCTGGGAGAAGGGCTTTTGTGCACCAGAACAGATGGTGTTTTCCTCACGCCTGGGATTGTGCTCTTGCCTTCTGGCAAGAGGGCAGGGGGAGGTAGAAATCCCAGCATGGAAAGAGGTGAGCTTGAATTCATTGAAGTGAGAGCCATCTGAGCCTAGGCAGGGCAGGTATTTACTTAAAAGCAGTTGTCAGAGACATTTATCTCCGCTTTCCGACAGACGTTCCTGTCACTTCCACTCCGGTCACCGCGTCCTACCACGGCTGCATGACCCTCAAGCTGAGCAACACGGCACTGGACTTAGATGAGGCTGTCTACAAGCACAGTGACATCACCTCACATTCCTGTCCTCCAGTCCAGGAGGGTCAGTAGGTACCACTGCAATGCGAAAGTTTTATACTCAGAAACTTTCAGTGCTTTTCTTTTTTTAAAAGATATAAATTATTCAGATCTACCGCACTGCGTGTATAGTTTCTCTTAAACACTGAAATTACGTAGAAGCTACTGATCTTTATGTCAAATTGATTATTGAAATACTCTTTGCTTTGAGGTTTAAAGGTTGTAATATATTTGTAAATAGTTCAGAAGACTAATATTAAATAAGTCAAAAGTACAGAATATACTGAAAGTGAATACTATCTTTAGACTGTAAGAGACAGTTTCATCTGTAATGTGGGAAATCTGGTAATATATGAGTGTGGACTGGAAGAAAAATAATAATTCTGTATTTTTTTTATTACCAAACACTGCTTTCTGATTTGCAAAATATGAGAGAATAAAATATTTACATACAAGTTTTTAATTTACCTGTACTGAGATTATTTTGTATTCCGGTATTTGGAGACAACGACTCAGACTGTGCCTGATGTGGAGGTTACACTTGGCGGGGGGAAGGCTGCTTTTTTTGTTTGGATTTGTTTGTTTGTTTGTTTGTTTGTTTTGGGGTTTTTTGGAGGTTGGGGGTTTGTATGCTTACATCGGTATTTCATATCTTCTCAGCTGCAGAGCAAATAGTGGCTGCTATTCTTATTGCTAGAGTTTCTCCTTCTGGTACAACAGAAAGAAGACTCAGTTGTGACCTTTAGAAAAACTCTTGGTCAACAGAAAATGGAAAATGAAGTTGGGTCAGCAGGAAACATTTAGAAGAAAAGACTCAATAAGTTCAAAGCCATACGGCTTTTGTGTCAATAGCTGCTGGAGTAAATGATGAGGTGTTGAGAACTGGGGAATATTATCTGGTGATGACATATTTTTGCTGCTGCATTTTTAGGTTGGCTCATTCACTGTGAGCCTAGTGGGAGCAGAGAGGCTTCAGCTGTGAGAGTTAGCCAGGCTGAACTGCATGAGGTGAGAATATCCATGGGGGTTTATGGAGGAAAGGTTTTAGTGCCATAAAGTGTGATCAACTTTTCAGCTATTCTTCTGAAGTTGGGATGGGCTTTGCCTAGCCTGTCTTGAGCCACTTAAATCTTGTTTTATTTGTTCCTTGTCTTGCATCAAATTAATAAACTGAGTAATATTGGTATATCCTGTGGTGCAAAATCCAAGTACTGGGTGGCTAAGATTCCTTCAGAGGATTAGCATGAAAAAGGTCTAATCCTACAAAGTCTTTTATAAATTATTCTTGGCCAGTCATGTTATGTTTTCCCTAAGCAGATAAGGAGATGACACATTAGTCTAATAATCCTCATGTGTGGCAACATCTGTGACCAAATTGTGAAGAAATAACTGTCCCAAAGGAAAAGAGGAAACAAGGGGGAGACTATTCCAAGCATATTTTCTGGCAAGGATCTCTGCTTTATTTAGCAGAGAAGAGGAAGGTACTCTATTAGCCATTAGACATGGCATCATAGCTTCTTATAATGAGCAAATCAACCAGCAGAAATGCAGTAGGGCAGAAAAGAACAGAACTTTATAACTTTCAACCAACCTATTCATTTATACTTGGAGAAGAACCTACTGTCAGGTCTGACCAGACACTAGTTTGAAAGGAAATTTCCCACTGGACAGTAATAACTTAGTGGCAGACTGTGCATCGATAGGAAAACCCAGGAGTAGTTCTATGTTTTTGCCTTTTTTTGGTTGAGCAAGGGAAAACACCTTGTTCCTGAAAGTGGTTTATGTTACAGCTGATGACTCTGGATCAATTTGTGATTCGATGGAGCACCGAAGAAAGATGAGATTATTATCTTCAGTAAGAGGCAGAAATCCTGAAGATACTCTGTTTAATAGAATGTCCACACTGCAGTGTTTTATTTTCTGTATGTTTTTCATGGTTATTTTAGTCCTTTACCAAAATACAGCTCTGTGCTTGTTTTTGTTAATATTCTTCACAGTAGCCAGTATGGGGCTGTAGTTTGGGTTTGTGCTGGAAACAATGTTGATAACTCTGGGATGTTTTAGGCGTTGCTGAGCAGGGCTTGCACAGTGCCAAGACTTTTTCTGTTTCTCACCCCACCCAGTGAGGGGCCAGGGGGTGCACAAGGAGTTGGGAGGGGACACAGCCGGGACAGCTGATCCCGAGTGACCAGAGGCATATCCCACACCATACGGCCTCATGATCAGCACATAAAGCTGGGGAACAAAAGGGGAAAGGGTGGGACACTCAGAGTGATGGTCTTTGTTTTCCCAAGTCACTGTTTCACGTGACATTGCCCAGCTTCCCTGGAGTCGTCTGAACACCTGCCTGTTCACAGGAAGTGGTGCATGAATTCCTTGTTCTGATTTGCTGGTGTGTGTGGCTTTTGCTTTACCTATTAAACTGTCTATCTCAGCCCACAAGTTTCTCACTTTCACCCCTCTGATTCTCTCCCCAGTCGCCGTGAGGGAGAGTGAGTAAGCGGCTGCCTGGGGCTGGGCTGCCGGCTGGGGTTCAACCACAAAAATCTCCCTTCTTTTAAACTTGGAGTAACTCCACTGAAAAAAAAGATACAGACTCAGAAGACACCTATTTTTGAACCAAGAAGATGAAACAAGCCCTGTTTTACTTTGTTCTTTTCAAATGAAACATGCTAGCAAAATAGTTTCATGTCTGGTATTTTTGTAAAATCCTTGTGGTAGTTCCCAAAAAACTACCATGTGGCATAAATGAAGCACAAACATGTCTGACCTTTGTGTTAACATAAGTGACACTATTTACAAGGCCAGAATTATTTTGGGTCCTGGAAATGTGAATCCTGTGGTACGTTATGGTACTCTGCAGTTCCATACTAAATGTCACATGTACAAGAACATTTAATTTTCTAATTTGGAGCAGAAATTCCTCCCGGACTTTGCATTTGTGTGCATGTATGTGAAGATATTTTGCATAGACCACAATGCACCTTGACTCAAAATGTGGTTTAGAAGATAAACTCAGAATTTGTCAGTCTGGAGAATGACGGAAGAAGCAGGGGGGTTGGGGGAGGTGGTTTGTGTGAAGGTGAATTTTTTAATACCCTACCACAGTACCATACTGGAGAAAGGTTTGGAGGAAGAGGTAGCTGCAATAAGCATTCCTTCATTCCTTCTCAGTCACTTGCTTCAACCCAAGAGAAACATTGATTTCATCCTTGTTCAATTAGTGTAGGTGCTCAACCCAAGGGGATCAAGTTTGTTCCGGACTTTGGGTCCTCAAAATGAACACAGTACTCACAGCAAGTAAAAAGAAGTAAATGGGTAGCTTCACTTATTTCATAATCAAAGTGACTGTGCTTTTCACAACATGTATTTGCACAAGAACTAAGCATTTTGGATGCATTAAAATAATGTTTACAACAAAACCAATGCTCTCTTCTCTGACTTCTGTTTCTCTCAGCCACGTATAACTCACCCTGTCAACAATACACATAAGGCACCTCATCATGATCACTGGCCTAAAACTGCATTTCAGAAAAGCCTTAATTAAACAAAAGGTGGCTTTTATGGTCCATATAAATTAATCTCTCTTCTTATGTGTATCAGTACTTAATCTGCTTTTTATACATAGAGGTAAAACGCATGAATTAACAGATATTTCTTGGAAGCCGCAAAGTATTATCCTGCAAAAGGATAATCACTCTTTTTTCTATTTTAAGCAGGTCTGATGGTGTCACTTCCTTTCAAAGGAAACCGTCAAGTAAGCTGGTTTTGTCTATATAGTTTTTTTTCAATATCTTCATAATACAGAGCAGCTGCTTAAAATGTTAATGAGAAATACCTTCCGTTCCCTCTTTTACTCTTTGGCACTTCAGGAAATTTCTAGAGCTTCATTGCTGCCTAGACTGTAAGATCTGTGGAGCAAACAGCATCAACCCTTCCTGCAGGAGCAAAGTTCAGTGAAGGGATGCAGCATTTACATGGGTTTTCATGCTGGTTGTAAGAACCCCTGTCCCAAAATATGGCAGGTGTGTGCCAAAAGGAGTCCCATTTAATGTGCAGGTGAGGAGGCAGGGTGCAGGGACATGATTTTTTTCCTGTCAGTGGCACTGCCAATGGTATTGTTGCTTAGTCCTTGGAAAAATAAACAAATTTTAAAAGGAAGTAGGCCCCTTCATTCACTCTGTTTCAGTCATCGTAAAATACCTGCATTAGGTCTTGGATTAACTTAAAAGTAAATAAGAGGCATTTAACCTAAAATGGTTTTGGTTGTGGTGCTCTTTTGACTAGAAAGGAATTTATTTGAACACTAAAGTGTAGCCTAAAATAGATGTCTGGAAATGGTATTTTTCATGCATTAACGTGACATTTTACTATGCAGACTAGACTGGCACAAAGTTCAGCTAAAACTGTCCCAATAGAATTAGCCTTTCTATTGAAACTTGAAAAGTGAAACTATTGGATGGGGTACTTCTTCCTCTGTTCTTTTGTTTTCCTTTCCTTCCAAATACACACAGCCTTACGTATAGTATAAATATACACAGTGGACTTTATTGTAAAATAATTGCCACACTTTATTGGTACAACACTTTCACCAGAGGAGTTATTAAACACTACAAGCAAATGAACTCTTGCTACCCAAAATTATTGACTCTGAGAGCCCCCAGCTACCCACTCAGACAACACAGGCTAAACCCCCTCATACTTATTTATGAAAGCAGGACACATATCTGGAGTGTTTTCATCTTTCCTCTTGAAGAAAATCTTTTCTGCAGTGGACTGAGAGGGAGACATCTCATGCCTACAGTAAGCAGAAAGTCCTACTACATCTGACTGCAGGCAAACTGAGTGGTGACGTGCCTGCCCTCACAGTTCCAGGGCTCTGCCCTGCTCACAGGGAGATGTGGGTAAAAGCGGAGCGGCAGCAACACACTCTGTGCTGGGTTCCTTTTGGAAGTCTAGTGCCTGCACAGCACAGTTTCCAGAGGCTTTTTTTAAAACAAAACAAAAGCCTACCAGCTACTAAAATAAATTCTTCGTTCTATGGTGCATATGGTGGGGGCTTTTCTCCAGGCAAGCAGTAAGTTGGTGTATAGAGGGCTGGAGCATTCGGGGGAAGACCATAGCTGGAGCTGGACTGAGATGGAGGCTGAGTTTCTTCTGATAAAGAAATGTCAGTAGATGATGTTCCTGGAAAATTGCTGGCAGGCTGTATCAGACAGAAAAATAATTTCTTCAGTAAAGGATTACAACCCCATTGCAGTTTTGTGTTGTTACATAATAAGCCCCATGATTAAATTTCTCATGCATTGCAGCACAACATTAACTTTAGTGCTAAAGCACCTGCTTAAGTGTCGCAATGATGGTGTCCAGTGAAACAAGACAGATATCATCTGTAACCCAAGTCATTTTTAATAGGCATTGTGCAGACAGCTAGGCAATAGAGCAGAACAGAAATTTCTGCAGGAAAAGATGCTTGGCTTCCTGGGTGAGGCACAGCATCTGACTGAGTGATTATGTTATGTGTAGCTGCTCATTTCCAGGCATCACTGTGAAATTTAAATACCTCAGATGTAATTAATCTCAGTTATAATACTTGCATAAATGCAAGGTCTTACTCCTTTGCCAAACGCAGATTCCTCTTATGAGAAAATTTTACAGGTGGGCACGTGTCTCCCTCTTTGGCAGTCAGCTATGATGAGGCTTTGGCTGAAAAAGGCTTCAGAAGTAGCCCATCTTCAGGAGCAAGCAGAGTTCATTAAAACAAAAGAATGCAAGTAGGGAATAATATTCAAGATAAAATCCTACTATTGCTTTAAACCAAGTTTTTTCACTGATTTCAAGAGGGTGAGGATTTTACTCCTCCTCTCATACGCCAGCACATGCCAGTCTATGGGCTTCAACTGAAGACTTGGGCTCAGCTCCCCTCAGGTTCAGACCTTAAGTGAACTTAAAGTGCCTGGAACTTAAAACAAGATAAAGTAATGATGGATCTTTTTCAAGGGAAATCAAAAATCTGGGCAAGTGATATTCCCTGCTGCTAAAAAAATTAATAGCCACAATTTAGAAGGCCAGGGCTAGCCCTTGGACAATGGCATCTCAGAGCCTGTTGGGATGGGGACATCCCAACAGGAAGGCTCATTTATGCCCTTTAACTCTCTGAGGCAGTGCAGGTATACTGAGGGACCTGCTAGATACATCAGCTCCAAACATAGTTGTGGGTTTGGGTTGGCTTGGGGTTTTATTTATGTTGGAGTTGTTGCTTCCCTCCCCTCTCAAACTGCAACCACTGCTTCCATCTGTTTGCCTGGAATTGTTTCTGCAGTGAGTTCTTCTCTAGCAGGAGTAACTGGCACAACCCATAAATGGTGTCATCATCCCCAGTCCCTGCCCAGCTAATCAGGACCATTACCTGCCCAGCTGGCAGGCCTGTTACCAAAACTAGCTGTGGCTGAACTGCACCAGTAAAGGATGTATTATTTTGTAGGCACATGTCACAGTAAACAAAAGAAATGCTGGTTACATCCTTTCAAAATGCATTCCTGCTATCACCCTTTCTTTTTGCCATATGGCTGATGTCTTTTGTAGACTTTGCCTCTCTGGCAAGTATTTATTCAGTGAGATACTAGATTCAGCAGAGGACCAGGAACGAATGTCATATACCTTTAGCCTGAGATAATCCACTGGTAACTCCAAAGGGTAGACCAGCTTAGGCAGGGATTTCTACTCTGTGGACAGCTAAAACTTAATTCAATTTCCCACATCTAAGAGTCCAGCCCTTCTGGGGTGCCATGGGATAACCCAGATGTGACGTGGGGACAATGGGACCTGAACCTGGATCCTCTAAGAGTAGTAGCAGGGCACAGGTGGCTGCTTGATCTCATTATCAGGCAGTACTAGATCCCTACATGTCAACACCCCCTGGGTTCAGTCAGATGAATCCCAGACCCAGACTGGGATTAAGAACTACAACCATCAGGGCTTGTGAATCCAGCAGCTTGAAGCACTCAGATGGAACATGAAGACCTCAGACCTCCAGCCCCATGGATTCAGCCCACAGCTCTCAAGCAATGGGAGCAGATGACAGTTAAGCTTCTGGCAGTTCCTAATCATTCCTGCTTCCATCATTCACAATTGGTACCTTTGAATAAGCTTATTATGATTTTTTAAATTCATACACTGATGCAGAAATTACTTCTCTCTAAACTGCAACATAATGAGTTCATACATAGAGGAAGGTGTCTTGCTTTTATTTTCTTCCCCAGGAATAGACTTAAGTTTTCCTGTTATTTCTTATTAACCATTCCAGTGGATCCCCGTGTTTCTTACTCACCTCTCCTGACTTGGGGACAACTGGTGGTGTCTGCCTCTGAATGTTACGAAGGGGAAGGAAGATAAATGAACACACTTATTCGAAAAAGTAGAAATCTAGGGAAATGACTGTCTTTATTTTGGAGTGCAAATAAGAATTTGGGGTAAATGCAATGTGTTTCTATTTCTCAGTGGACACAGGACTGAACAGTCACAATGGATCCCTATGACTACTTACATGAATGTTTTCAGCTTAATTTCATATGTTTCTATCCCCTTCTCTCTCTACTCTTGGCTACTTTTACCTCATAAGCAGGTGAGAGTCCAAAGAACAACCAGAGAAAGCCTGAGGTTTGAGAACAGACCAGAAAACTAGGCACAGACTAAGTCATCCCACAGACAAACCTGGGGGCTGGGATCCAGCTAAGTCCTACCTCTGCAAAGTTTGTACTGAGTAGCAGCTCATGCTTTTCTGATGGTGTGAGAAGGGTGTGTTTTTGTACTGTACCTGAAGAGGCAATGGGTAGGATGGATATGTAGAAATCGTTGCTGCAGAAGGACAGAACCCAGCGTAGGTCAGGATCTGCTGGGCAGGATTGTACAGGATCTGAGGAGGAGGTGCAGCACTGAAAGCGATTTGGGACAGAGGTACCTGTTAAGCACGGAAGACAACAATATATCAGTACAGTGTAGAGGGGGCTGGAGCAGGAATGGCTCCTAACACAAGCAACAAGACAATTTAACAACTTTCTGTTTTCCAACACAATACCAGTAGTACAAAAAACCAAGGAGCAGACAGAACAAGAGGAGGGTGTATCCGGAATGAATTTTCTGAGTAAAAATACACAGCTATTTTAATCTTCTTCCCTTGGAAAAAGGCTGCTGGTGCTTCCCTAGCAACAGTTACAGAAGCACTGGCAGGACTCCAGATCTGAGACACCCTGAAGAGCACAGCACACAGCTTTGGCTGCCTCTTCTTATGCATCCAGCACCAAACACCAAGTCCTTCACCACTTGCTGCAGGCTCCTTCCAATAGCAACTACCTGATGTCTTCAAGTCTGTTTTCTCTGCTTTCCTACAAAAATTTACCTAGATCTCCCTTTCCAGACCAGTTGCTCCTCTTTCACAGCTCACTCTCACTTGGGAACTGGAGTTTGCTACTGGCGCTCCAGAATCACTCTCAATGTGCTTACCTCATTCCTACTGTAGAAAATCCTTCTCTCATGGCTTTATTGGCATGTCTTTTAATTACAATGCAAAATTAAGTCTGCAGGAAGAAGTAATAGCTCACATTAAACCAGCTAAAAAATCTTGGTCAGGAAAGAAGAACAAAAGCTAAATGCGAAGGACAGCAGAGCAACAGAGCTTTGTGAAATATTTTCGAGATAAATCCACTGGTTTCTTTTATTTCCTTTGTTTTTGTTAGCAGATTCCTCCACATGGGAGCATGGAATTTTCATTTCATTGAAATAATAAAATATAGTAGTTGCCATACAAATGCTGAAAACAGCAGCCAGTATTTTTTTTCTTTTTTTTTTTTTTTTTGCATTTCCTTTCAAATTTATCAGTGGCAGATATAAACCACTGCACTCTCTGGAGACAGTGTAAGATCTCTCTGTGATTGAGAAAGAGGTATATTAATTGTGTTTGTACATGGAAAACATCATCTAGGTCACTGGTGTACCACACAAGGTTACTGAAAAATCTAGGCCTTAGTTTCCTGAAGAAATTTGGCGTTTCAGGACCTAGCATGGAGAAAGGCTGGGATCAAAGGCAGAGAGCTTCTTTTATAGAAGGCAAGCCTCTCATCTTCAAGGCACCCTCCTCAAAACACTCATCTGCAAGGTACCCTTTCTACCTGCCCTGGTGGGTGGAGAGATGAAAGGACACTGCCTCAGGAGTAGGGAGGAGCAGGTACCTTGCTTGCTGCAGACCCAAAGGTTTGGGGCCAGTGCCACAGCCCCAGAGTGTGCCTTTCCTCCCTCAGAGGAGGGATAAAATTAGATCCCTCAGACATAAATGAGTCAAGAAACACTTGCTTTACCCACAGATGTGAAATAAAGATGCCTGTTCTGCATCTGTCACCAAGTTTCTGGTGTGGGTCTCTTTCGGTGCTGCTGTTTGACCACCTTTGGCATCTTCTCTTGGGAACTTCTCTCAGGTCTCTCACATTCCATCCACCCACAGAGCAATGCTCTCTAATTACTAAGGATGAACATCTCAACAGTCCTAGAAGACAAATTTGGGGAGTCAGCCACGCCACATCGACTAATGAAAGCACCTTATTATCATGCTGTCTGGTCTCAGCCCAGAGCCAGCAACAATTTGCATTTACTGAAGCTGGTTGGATGCTTTTATCAAGTATTCCAGTAATTACTCTGTGTTAAATTACTCATCTAAAATACATAGGTAGGTTGAGATGTTCTAAACTGCAGCAACACCCAAGTCAAAGAGATAAGGAGCTAGAAACTAGCTAGGGAGTGCTAACAGCGTCAGCTCATTGACCTCACACAGACCTGCCAGAGAATTTATGTCTGACCTCCAGCTACTTTTCACATCAGACCGCACCTTTAGTTGCATGAATGCTAAGACACAAACCCATGGCAACTAGCTCAGTAATTAGGGGTTAGTTTTGCTTTCCTTTTTAGAGCAGGGTGAGGAAAAAGCAGCAGGGATAAAGCAATGATATTTAATGTGTTTAGATTCCTTAAAGGACTGCAAGAAGGATCCTAATTTAAAAAAATTTAAAAGGCATCCCCTTCCCACCTCCCCATCCTCGCCTCAGGACTATCAGCAGTTCAGATTAATGCAGGCCTAAACTCAGGGCAGGCAGATTCCTTGGCAAGTTGCGTCAGCAAAGCATCCAGAAGTCATGACATGAATACCGGAACAGGGAAGGGAGTTCCTAGATTAATTCAGCATCAGCAAGTGAAATTTTCCATGTAATTCTTTACCTGCAACTTCTGTAAGAAATAATCACAGTGTTATCATTTCGAGTACTTTGGCTACGTCTATTGATGTAATATCTTAATCTGGTTTTTGTTAGAGGTGACTTTAAGGTAACTACCTCCATGTCCTATATCCAAGCATGCTGTAGCTCTTAAAAGGAGGATTCCTGTTGTAAGCACTGCAGCTCCCCCAGCACCCTGCAGATCACAGAGGGCAGCCCTATGGGTGACACAGCAGCCACTGAGCTGACACCTTGGGGGTCAGGAGAGAATGAAATATTTCCCACTGAGCCAGCACAACCCTCAGGCAGGCAGCAAAACCACAGGGAGTGTGCCAGGGTCTGCAGGGAATTTGTCACAAGAAAGAAAAGCCGAAACAACCAAAACAACACTTTTTTTTCTGTCCAGGAAATATGATGGGTTTAAAGGAAAGGGAACTGTTTTGCAAACTCTTCCCTTTGTAACATGGTTTGGCTGCCAGCATTCCCCAGAGATAAACATGATGTTTTTTGTTTGACTATTCAGCCTGGCCTTGTATTTTCTGGAAGTCAACCCCAAAGCAATGCTGTGAGGCATTTCAAGGGGCTTTGCAGCGCTCCCTGCAGAATACCAGTGAGCATTTATGTGAGAAGGTGACATCTTGAAGCAAAGCAAATAGTTCTTTCGCATATTTTAACAGGGTTTTTTTGCTGGTTTTGTTTCAGTCCTATGCCCCTTTCTTGTCCTCCTCTGCTTGATGTTTTCTTGGCCCCTGTCTTCCCCTAAGAGTTACTCCTTTTGTAAGGAAAGGGAACAGCAGATGAGCAAATTGTCTCTGGTACTAACCCAAAAGAATCCTGAAAAAGCAAAGGCAGGAGCAAGGAGCAGCCATTGCATTTTGGATTGCTGCTTTAGTAAGACTTTCACAAGCACAGCTGAGGTGACTGACACAAACTCATCTTTCCCTTGAACTATGACATCATTCCTCTGCTCACACTCGGTGGAGATATTGACGAGCTTATTCAGATGAGGTTTTTAGCTGCAGCCCTGACAGACTCACTCCGGCTAAGCTTGGGGTCAAGCTGTACATCCACGGCTGCTGCAATTTCCCTTCATGGCTTTATGCCACCAGTAAGAGGACCCAGACTGTGACCCAGGCTCTGCCTCCCAGCTAGGGAATGTGCCAGATCTTGGGGACTGCAGCTCTCCTAGGAACATCTCCTTGGCCTGGTGTTCCTCATGAGCAGTGCAGTGATGGGCCTGCAAAGCACAGGACTGTATCAAAGCATCGGCCCAAATCTCGTGTAAGCTTAGGTCTGAGGAAGACAGTTAGGTGGTCTCAGGCTGGCTCTCTGCATGCTTCCCCACAGCTGCACTCACACCCATCTGCTAGCAGGAAAAAACATTTAGGGCCACTAAGCTGCAGTGCTCTCACAAAAACTTACTGTAGATGATGGCTGCCTTCACTCCACACGCAAGCTGCTCTTCCCGTCATTTCCCTCTGTGGCTGTTTCTGTTCCCCTTCTGCTCCTCTCACAGGGAGAGGATGAATTAAGATGGGAAAACTGCTTCTACTTCCTTCGGGCAGCTGCAACTCTTTAGTGGCTGGCTGCAATCTGTTATCAATTCCTTGCAGGAGTCCCCTACACAAAGGAGAGCTCAACTGCACATTTCTTACATGGTCAGAGTGCTTGTTTAGCTTAAGCTGGACAGAGGAATATGTCCAGGAAATGTTGCAACTCTTAACAAAGGTGAATTTCAAACAATTCATATGGCCTTGCTGTACTTTAAGCATGGTTTTAAGCACTCAACACACCTTGTAGATAGCCTGGGCATGCTTCCTAAGGAATGCTGGGTGGTCAAAGCTGGGCCTGGATGGCCTCCAGTCTGGCTGGGTCCTTGGCTCACTGGGTGCCAGTTCTGAGCAGCCCCTTCCTGCCAGTCTGCTCCCAATCCTGTCCTGATGTACATCTCAGCTATCTCTCTTGCCTTCTCCTCCCTGCTCTGTCTCTCTCTTTTTTTCATTCTACCCATCTTTCTATTCAGTTTTCTCCTTTGCAACACTGTCCAGACACATCATGGATCTAAGATGATCCTAAGGTACTGTCACACTTCCCTTTGGCTCCTGCATTTCACCTCCACTTCCATGCCTCTACCCATTTAGTTCTACTACTCTCCTGAGAGTCTAGTAAATCATGAGCCTCTTGCTTGGTCTTTAGGCATTGCTTTAGTAAACATGACCACTGACAGTGACAATCCCAGGAACAGCAACTTCACCCTTTAATGTGTCAGTAATCCAGGCATATGATGCACTGTATTGGAGACTCCCTCCGACCACAAGGTCTCTTCTGAATGCTGTGGTGCACATCAGCACAACACAGGGAGTAGTCAGAAGGTGGCATTCCTTAGTGAAACAAAAGAGGATGTTGAATTGTCCCAAGCACACAACTGTTTAAATAAAAACTTGATTCGTACTTCAGAATTCATCTCCTTTCTTGGGGAAAAGATCTACACAAGGCAGAACAGTCACACATAGGACTTGACTTTTACATGTTAGCTACAAACTAGCATCCTCCCTGCCGGCCCACATGTTCAGTGATGAATTAGAAGGGAAAAAAACATGCCACTAAGTGAATTGCCAGCATTTGTTCACATGGTTGTGGGGTTTTTCTTCGATTCATGTATTTGATGAGGCTTGACCCACTTAGCTGTGAACAGCTGGCAACAGCTTCGCCTAAAGGTATAAATGCAGAGTCTCAAAGAGGCTTAATTATTAAGAGACAATGACTCAAAACATTCCCCTATTTGTTGAGGCCCCAAGGTGCTCAGTTGAGGTGGAGGAAGTGAACTTTTAGTTGTGTAATGGCTAAACCTCTGATGTGATAAGGCACAGGGTGACTGATGGGCTGTGACTGAGATAGGAGCTGGATCCTGTGGAGAGGATTGTGCCCCTTGTCATGCTAAGTTGTGCTTCCTTGCACAAACCACTGGACTGTGGGGCTCCCCATCCTCCCCCCGGGAAGTACCAGGGAATTCAGGATATTTGCCTGTGGCCTCAGCGTCTTTATCTCTGCTGATGGCACATAACTGACTCAACTGCTGCTAGGATGGGCAGTTGTGTTGTCTTAGAAAGTGTCAGGAAGCATCCTATGATTCACATTATTATATCAAATAATATAATAATATTATATTATATCCCACCTAGTGGGAGGTACCTGAGCATTCCCACCTGAACCAGAGTGAATATAGACCCAACAGATATTGTGCTCTGGGGATTTCTATCCATCACCTCTTCAGGATTTCCTCCACCACCAGACAGATGTGGTCAGCGACCACCACTTTAACCAAGACTGTGCAGCAACCAAGTCTTGTTGCTTGTGGGTGGTGAGATACTCACACTCTTGTACTTTCTCTTTTTTTCCCTAGCGTGTGTTCTTGGGTGATGTTGTTGTACTTTCATATTGCAATGTTTTCATGTTGTTGTATTACTATAGTTAATAACCACCAAAATGGCTCCATACCTGTGTTCCTTTGCAACCAAATTGTTCTATAATAAACCCTACACTGTTTATTTCCAAGCACTGATCATTCAGTGCTGTTTCATTCTAATCTGCCCCAAAGGAGCTATTAACAAGAACCTGGGGTACATTCGCCTTCTGCAGTGGTTCATAACACTCCAGACTCTCACAACACCCCGGAAACACATCTAAAGCTTCTCCTTTGTACATTTATACTCCTTGGTTTTAACTAATTTGAATGCGCCAACGAAGCCCTCACATAAGCCAAAAGGCTGTGAGCCTTACCATGTCTTTAAATGCCCCAAGAATGGCTGCTGTGATAATCCCCAGGAACAAGCCAATGATGTTGAGGACTGTGGAGGACCACAACAGTCTGTACAGGTGAAGCACATCCTGACAGCTGCTCACACCGAGAAATTCGTAGTAGCTGGAGGATTGGTCTGAACTGAAAGAGAATGCAGACAATGTCACTGCAGAGGGAATGGTTTGTTTTGCACATAATGCAGAGAACTACAGCATCTGATTCCTTCCTGTTTGCTTTCCTCTTTGGCAAAGTACTACGTCCATGCTCCCACCAAAAACTGCTCAGAAGAACTGGAGAAAGCCCTGCTGAAAAACTGGCTCTGCTAAGGCCAGCATCAAATACAATCCAACTAATACCAACTGTAGTTTGGCAGATTGGTGGTGGTTATCAGCATGTACCCTTCTTTATTTTATGTTCTATATCCCTAAACAGAGATGTAATCTTGGTAGATGGATGCTGCCCTTGTCATTTAGCTACCAGATAAAGCTTGCTTAGCTTTGCTTTTTTCCCCAGCTCACCTAAGAATCTGCTGACATCTCAGAAACTGGGGAAAGAAAGTTGCTTAAGCATTAATTCAACAACAGGAAGGAAGATATTGCCAGCTGGCTACATTTGTTTATGGTGTCTGTGGTTCCAAATTAATGCAACACAGTACAGTATAAAGATGTCTTCACACTCTGAATTGTACTATACAGAAATATTTGTTCATATTTCTACACTGCATTGGTTACTGTAAATCAGGCACGTGGTGAAGTTACACCTCATTGTCTTGCCAAAAGCCAGAAATATCCTACTGCAAAATTTGAAACCACAGGTTCCTGCAGTTCTTTCCAGTACCTGCCTTAATTTGATCCCACTAATGAGTTCCTAGGGCAGCTATTTGAGTTGGAAAGATTTTTTTTAAATGCCAAGCCTGTTTTTCCACTTTTAGGAAATTGCCAAATTGCCATCAGATTATGGTGGAAACCAGAAGGGAGTTGTTTGTGTTCACTCTTCTGTTCCTCATGCCCAGTGCATGGGGCAGCGTGATCACATGTGGTTAGGGAAAGGACTGTAGAGCAGTCCACAGCATTTCTGGGAAGAAACAAGCCAGGCACAGTAACTTCTGGAAATATCCAATCAATGGCTTCAGTTCATGGTTCTGGCACTGAAGAACCACTATTGCTGAGTTCACCTGGGCCCTGCCAGGAGCCCATCTTAACTAAACAGCTTCAGCTGCCATGAGGCTGAGGAAATTGGATTTGCGACCCTGCCTTCATATCAATCTGTTCCATGGCTGACAACAAATCCTTCTGTGGGCCTGTGCCTCCTCCTACCTTTCTCTAGCCATCCTGTGAACTGGAATTGTCAAGTCTCCAGAGCAGCATGACTGCTTATTTACTCTGGATTTGTGCATGCCAGTGCCATAAGATCTTGCTGTCCAATGTTGACAATAGGAGAACACACATGTTTAACTACATCACTGAATAATGTCACAGCAGTGATCAGTCCCAAGTGTTTCAAATAAACTCAGTGTCTTAGAAAAACAGTACTGAGGATCTCCGTCTGAAAGGGAAATATGCCTGATCTCTCCTTGTGGTTATTTTATACTTCAAGCAACAGTTTCAGTCACTTTTTTTGACAACTCTGAATAGTTTTGCCCTTTAACACCCCAGTTCTTTTCTGTGTTGAGTTGGGCTGTTTGGTTCAGTGTTAACATGCAGGCATTAGCTGTGTACCATGGAAGGAAGCATTCTCACAATATACATACTGCATTGCAAATATGATGGTCCATCATCTGTCTGTCATAGAAAAGGTACGAAAGTTCTCTACCTTTCCCACCTGGTTTGTGTACCTCCATCATGTCCAGGTTTAACATTTCTTACATAAGCAAAAGACTCTGCATAGGATTTTAATCCATTCCATAGACCTTCATTCACTTTGTGTCTCCCATCTGCATAAGAAATATGCATGCATAAATCACTTCCACCTAGTCCCAAATGTCATTTTACTTCTCCAGTTGAGTCATCTGGCTAAGAGCTACTTTTTCACACAGAAGCCTGAAAGAAACTTGATTGTTCCCGCCTTGTTTCCCTACACCTGAAATGTTTATGGCTGGCATCACAGTAGCCAAGTCTTACAGAGGACTGGGGTTATTCAGGGCTGCTAGCATGGGAAGAGGAGGCAAAACCAAAATAAAATAGATGTAGGAAGGAAGAAAGATGAGAAATACACAGGAGGAAAAAAGGAAAAGTGACTGTGGCTGAACTGTAGAGGTTTGCAGAAGTTGCATGATTGCGCATTGTAAGACGATATACAAGGGCAGGTAGAGATAAAACAAGGGAGAATGGTTTTAAACAGAAAACAGGGAAGATTTAGATATTAGGAATAAATTCCTCACTGTGAGGGTGGTGAGACACTGGAACAGATTGCCCAGAGAAGTTGTAGATGTCCCATTAGTGGAAGTGTTCAAGGCCAGATTGGATGAGGCTCTGAGCAGTCTGGTCCAGTGGAAGGTGTCCCTGCCCATGGCAGGGGAGTTGGAACTAGATGGTCTTGAAGGTCCCCTCCAACCCAAACCATTCTATGATTCTATGACTGTGAGATGTGCAAAGGGTGAGCCAAGCAGAAGATTCAGTAAATCTAATGGGAAAAATGCATTGCCAGACCAACAGTATATCTGAATAGGGATGTAACTGAGTGATCAGTTTTGATCACACAGCAAAAAGCTTCTGGACACGTTCAAAGAAAAAGAAACTGAAATAATACTAACACTAATGAACAACTCCTGACCTACTTCGTGCTGGCATCAGGACTTCAATTGCAGAGGAACTGGATTTTTCATCATACAAGCTCCTTGTGTTACTTCTTCAGGCCCTACCATTTACAAGTAAGGACAACCAACCAAGAATTTCTCAGAGGCCACAGAATGCACACAGGTACTTACTTCTCACAGTTGTATAAATCACAGCAGTAGCATGTGTTACTCTTCACTTTCAGCTGGCACTTGCTGTTTAAGGTATGACATGTAACCTGCCAAAAAAGCAGAAACTTACTTTTATGCTCGATGTTTCAGTGTTGTGTAAATCATCCTACTGTACTGACCACAAAAAAAAAAAAAACAGCTACTACAACGTTGTGAAGTTGTATTGTCTGTTGTGCAGAAAGATCCTGGGATTCCAAAATTCATGACTGGAAGCCAGAAGGACATCCCTGAGCTCACAGGAGTTTTAACCAGGATGACAGCCCCTGAGACTGAGGGCATTTGCACTATGGAACTCCCAGCACCAGCCTGCAGCCAGGGCTGCCAGAGTTTTCAAGCACTTTGCTGCACTGCCTGGTACTATTCTGCTGAGACCCAGAGTGTGCTGCCATGAGACTCAGATCTCTACAGCTGTGACAAACTGACCATAGGTCTGGAGAGATACACTACAGAAGCACTGAAGTGGATAAGAGAACCAGTCAGTTATAGTGGGGAACTGTGGAAATCCTGGACACAGGGAATGTTTCTCTGTCTGTCCTGAGGGGTCCTGAACCCCAGAAAAACACTGCTTTTAACCTCCGTCCATGGAGAAAGCTTCCAAAGCTTTGGGATGAGCCTGAATGAACAAGTGTGGGAAATAGGTAGTAATGAAGTTGTAGTTTGTCACAGGGTGAAAAATTTAGATTTTTGGCTTGATCTAGTATGGATGTAGGTGAGAGACTGAGATGGAGGATTTTGGGTGTTGTCCCCACCTCCTTCTTCTTTCTTCTACCTAGTCCATTTTCTGCTGTGTGGGGAGCCCAATTTCATTGGACAAAAGTGTCCGCAATGCAGATACTACACAAATAGATAGTTAGGAATAGGTGGAAAAAGAATAATAAACTACGAGTTAGGTACGTTTTTGTAGTTAATTGGATGCCATATCTTGTATATAAGGCTTTGGAGCGGGCATTTTGAGGTCTTGCTGCCACATGGTGCTGAGAAACTACTGTCATCCAGAGCTCTGAACTGATAAAGGTAATAAACTATCCTGAAGAGGAAAACATCAGCAAGTCCTGTCTGCGTCATTCCTGAGCGTGGCACAACACAACACCTCGATGCCTTCCCAGGTGATCCCAGGTCAGGGGACCCCGTGTCAGCGACTCCAACAATGGCAAGGGAGCCAATTTATCTGAACAGCTTCCAATAAATGGGAGCTCTCCCCTTTCAGTGAAACCCTCCTGAAACAGGAAGTAATTATGAACAATAGCAAGAACAATCTTCAAACCTACAAACAGAATAATTCAGAAAAGATCCAAGCACTCCAGCATATAAGTACCATTTATTGCAGGCTCTTGAATACAAAACTTAAAAGGTTTATTTATGTGAGGAGGAGTTACAGGGATGGACAGATGTTAGAACAATAAAGGCAGGCACACATAAGCCACTCTCCATCCAGATACAAAATAATTTTAATGACTCCTTAAGTGTAGTAAGCATTAATCACTTCTATTTGGCACTACAGTCCAATTGAAATACTTTTATATGTAAGGTTTTTTTTTTTTCCCCTGAGAGTTTTAGCTTATTGACTTTGAAATCCTGGAGAGCTGTCAGGTTTTAAAAGCTAGCAGTCAGAAAATAAATTCTTTCTATAGCTTTTATTTGATAGGAAAAAAAATCTCTGTAACCACTGAGAATTATTTTGTTCACAAAATGTATTACTGACTGGAAAACTCCTCCTAATGAAAAAGTAGAAGGAGCATGCTTAGGAATGCCTGCTTCTGACAAGTTTATCAGACAGCTCTGGTTTAGTCACAAATGCGTTACTCAATGGAATAGTGTCCACAAGAGATGTTAAACCAAATGTTTCTCACTTCCTAAGTCCTGGATCTGTGTATCCTTTCAGTATGAAAACTGTCTCTGTTGATGAGTCTGTACTCCTCATGTGCTTGTTCCCAGCAAAATGGAAAGCCTTAAACACACACACTCAGCAACAGAGGAAGTTCATCTCGCAACTGGTCTCCAACTTGCCACAATTGTCCTTAGCAGGATTTGATTGAGCAGTGGAAGATGGATGACAAAACGAATGTTAGAAGGAGATTAAGATCATTCCTTGGGATTGCTTTGCTGCTCAGGACAAGGCTGTTCCTGTGGTCAGTGTCTCATACAAATCAGCTCTCCTATCCCAAAAGGGTAGGTTATAAAAGGACAGTCTCAGTCTAGGTTGCAATCTGGAAATGGAGCTCACAGTTTGATACAGACATATCCCACTTGTCACAAGGACATCTCACCCTGAAACAGGACTCTGTTTCATCACCATTGCTCTGATGTGTCTGAACTTATTGGAGTGTAACCTAAGGGCTTTGTTGGCCTGAAGTCACATTCGGCTGCAGCTGTCAGCCTGAGCTGCAGTTTACTGCAGAAGAGGAGCACTTACTGTCACTGACTGAATCGGCTTAATCAAGGCAGTGACTGAACCAGCCCACATGCCTACTTCTCAAAGCAGGCTGAAAACCAGTCCTGGAGTACAGAGTGCTACCACAGCCATTTTGTGGGATGCCCTATGCTTTTGCATTCAGTGGATTTTCAGCCTTTGGGTTTGACCTCCTGTATGCAGTGAAAATGGCCTGAGACCTGCAGAGTTAAAATACCCTTTTCCCATTACACATGCATGATTGGGATAGGAGGGCTTTATAACATGGAATGGACTGTTAAAATGTGGTTTGTTCTGATGCATGGTCTGGGGACCACTTCTGAAAGGAAATAAAAGTAGTTTTTCCCTCTCCAAGCAATAATAAGGCCAGTCTTCCTGTTTTAATGGAGAAGGCTAGAAGTACAAAACAGGGAGATCAGCATGATTTTAAACATGTTTTTGGCTGCTTCTACACTACGAGACGCATATTGTTGGCCAAGGAAGTTACTGTAGCTGTCTATTTTTATCACTGCATTTTTAAAACATGCATAGAACAAGACACTCCTTTTTAGGAGAGCAGTGAATACACCAAAATAAACAAATTAGTGTGTGGTATGAGCAAGGGTGGTGGAAACAGGCCATTTGTGGGTGTTCTGCATGTCAAGACCCATTATTTCATTTCAGTGACCAGACACATAGCTTTTTCATGTCCTGGACATTTATGATTTATTATCTCCTCAGTACCAATTGAAGATATGTTCTCCTCTCATGATAATTGCAAGACAATCAAATTCTTTCTGCTTTGAGCAAAGAGAACTGAAACAGGCAGACCAAATGAGCTGGAGACCACTTACAGGAGAGAGATGTCAATCGAAAGGAAACTTGCAATCAGTAAACAACCTGCTTTCCTAGTTAAGTGTTTGCCTGGCATGCAGAACGTGTCCTCTGCTCACTACCTGGCTACCTTTGGAAAAATAAAAGCCAAGTATAAATGCTATGGATCCTTAACTCTGAGTTAGCATACACTGACTCTAAATCAGTGAACAGCCAGGCAAGAATCTTATTAGAAACTACCTACAATTCTAAAAGATATGGGGTTTGGTTTTTTTCCAGAATAGAGGAAAGAGCTCTGGGTGGCCCAAGTTTAGACATTCCCAGAATCAGCAGAGCTGTGGAAAACCGTCTGGCCAGAAGCCTGAGGTTGGGATCACCTGCAAGGAATTGTGGTCAGTGTGACGCCTACCACATGCTTATTACAGGAATCAGAAGCATTTCTCAGGTCATGTCTGAGTCTGAGTGTGCATGCACACTTTAGAAGAGGAAGGAGTAAATCTTACAGGAGACGGTGTTGTCACACTTCAGAAGTTCATCTGGGTCAGTCTTTACATGAGGAGATCAGTGAATATTTTTGTCATATATTTTCTGCAATCAATAACAGGATGCCCTAGCAGCAGGATTTAAGGAGCTTAACCTGGTAGCATAAGCTTTCCCTAAGCTCTCTAGAAATATTAGTGGTAACATTCCCCATACATCTTTTCCTAGCCATGGCAGGAATGGTGATGAACAACTGGCTTCTTGAAAGTTATACCACTGTTTAGCTGTTCTCTATTTTGCTTTTCTATTCACTCCCACCAATTTACCACAATAATAAAATAGGAAAATAAACTAAATCTGGACTTCTCAGGAAGCTAGCCATTTGGATATGGGCACTTTTCTGACCATGTTAATGTCATTGAGATAATAAAAATGCTGCCTTCAAACCACTGATGTTCTTGGCCTGTGCTGGATAAATACAGAGATTTGAAGTCTTCTGGATGATACAAATGGATTAATTTAGGTATTTCCTATTCCACTTGGACTCTACAAAACCCTTCTTAGAGGAAGATCACAAGGTGACAAACACATTCCAGACAGTCATTCTACAGCATAGATGGACAAGGAATCATTCCAGTCCCAGAGTAATATACGGGATACAAACACTGATGATGACTCACTGACTGTACTGATTTGCAATCATCAGAGGCTTGGACAAGCAGGGAGTCACTTGTGGGAGAAAAAGAGTGGGGTTTCTATCTACCCATGACCTACGTACACAGACATGCTCTCAAACATCTCCCTTGCTCCTTCCCAGCACAGCAGAAATGAACACAGAATGATGAGGTGAGTTTGTTTACCTCAGTCTGGTAGGCATCATACAGGAATCCTATTCCACTCGAATAAAACTGGCATCTTTTGTTATACAGAGGTCTGGGTTCCTGTAAAGAGAAAAACAGCCAGAAAAGTGATTGGTTTGGAGGAAGTGGAAGGCACCATGTCCTATGTCCCCATGAGGATGCTTACAGCTCTGTGAAGCTGAAGCAATGCAATCACTTGGGTTAACGGCTCACACCCCCTAGGTTGGCTTTCTTTCTGGAACGGATCTTCTCAGGGTTACATGTTCCATCCTCACTCCACCACTAAGCTATGTGAGTATCATCTACTTTTCTCTAAAAGAAATCACCTTTGGCATTTAACCACTCGACATCATTTAACCACACCTGACGTCAAATAGTACTGCTCTGAAAATGGTCCAGTCACTCTTTTTTCTGGTACAGTTTCTTACCTAAGAACCAAGATTTATTTTGCAAGTTGTTTTCAAGATATGGGACTTTCTTTTTAAAGAATTTCAACTAAGTTCATGCTGAGAACAAAGTAAAATAGATAATAGTTTGAGTATTCCACTTATAACACACACTTCAAATCCCAGAAGTAAAACAAAGAATAATGAAGAAATTAAGGCATAAAGAGAAAGCAATTTACATTGTTTGGTTTTGCCTTATTTTCCGTTTATTCTATTGCAAAAGAGGCATTCACTGCTCATATTTCATATTTTGCTTGTAACAGTTCCCACAAAGTGATATAAAGGAAGAACACAATGAAATATCCTTGGCCAGATAGAAAATTTGTGCTTCTGACCTTGGCAAACAGCCACTTTGAATGCTGGAGGGTGCGTACCTCAGTCAGTTTCAGGACTAGACCATATTTGTTTTGGGAGGATTTGACAACTTGAGTCCTCTGTGATTCAATGTCCATCCCAAAGCAGTATTGGAATTATGTTTGCAAAAAAAACCCAACAAACTTTTTCAACTTTCCATCACTTATCTAGTCCTGATCTGTGCCTTCAAAAGCGTGAAGAGCTGGGAGTATGGGTCGATCTGTTGGAAAGTAGGAGGGCTCTGCAGAGAATGGGGAATAATTGGATGGATGGGCAGAGTCCAATAAGACGAAGTTTAATGAGTCCAAGTGCCAAGGCGTGCATTTTGGCCACAGTAAGTCCCTGCAGCGTTATAGACTGGGGACAGTGTGGCTGGCCAGTGTCCAGGCAGAAAGGGACCTGGGGGTACTGGTCAACAGCCAGCTGGACATGAGCCAGCAGTGTGCCCAGGTGGCCAAGAAGGCCAAGGGCATCCTGGCCTGTGTCAGGAACAGTGTGGCCAGCAGGAGCAGGGAGGTCATTCTGCCCCTGTACTGGCACTGCTGAGGCCACACCTCGAGTGCTGTGTCCAGTTCTGGCCCCTCAGTTTGGGAAGGACACTGAGACAACTGGTGAGGGTCTGGGAACACAAACCCTGTGAGGAACGACTGAGGGAGCTGGGGATGTTTAGCCTGGAGGAGAGGAGACTCAGGGGTGATCTTAACACTCTGCACAACTTCCTGAAGGGTGGCTGTGGTCAGGTGGGGGTTGGTCTCTTTCTCCAGGCAACTGATAGAATGAGAGGACACAGTCTTAGGCTGTGCCAAGGGAAATTTAAGTTGAATATTAGGAAAATGTTGTTTATGGAAAAGGTGATAAGTACTGGAATGGTCTGCCCGGGGAGGTGGTGGAGTCACCATCCCTGGATGTGTTTAAAAAAGGACTGGATGTGGCACTTGGTGCCATGGTTTAGTTGAGGTGTGTAAGGGCATGGTTGGACTCAATGATCTTGGAGGTCTCTTCCAACCTAGTGATTCTGTGATTCTGTGAAAGCACTCAAGTGCTCATTGCTCCTCAGAATGTCAGACTAGACCCAAGACAGAAGATGCAAACACACTATCTTCCATCCCCTCTTTCCATGCCAACTTACAAGCAAAGGACTATGTAAGTTGTTAGCAGAAATCTTTGCTGATTAACTTTCACTGCATTTTAAAGCTTTAAGATCCATCCAGGAATAACCCAGATTTTGCAGAAAGATCTGCACTGCTTCAGGTCACAAGCAGAGTATTCTGTGCTTGTTGGATAATGAAGTGTGAACTGTATAAATCTGCTGATCCAAAATACATAATTAGTTAAAATGCAGAGCTAGGCAGGAATGCAGACAGATCAATGAAAAAAGCTCCTCCATCAGCTTGTTTGCCTTTCTGATTACTCCGGCAAACTTAAGCAAGTTTGGACACCAACTCTCAAGGGTTAGAGAAAGGTTAGCTTCCTGCATCCAAAAATATTTATTTATACTACACAAGTGTAAGAAAAAATGCTACAGTAACTCTTTCTCTAGAGGAAAAGCAAATACCACATGAACAGCATGCCATGTCTTGAACTAGGTCAAAATTCTTCCACAGTCCTGGGAAAGCATTAGCCTTTAGCCATGACTTCCTGGGACAGATCTGGTTGGGAGGTCTAAGAGGATTGCAGTTTCTCTGCCAGAACAAGGAGCTAATAAGGAGAGGAGATCTGCTGGACTTCATAGTTACAAACAAGGAAAGATTGCTCACGGATGTGAAGGTCAGGGGCAGCCTTCTCCTAGTGATATGGTGGGGTTCAGAATCTGGAGAGGATAGAGTAGGATCCCAACTTTGGACTTGAAGAAAGGAGACTTTGGTTTATTCAGTGGTATGTTTAGAAGAATCCTATGGGATACTTTCCTGGAAAGGAATGAGGTCCAGGAAAGTGGGTTGATATTCAAGGTTCGTGTCCTTCAATTGAGAAACAGTTCATCCCATCTAGCAGGAAATCAAGCAAAGGCAGCATGAGGCCTGTGTGAATAAACAAGGAGCTCCAGATGTAACTCAGGCATGAGAAGAAGTCTACGAGAAGCGCAATAAAGGGGAAATCTCCAGGGAGGAAAATAGAAAATTACATGAGCATGCATGGATGGGGTTAGGAAAGCCAAAGTTCCTTGGAATTCAGTCCAGCAAGGGTTGCAAAGGGCAGGAAGAAGGGTGGGTCTCCTGTTGGGTGTATTAGCAGCAAAAGAGAAATCAGGAAAATATGTGCACGTTACTGAATAAGGCAGGCAACATAGTACAAAGACACGGTAAAGATCAAAGTATTCAGTGCCTTCCTTGCCTTGGTCTACAGTGGAAACCAGTGGGAAAAACTGGAATTAGCAAGAATTACCCTTGCTAAAGGGGGATCAGTTTAGAGAACATTTAAACAGACTGGAGACACATCCTGTCTTCAAGGATGGCAAGAAAGACAATCAAGGGAACTACACACTGATAGGAAGGGACGGAGCAAATAAACTTGGAAACAATTTCCAAACACCTCAAGGACATGAAGGTGACTTGAAGTAGCCAGCATGGATTTACAAAGGGAGAGTCATGTCTGACCCACCTGTTGACCTTGTACAAGGATGTGACTGGCTTAGGGGATGAGTGGAGCTTCTTGCTCACCTGCTTCTGGATCTTTATCTTCACTAGTCCCTCTGGCAGCCTCTCATTCTCACAGACAAGCTGATGAAATATGGGCTAAATAAATGAAGAGTGAGGTGGACTGAAAGCTGGCAGAACTGCTGAAGTTGCAGTGTTGGGAGCAGCGACATGAAGTCCAGCTGGAGGTGACTTAATAGTTGTCTACCCCAGGGATCAATACTATGACAATATTGTGTAACATCTCAATTACTGAACTGGATGATGGGCAGAGTGCACCCTCTGCTAGCTAGCAGATGATACAAAACTGGGATAAGTGGCTGAAACGCCACAGGATCATGTCATTGTTCAGAGAGACCTGGGCTGGAGAAATGGCCCACAGGAATCTCAACAAGTTCAGCACAGGAAAATGTCAAATCCTGCACCTGGGGAGAAATAATCCCATGCATCGGAAAAGACTGGGGTCTGACTAGAGACTAGCTGACTAGTAGAGCAGCTTTGCAGAGGGTCTTGGTAGGTAGGAAGTGAAACATGAGCCAGCAGTGTGTCCCCATGGCAAGAAAAGCCAGCAGTATCCTTGACTGCATTACAAAGAGCACCACCAGCAGGCCCAGGAAGGTGATTCTTCCTCTTAACGCTGGCGAGACACATATGGAATACTGGGTAAAGCACTGGGCTCCCCAGTATGAGAGAGACCATGGGCATGGTCTGTGAATGAACAGACTGGAATATCTGTCATAAGAGAAGCAGAGCTGGGACTGTTGAGCCTAGACAAGAGAAGGTTCCCATATACCTTATCAATATGGACCAACACTTGATGGGGAAGTGAAGAAGATGGAGCCACACTTCTCTCAGTAGTGTCTAGAAAAATGACAAGATGCAGTGGGCACAAACTAAAATATGGGAAATTCCTTTCAAACCTAAGAAGAAACCTTTTTTATTCTATGAGTGATTAAACACTGGAACAGGTTTCCCAGAGCGGTTGGAGATACTCAAACTGGACACTCAAACTAGACACAGTTCTGACTCACCTATGCTACCTAAAATTGCTCTAAGCACAGGTGGTCAGATTAGAAATCTCCAGAGGTTCTGCCCAGTCTTAGCAACTCTGATTCTGTGAAGAGGGTCTGAGTCTATGTCAGGCTATGAGCAAACTAACAAGTTCTCTCAAAGTATCCTAGGTTATGAGTTCAGCAGATATACCTTAGCACCTGCAGACAGATACTCCCTGGCCTTACCTTCAGGGTATTCATATCTTATTACAGGTTGCTGATGAGTGATTCCACCACATCACACCATGAGGCTGAGTCTGACCCTGAATGCTAAAATACTCCCTTCAGACACCATCTATATCTTCCTAAAGGCAGTGAGAGAGCTGTCCAATCTGCCTCCATCAAGTACAAGAAGACCCTCACTTTTGTCAAGACCTCACATGAGTGACCTCAGGTTCACTCAAGAGCCTGATCTCTTGGCTTATACAGTTTTTCCACCTCTTACACCTTCTTCCTCTTAAAAAATAAATTGGTCTTTTTAATGGTTTGGTCTTTGATGCAGAAGACAAGTACACTTTCCATCCAAGTGTGCTTGTGACTGGAAGCAGCACTGTTCTCTGAGGAAAGAGGTGATTGATTAATGCATATCAGCTATTATGGCTTGATAATGCTGTGCAGCAAAAAGGTCAGAGCTGTGACTTGACTTGGAAGCGACCACAGTGAATAGCGTGAATAGAGTTATTACATTTGCATACACAATCATGACAAACATGCACCTTTCTTCATGCACCTAATTTTGAACAGCAAGCCTGCTGCACTAGTACAGCCAGCCTTCTGCATTCAGTCCATTCTCTAAATGCATCCCTTTGTGCAATCAAATAAATGAGTGATGATCAAGTGTACAAAAAAAAAAAACTGGACAACATTGGCCTTGTCCAGACAGCTACAGAATTTAACACCTAAAAGCACACAGCTTTTAAGTAAAGGTACACTGGGGATACCAAGAAGTTGCATTGGTAAAAGCTTCCATTTTCATGCCACAGAGGTGCTGAGGTCTGTCTGTCTACTAAGGTGTTTATGCAAATAAGGCACCACATAGATATTAAAAAGTGTTTAGAAGTTATCCAACAGTATGTAGTATGTATCCAAGCACCCACTGGACTTTATAGGAGTGTCTAATACCAAAGGCAAATGAGACCAAATGAGACATACTTTAAAGCTATAAAAGTATTCTTGACAGACTGGTCTTAAAATACTTCACATTGCTCACAACAGATTGTGTATGAATACAGTATATACCTACCAGTCCTTGACTCTTCTTGATTCTACTGCTTACAGCAACAGTGGTTGAGACAGCTATTTTTAAATACTATCTGTGTGTGGGTATGTATACACATAAATTTCATCTATTAAGAGTAACTCTAAAGTACATAGCAACAACATTCTTTTTAAGTAATTTAATTATTTGATACCAAGAACTTCCTCAACAATGACTGTTGAAACAGAGCTATGCAATACCTCCCAATAATGTGTAATATTAATAGATTATAAATACTGTATTCCCTTTCTCTGCTTCTTTGAGTAAGTCCCTTTAAGTGGAAATGGGCAGGTGGGAAAGTTCTGTTGGTTAAATGTCTGCTGATACATGCAGAGGACAAAATATATAGACTGGTAAAAAGAGGAAGAATTCTCTATAAAAATGTTGTATTCTTGGGTTTGTTTATTTATTGATGCAAAGGAAAAATTGACAGATTTTATTCAATCCTTCTGAGCACTGGAAAAGATGATTTCTTAGCTAACTACGCCTGAATGTGTTTGTGTATACTGAGCAGGTACAGTCAGGATGCCATCAAGCTAGGGTTAGAAAGTTTTCAGATGTGTCAAAAAAACCCACCAAAAACCCAGGCACCCAGTACTTCCCTTTAATTTCAGACAAATCAGAACTGCTCAGCCTTTAACTCTACAAGGTAAATAGTAGCTTCCCCTGCTCTTGAACTTTTTTATTTCAAGTTTTCTAGTATGTGTACTAAAACCTGAGTGACAGACAGACAAGAGGGAAGGCTTTATGCCAAGGTAGAGAAGATCTGATACAAATACAGGGGGTTTTGGTTTGGCTGATTGCTTTATTTTAAGAGCACACAATAGAAACCCCATATTCTCTTTGATGGGAGAATTGCAGTATGTTTTTTGTGTAAGAAAAGTATTCTTTTAACAGTATCTTCGATGGATTTGATAAAATGTCTGTGGGGAGGTTGAAGGACTCTTAGCTGAGGTATGGAAAGAAGTTTTTTATATGCCAGTTTTTGTTTCTGTGGAGAACAGATATATTTTGGATAACACAGGGAAAATTCCATCTCTCTTATGTTTAAGCTCACCTTCAGAAAATGGAGATATAGCTTAAACTGTATTGACTGAAATGTATGGCATACTTTACAAAACATGGCTAATAATTTATTGAAATAATTATACAGTGTGGGCAATTTTTTTCCAATTACAGTATTTATTTAGTCTTAGCTTCCATAGCTGCATCAATAGAGGTGTAGATTAATCAGTGCCAGGGAATGTTTCCAGGGTTGAAACTCGAGCATCAAGCCCATTAAATGGTTAGAACTGTGCTGGTGATGGCTTTGGCCTGGGCAAACTATCACTCTTCCAAAATAATTTCTGGGCATGGTTTGTAAATTAGTATGGGCCAAGAACCATTCCCAGTAAGTAATTTGGACATGGCCATTTACATGACAAGAGAGTTCGAGAGTGAGGACGTGGGCTTCACCATGCCATTTGGCCTGGGGAGCAAGGAACCATCCTGGTCACATGTAAAAGGGGAATATAGAGAAAATTGAGGCATCCAAAACCAGAATAATGTTTTCAGTGTCTCATTAGCATCAAGTCTTATTTTTCTGTTTTCGGTTATTTTCATCTACAGCAAAGCTAGCAATGCATTGGAGAGGGATAGCTGCCAAGATTTTTCAAGTTTGATCCTAAAAACAAACTGAAACATCACCCTTCAGTGCCAGCTCAGCCTTGCGCCAACAGCTGGGTGTTCTGGAGATTATAATTCCCTTCAAGATCACACTCTCTGCTAACTTTCTGAAAACAGGCATGCAAATATGAACAAATAGAAGTTATTAGCAATTAGCTTTTTATGCTCTTCTGGAGGGCTTGACAGAGCACAGGTATCTGTGCCTGCCCCACACTGGCCCCACACATGGCACATGGGAGCGTACAAACCTGAGAGCTTTCAGACCAAAGATAAAAGAAGCTCCTAAAAGAAGGGGTCAACATATCAGGAGCCTTGGAAAGCAGGCAGACTGGATCACTGTCTGGGGGCCCAAGCTAAAGCTGGTTGGATCCTACCCTGTACAAACAATGAGAGGAAATGCTACAGGTCTTTTGTAATTCCTGTCTCTCTGACCAAGGGCTGTTTCTCCATCTTTTTCAACAGCATTCTCAATGAGAAAGGTTTCTTCTGAGGAAGACTGCTAGAAAATCCTAGGGATTCACAGGAGTGATTAATACAAAAATCTTTGTGCTTTTAATCATAAACAAATGAAACATGTCAATTTAAAAAACTTTTATGAACAGTTTCTGTATTGGCTCTGGCCAGTTTGATATCAGGAACTTCTGAGTCCAAGGCCAGTATCATCAATACTTCAGTGAGGGGGCATCAGCTTTGAAGAACAAAATATTTTATACCTCAGTTTGCTCCCCAGCCTCCCATATAGAGCACATGACCATAGCCCTCTAGAACCAGGAACAAGGATGGATTTTTTTGAAAAGTGTTTTGGGCTTCTACTCACTGGCAGATAAACCCACAATTCAGTTTCTAGTTTGTAATTTATGAAGCAAAAATGGCTTTCAGAAAACAATTTATCTTGCAGAATTTCACTGTTTTATGGAAAAAGAAGAAACAATACCCCCTGAAATCTCCAAGTCCATATTTCCAGTCATTGAATCCACATCAACTGCCAGAAAACTAACTGGTAGTCAATTTTACTACTTAAAATAACAATTTAAAAAAATGCTAGTTTCCTAAAGACCTGTATCTTCTCTTGTGTTGATAAAGAATCTTTAACTTCCTGGTAGTCCAACAGAATGGCTTTCTCAAAATTCATGAGATATCAAAATTTTGTATACATATACTTACATACTATTTGTTTTGCAAACTATTTGTTTACATAGAGTTATTAACATAGTATTCCTCAAAAGCTTCATTGAAATTTATTTCTGTAACTAACACCATTATCTTCAACCCTCTCTACTTCAGACAGCAGCTGGACAGAGAGGAAGAGAGGGGTCACTGCTCACTGTGTGCCAGGAGCCTCTGGGCAGGACAGATCATGTGCTCCCACAGGAAATGTTGCTTCCTTGGACAGGCCAGTGTCCTGGGCTGCCCACCACGACCACCACCACCATGGGGCTCTGTGGGCTTCTCTTCTCTTCTCTCCCTTCAATATCTGGGACAGCTCTTATGGGAGTGCCAGGCATCAGCTCCTGCCCTTTGCCAGGATGTGCTCTTTCAGTCAGTGCCAGGGACTCTAAAGAAGCTGCCGTTGTATCTCCACCTCTCTTATTCACGAAGAAATCCAACCCACATAATAAATTGGCTGCAAGCATTTGGCTGGAAGCTATCTGAAATGCTGTGGTTGCTACAAAACCTCAGTTTAAAAACCACAGTGGTTTGTAAACCCTGAAAGGAAGTCCAGGTGCTAGAATATAAAGTCATGGACATTATGGAGAGATGATCAAAAAACAGAAATTGCAAGCCGAAAACAAACAATTTTTTTTTTAATTTTAAATTAAGGAAGTTGGGAAAGTACAGTTATGGTCAGAAAATTAAATGTACTACTGGATTTGGCAGTGTTAAGTTTACATTGAACTTGATCATCTTAAAGGTCTTTTCCAACCCAAATAATTCTATCATTCTACAATAATCCCTTTCTATTTCACCTTTTGACCATGCACCAAGACAGTCTTCTCAAGAATTATTAACAACTTTTATCTCATAACCACTGAGGTCATCAGTTTTTGAATACAAATGAGTCAATTCAGTTTCACTTCATGAAGTGGGCCTCCAGGCCTTTCCATTTCTGCATTTCAGCCCTTTTCCTCCTCTATAATACTGGTGATTGTTTCCTACTTTTTCTGATGTCCTGTTGATAGCATCACCTTGACTATCGACATGGAAAGTCCTAGGCTGTCAGGGTGTGCCCAGCACATGCTGGGTGGGATTTGGAAGGGTGAGTGCTAAAAAAAGTGAGCCATTTCTGGACTCCCACAGTCCTGTGTGAGTGCAGCAGCCCAGACCCAAGGTCATGCTGCTGCCAAGGGCTGCAATGGACTGGACCGTCAGGAATAGAGTATTTTCAATTTTTTTGCTCTTTTTTTTTCAAAATTTATCCAATAATTAGGAAAGTATATTAAGAAACTTTAAGTCCTAGAATTAGGTTTCCAAGTGTTCTTTTTACCTAAGCTGCAGACACGGCTAGTGTGTGTTAATTCAGTTTCTACATGTCTTGCCCTTGCCTTAGGAGTCAAGGATTCCCAACTGTACAGTTGATCAAACCCTTCAAAGTGATGCAGAGAGAGACATGCTTCTGTCCATGCCATCCTGCTACTGTAACTACAGCACATTAGTGACCCCCTGGTGCAAATAATACATTCCCAACGTTGTTTAAGCCCTTCCGAGGCAGCCACCACGGTATCTGGTTACATTCCTTGGGTGAGGTCATGCCATGAGAGCAATTCCACTGCAGACTGCAGACAGCACTCACCCTTTCTTTTGCTTCTACATCTGCCTTGCATGAATTTAAGAGCTAATCTTCTTCCAGAAATGCTACACTCCAGCCTAGAGACCCTGCCTATTTTGTCTGCTATGTTGAAACAACCCAACTTCAGTGCTGAAAATAGAAAAAGCAGCTGGTGGGACTTAAAACTTTACTCTCATAAACCAGATTCACTTCATATTGTGCTTTCCAGGGGTTCTTTTTAAGATTTCTATTTAATCTGAAAGACTCGATCCTACAGAATCCTCTTCTCCTAATACTTGGTACCAGTACATATTCCTTTCAGGTCTTTCAAACCAGTAAATATTCAGAATACTTGTACACTGTCATGGCTGAAAAACACACACATATGAATCTCCTCACTGATTTGTATTTTATGTAAATACTTTGCAGTAGTACCATTAGTCTCGCTCTTCTTTATTTGGGTGAGGTTTGTGCACCTGTAGTATTGCTACAGTCAAATGAAAAGCCTCCAGATGCTGGAGCTGCCCCATTGTTGGACAATGGGCACAGACAGAATACTTCCTGCTGTGGACTCACAGGTCTGTTCTCAGATGGATACATGTCTATTAGGAGAGGTTAAGACCTTTTCAAGCAGGTGGTTTTCTCTCAATGACTTTTGGCCATGCTCTCCATGGCACGAAGGGGGGAGGAAAGGCTCATCAGCCTTCCCAAGTGGATGGAGTGCAGTGGAGCAGGCAGAAAAAAATGGGAGCTGCACATTCCCAAGGAGGTTCAGTGGCTGCAGAGTCTTTGGCTGACGCAGGCTCAGGTTGGTGGCAGGAAGGAAGGAAAGGTGTGTGTGTGTGCAGAGCTGCTGAGTGACACAGTGCCTGTCTGCTCAGCAGCTGCTGCTCTGGCTGCTCTAGGGGCAAGACCAGTGAGGAGCCTCCTTACTCCTGCCTTCACGTAGCAAATCCAAGCCTGGCTCAGGAATAGGTCTGCTTTTCTTTAGTCAAGTCTTGCTAGCCAGCGTCGCTCAGGATGAGGCTCTGGATCTTCCCATAACACCTGCAATAGCTATGCTGGGGAGTTAAAAACTTAGACTTACCACTGGCTTTTACACAAGTTTCTAATGATGCAATTAGCTGATACTATTCTAGGCTGTAATTTTAGTTATTGCTTGATGCAGTTAGGTATTTAATTGCTTATTATAGTTGATTACTTGCATTGATTACATTACTTTGATTATAGGGTTTGTTATATGAACTGATTGCTCTGTCTTGATTGTAATGATGTTGTGCCATGTGAGTAATTAACGTTTCCACAAGAAAGCAAGAACTGTTTCTTCTGTTTCTGGTAATGTAACTCAAATACATGAAAAACAGCTCCATCTGCTTCCTATTGCCTCATTGATATCAGAATATGTAAGAAATCACTGAACCACAGAATATTCTGAGTTGGAAGGGATCCACAAGGATCATCAAATCCAACTCTTAAGTGAACGGAATGATCCCACACAGGGATCAAACCTGCAACCTTGGCTTTATGAGCATCATGCTGTAACCAACTGTGCTAACATCATATAAATCTCTAATTACACTGCTGCAAGAAATGCCATTTTGGAAGACATTAGCCTTTAGACATCTGAAATACTGAATATTCTGCTGACTGAAATGTACAGGAGTTTAATTTATAATGCTCTTTTGGATTTATTTTAAAGCAAAGGGAAGGAAAAGAGGCTGTAATAAATACACCTAATTGAGCAATATATAAATATATTGAATGTCTACATCTACAAATAAAATGCTGGAGGCTTAATTAACATTGCAGTGTTGATTTTAATTTTCAGGGCATGGCACAACATATCCCTATTAAAATTTAATTAAGATAATAACAACTTTATGCACGACATTTTTGTTAGGTATTGAGCAGAAAACAGCCAGAAAGCAGGTGTTTACACCCAGCAATTTGCCATCAAAGCTCCCTATCATTCCTGTAACAGGGAGAACTCCACTGACGCACATCAGCCAGGCTGACAGGCCTCATCCAAATGGGAGGAACTGCAGGACTGGGACTCAAAATATGAGAGAGGAAAAAGTCTATGAGAGAAATCTCAAGAGGAATGAAAAGACATGAGTTTTAAAAGTAAAATAGTCTAAACAATTAGTGAAATGGTTAATGAATGCCCAGACTGCTCAGGTACAATTAACTTTTCCCCATGCCCATTGACTTGTCATTTTGAAGCTCACATGCATTTCAGAAGATCTCAGAAATGCTGAAATACATTGCACTCAGTGCTCCAGAGGTGAAGAAGTCACTGGATATACTGACGGCTGGCAATCTGGAGAGAACTGCACTGAGCCATACAAGAAAATTCTAGGGAGATTTGGTAAAAAAAAATTTCTTAAGTATTTTACCTTCCTGGAATTTATCATAAAAGACTAAATAAATATATTACAAGCATGAAGTTCCATAACCTAGCAGCATTGAGGCAACACATTTTAATAAGCTCTTAACAGAGCCATAAATAATCATCAATCAAAACTTTGTTGAATACCTAGGAACATATGTTCCATGGACATTATACGCAACTGAATAATCATCCACCCATAGAGAGAGAAATTCCTGCTCCATTATATGATTTTTCATACTAATTGTGGTTTCTTCCTAAAGGTGAAGCAAATAAAACCTTCTCCTAGGGCAAATTGCAGCATATTGAAACACCCTTAAGTTTTACTCTAGAAAAATTTAAGGACTTCAGTTCCATGTGAATAAACAATGCCTTTTACTTTTTTTTTTTTAACTCCACTAGTTTCTGCACTAGGCAACTGAAAACAATGTTTTTCCTTTGAGAAATTATGAAAAAATTATGAAGTATTGTTGCTGCAATCTGAAGTCTGCAGGTGGTTGCTTTCTCTCCCTCTATATGTCTGTGCAGAAGCTTTGAATTTTTTTCATAGAAGAGAAACATTCTGTTGTTAGCCTAGAAACATTTCTGAGAATAGGAAACAATAAAGGAAATTATCTTCTGCTGGCAGCACATCAGAGTGAAGTAGATTATGCTTTTCAGAACAGATTGAAAGCCCTTTGCCCCAGTCACCCACCTTTCTGAGGATTAAAGTGTAATTAACTTGGTTTGTATGCTCTGCATAAATTCCATCATGGCCTCGTGCTTTGCAAAGTAACAAAGTAAAGATGGAAGCAGACAATAAATCTCCCCTGACCCAAACTGCTATTCTACATTTCTGAACAAGTTCTGTTGTCTCTGCCACTCATCTGATTTTTGGATATATAGAAGCCCCATAGATGCAGAAGCCAATAATCTCTGAAAAAATGCAGAAGACTATAATCTGTGGGAACTAAAATACCAGTGTAATTTTAAATTTGGATCAAATCCTTCTCACCTTTTCAGATCTCATATTATTTCTTGCATTAATAATATGATTATTAATATCAGTAAAATGTGTAGAATTTCTCTATCTTACTTCCTTATTTCTGGAGCTGATTTATGATATACTCAATGGAATTCATGCCTATCTAAGTACACTAGAAGCAAAACTAAAAGAAAATTATTTAATTTTCAGAACCAAAGAAATTGGAAATGCCAGATTTGCTATTACCCCAATGCACAAAAAATCATGCCCAGTTGTACACTGACATTGCAATCTCTGTACAACAAGATCATGCAATTAAATGGCAGTGGCATTTAACCATTAGCTTTCAAACATTTGAATGGTGGATCATCCCCTTAATATTTTCCAACAGCACATACTCCCAATCTAAAAATAAAAGAGTAGTCTTCTTCTCTCCCTATTGCATGTAGTTGTAGTAAGATGGTCTTACTGCAGCTTCACAGAACTCTTCCCTCAAAACAGCTTTGCTGCAGTTTGAATGACCAAATCAATGACAGTAATGAGAGATCTCAGTTTGGGCTGTTACATCTCAACGAGGGAAGCCAATGGATCAGTGTTTATGTCAGGAGACTGGGGAATCCTGGACCAATCCTTGGTTTTGTCAGCAGAGAAGGCATTTGTCCCACACAGTGGGGCACATGGGAAAGGAACGTGGAACTTGTCTTTTCCCTTCTCATCAACAAGTGAATTCCTCTTGGGTATCCAAACACAGTGTGAGTGCTGCCTAATGGTTTAGACATTTCCGTTTGGTTGGCACAATACCAGCCCTTTTCCCTCAGGAGAACAAGTCACAGCAGGAAAGAAAAAAAAAATTTTAAAGAATTTGCAATTTGGCTAAACCTGAAAGGAATTTCAGGGATTAAAAAAAAAAAAAGTGCTGTATAAACTGGCGGCTTTATCCCTGCCAGTGTGAGAGGCTCTTCAAACTAAAGGGGGAATCATAAGAGGTTCTCAAAAAAAAAATGGTTGCCATTGTTTTTCTTACTGCAAAATACCTGGCAACCAAACTAATGCATACTTCCAGCTCCTCTGTAATGTCAGTATATTCAGGCTGTATGTGTAATACTTACCTGTCAGGAAACAGAGGAATACCAGATTGCAGATTTGTGGGTACAAAAACCCTGTATCTGTGTTCTAGACCAGAGAACATTAGCAAGATGGCAGTTTTGCTGACAAGTCCCTGGACACATCCAATATATTCAATATATATGTACTCACATATATATTAATACGTTGAATGTATTCATCATTGGGTTGTCTTGTACGTTACCCAGTATGTGAGGAATCGTGGCTTTAGTAGAGATATTATTTAAGTTTTGTTCACGTTAAAGATTGCATTTCCTCTGTTGATTTGAAGTCCAGCAAACCTAGATCAGAAATCATGATAAATGGTTTTCAAGAGGTTTTAATCTATCAAATCCTAAACATATTCTAGCAGAGAACATTTTCCTGGCACCATACAGACAGGTTTTACAAGAGGTAATAGAGTTTCTACCTGATGCTAAAAACAGTTCACAGGAGCCTTCCTTGAAGACCCTGCTCCAGAACAACCTTCTGAATAACACAGGCTAAATAATTTCATCCCTGTACACATGCTTCAAGCTCATAACCTCTGGATATGCTTCATAAGATTACATAAAAAGAAGCTTGGGATTTAAATATTGCAGTGATGGAGAATTATCCATAATCTTGACAAAACTGCTTCCATAATTCACTATTGTTAAAACCATGTGTGCTCCACGGTTTGAATCTCTTTAGCATTGACTTCAACTCTGCATTTCTTTTGTTTTTGTGCAAGATACTAAAAGCCCTCTGCTACCAGATAATCTTTCACTACACAGATACCTTAGAAAGGCCATGATCAATTTACCTGTCAATTTTTCTACGTTAAAAGAAATAAATCAAACTTCTGAGTATTTTTTCTAAAAGTTTCTACCACTTCAGGTTTCAGATTTTTCTTTTCCAAACTCTCTCCAAGTCAACACAATCTTTGGCAAAGCACTAAGAAATACTGGAGCTGGAATCAGTAATCTAGCAGTGGTCCCACAGGCTATTCCTATATTGCCAAGTTAAAGCCAGAGACTGAACTCCACACAGTCCCACCACTTTGCTCACACCAACAGAGCTTAGCATGATATGTCTAATTCAGATCTGGTTCCAAAAGAGCTTGTGGGGGTGGTCTGAAACTCTTCTGTAATGTCAGTACCTTCTCTTCCACTAGATTTCCTTCTGACTTCTGTTGTGAGGCTTTTGACTTGTGTACCTCTGACTAATTTACCTTTCACAGGACTGGGCATTCCCAAGCTGTAATGTGCTTCACAGGGAAAATATACCTGAGTAACAGGAACAAAAATGATAGTACATCAGGCTGCAAGCTTTTCAGGCCCTCCAGGAAAATTCTTTTTCAAAGTATTTGCCCTTTGATTTAAAGTATAGTCAACTGCATTTGATGTGTGAATGGGGCTGTCTTGCAGTACAAAAGAGAAATCTTGACAGATGAGCTTAAGCTGGTTGCAAGAATCCTCCTTTGCTCCAACCCTTGAACTACGTTCATAAAAACAAATTAATCCCACCCTGTAAACAGCTGGTACTCTAGGAATGCAATCTGTGCTTCCCATCTCAGTGTCAGATGCAAGGTCTAATACATACTGTGGGATAGGTGACCATTGGCATCAAAATGTACTGGTTGCTAACTTAAGCATTCTGTATTTAGGAAGCTCACCAATGAAACAATTTTACCTCAGTGGACCATCAACACAAAAATCACTGCTGAACCAGTGCTAGTTTTCAGTTATAAATGTTTAGTGCTCACTCTGCTAAAAAAAAAAAAAAAAAAAAAAAAAAAAAAAACTGCACACCTTTTTAAAAAAACACAAAATGANTTTACAGAATCACAGAATAGTTTAGGTTGGAAGAGACCTTTAAAGTCCATCTAATAGCAATGGACATCTTCAGTTAGACCAGGCTGCTCAGAGCCCTGTCCAACCTGACCTTGAATGTTTCCAGGGATGGGGCACCTACCACCTCTCTTGACAATCCATTTCAGTGTTTTACCATACTCATTGTAAAAAACTTCTTCCTTAAATCTAATATAAATCAACCCTCTTTTAGTTTAAAACCATGGCCCTTTATCCTATCACAACAGGCCCTGCTAAAAATTTTGTCTCTATCTTTCTTATAGGCCCCTTTAGGTACTGGATGGCCTCAGTCTGGTTTCTATGGAGCCTTCTCCTCTCCAGGCTAAACAACCCCATCTATCTCAGCCTGTCTTCCTAGGAATGGTGCTCCATCTCTCTGATCATATTTGTGGCCCTTCTCTGGACTTGCTCCAAGGGATCCATGTCCTTTCTCTGCTGATAAGGACTGCAGAGCTGGATGCATCACTCCAGGTGGGGTCTCAGCAGAGCAGAGGGGCATATCACCTCCCCTGACCTGCTGGACATGCTGCTTTTGATGCTTTTCATGGTATATGCTATGCCATGCTATTATATTAATGAGTCATACAGGATGGAAATGGAATTAAAAGTAATTAGGTGTAATTTTGTCTCATGTGGCCACATAGAGAACATAAAATGTATTTAGTGTTGCTCTCCAGAGAATCTACCTAACTTAATTCCTGTGAGAAATTATTCTTTGAGTTGCGTTTTCTACCACCAGTTGTCAAGGTAACAACTTTGTTAGACATGTGCAGTGATTTATATCTGCTAATTTTAATTTTTTTAAATTTTTGTTGTGAGATAGGATTAGGAGGGAAAGTAAGGGAGGTTTAAAATTTAAAGAGTATAGAGAAAAGTTTTATTAATAAGTTTAAAAGAATAATAAGATTTAGAATAAAACTTTTAGACAGCAGCTTTGGAGTTCTACCAGCCAGAGCATCCCCCAGACCAAAGACCCATTTTCCCATCACTTTGTCTCTGTGCCCCACAGAAAGTGCTGTCTTATTAAACAGCATTTTAACATACATAAAGAGAAAGCAAATATCTCAAGTTTAATTTCTAGACTCTCAAATCAGTAGGTAATTACCCAGCTGATATACTTCAGCAGTCCACAAGCTGCATTTAAACCATATGGGTGAAGATCTGAATCTAGGAGTGTTTCAGCATCCTCTAGTGCAGCTAGGTTTGCTCTCAGGTTCAGTTCAGCGCTTAGCACCTGACGATATAGTCTATTTTAATTAATTCCTTAATTCCTATCAAGAGGAAGAAACTAGGTCAGCTGAAAATTAAATTAAAATAATGTTACACAGAAGTGGCTTTGTAGAAGAGGAGAGGAACAACTTAACACTGCTGGGTTTGGCGTGCATTTTAGATCTCACAATGGACAAGCAACTCTGCCTTCCACAGCACCCAGTTTTTCCATCACAGAATAAACTCAGTTGGAAAAGGCAATTTCCTCACTTCATACCTGGATTTCTTGCTGCTGGCTCCAGTTCTTCCTGGAGCACAACTGCAAAGCTAAAGATCATGTGGCAATGGTCAGGGCTTGCAGTCATGAATAGGAGGTCACAGCTACTGCAGAGAATGTGCACCTGAGGTGGGACAGGGCATCTCCCTGTGTGCTGGGAGGAGGTTGTTGTACGATCTCCAATGGAACATTTGGACTATTCTCAACCGCTAAATAACAAAATGTCTCAAGCAAACACAAATGCATATAAATTCCTTTGATCACCATATTTTTCTGACCACTGCACTTTAATTTCAACTTTGATTTATTTCACTTGATTCTGGTTTGGTTGGGGGGTTTTTGGTGGTTTTTTTTAAGGTGAATTATATCTGCATTATTTTTAAAATAAGCTACTGCTATTTTAAATCAAGCTACATTCCCTTCAGTGTTTTTAATTTTATAAATGGTGTGATCCAGAGCTTTATATAAAGCAAAGTAGGTCTTAAATAATTTAAGTCTCTCTTTTCTGAAATACATCCATTTCCTGGAAGAATTTTTGTCAATTTCATGCCTTCTTGGGAAGGAAATAAAACAGAGAAAAGTATTTTATCATTCTATTCACAGTTTTATAACAGCAGGAGAAAGTGTGCAACAATAATAGTCTCCATTTGACTGCAGGCACATACTAAGAAAAATCTGTAATTATGTGATCTGTCCTCTTCACATCCTTCCTAGCTCAAATGAAGCTAAAAACAAAATTAAAAAGGGGACATATTTCTTATTCCAAATTGGTGTGAAAGATGTATTTGTAGTCAGCCTGAAGACTGCTTGGCTTCAGCTACCATTTCTCCCAAAAAGTTCATGGCTTTAGTATAGACCAGGCATCTGCTCTGACATGGCAGGAATTTGTCCCTTCCCTGACTGGAGGATAGTTTAGTCCAACTCTTCAGCAGTTATGCCCCAAAGGCAGCAGACAAAATGGCAAGAGCACAACCCAGGTCTGAAAAAGGCTGGTGCTGCCTGTCGGGAGTGGACTGAATGTGGTGTTGCTGCTCTTCCTGAAGGAAATGGGTTGTGATGCAGAGAGGATGTAACACTGTGGCAGTGACACCGTAGTCTGCATAGCACATGTTCTTTTGGTAGGGCCCCACCATTACTGTAAATTAAATTGGGAGCACACTAACGCTATCATCCCTACAGACTTTCCCAGCTGTGCTAGTCAGAGAAACCCGATCCTGTCAAGCTCCTTGTTAGATGGAGGAGAATGAGTTAAAGTGAGTGTGATCATGCTAAGACGCAATTTAGTTTATCAACAGGGAAACAACACAGGTGCTACTTAGTATCTCTTTGCTCTGTAACAGGCGAAGGAGACAGCAAGATACAGATGTGACAAACAGAACTAAGCCCGAATGTAAACACCAGGTCATGCATTTCCATGAAGCCTGTGATGATTTGACTGAAGCAGGATCATGTTACTGGGTTGTACACTTCCAGCACTCTGGGGAATGGCTGGACAGTGACCAGCCCCTTCCAACTCCAGCTCTGCACAGGGGATGCAGTCATATCCAGTCACTGACTTCACCACATACAGAGCTGCACCCCAAACTGTAAGATGCTTTTTTCTTGGATGGGTGCAATGACTGTGCCTTGGTGCTCTCCTACTGGAAACACCTAGAAAGGTGCAAGGGGTGATGCCCGTGTCTGTGCTTGAGGCTGAGCACACACTGCTCCCTGACACAGCACCTCGCCTCAGAGAAGCTGCATCCACCCCCCAGCACTGGGGACTGTGGCTGCACAGCTGCACTGCTGTTGTAAGGTTTAAGACTGTACAAGTGCCATCTGAACACTTCCTAATGATCACATTAAAGCAGGACAGAAATAAGTCCTGGGAAATTACAGAATCACAGAATCATCAAGGTTGGAAGAAACCTTCAGGATCATCCAGTCCGACCATCAACCCTAAATCATCTCTACACCATATCCCTAAGTGACACATCCAGATGCCTCTTCAACACTTGCAATAAAGGTGACTCTGTCATCTTCCTGGGCAACTTTCTCCAATGCTTAACCACTCTCTCAGTGTCCAGTCTGAACCTCCCCTGGCTCAGCTTAAGGCCATTTCTTCTCAAACTTTCAAGTGGGACATAGCAGAAGAGACTGACCTTCACCTCACTATAACCTCCTTTCAGATAAATAATCTCTGCTTGTCCAGACTAAACAACCCCAGTTACCTCAGCCTCTCCAGGATAGGTCCAACATTTCAGTTAGTGTCAGTGGTTTTCCAGGGCACAACCACTGAATGCTCTGGAGCAGGAAATTTAAATAGGAATTTGCTCCCCTCCTCTTTTAAGCAGCTCCCATGGAAAGGCTCCTTGGGCCTATACTAATCAGAGACAGTTAAACCAGCTGTCACGCAGACCAACTACAGGGTAAATCCAAGAAAAAGCAGGCCACTTTGGCATCCTGCGGGGTCTGTATAGCACAAAACATGACTACAATCCCGAGCATTTATCCATGCTCACATCACACATCTCAGTTGTTTACACCAATACTTGTCTCTTGTCTTGTGCAATGCACATGAGGCTCTGAAACCCACATTTGGTTTAAAGCCCTCTTCAGTAACAATAAAATATAAATCAGTTTATAACTTTAGGCTCCAAGTGATTATTCTGAGGTATTTGCTAACAGAAATTCAAGCAGGGTCTGTCTGATGCCAGTGGAGTTATGTTAGTCCTCAATGAACATAAGCAGACAGATGAGCTGGCCCACGGTATTTCATAGCAGAGAGAGGCTCGTATACCATCACGCTGCATTATTTAGCATACTACATCTGACCTCTAATGTCTGTTAACACGTATGACTACTTATTTCCTGATGATTTTGGAAATCAAAGGTCAGTTAAAAGCTAGGGTTTAGATTGATTTTTTAGGTATTCTATCATGAAAGATAGAACAGCATACAATACATTTCTAACATAAAAAGTAGCATATTCAAATCCCACCAGGTCTTCTGGTGCTCATCACTGGGTGCATTCCAAATCCTTACTGTGCCCAAAAAGCCTTTGTGCAACAGGAAACAAATGCTGGTAGTGGCTGAAATGTCTTCATTTTCTAAGCAGACATACCTTTTAGCATGCCTTTCATGATGTCATTTTATATCACCTTTCTATTCGGAATCTCCACCAAGAACTATCCTATACTCTAATATATTGCTAAACATAAACCAAAGAAAACAAACAGACAAAAAGAAAATACTTTCCTGCTAGAAATGACATAAATAATCAAAGTTGAAAGTTGGCAAAATCACTGTACTTACTATGTGTCGTGCTGCAAACACTCCATCAACTATTGCACAACAGAAGGCTGCTACCACACCAAAGCTGATAAACACGATGGAGGCCACCAACTGAGAAGAGAAAAACAGATTGAGCAATGTTTTCAGTATAAATCTTTAAGTAAAACAATTACACTAGTGTTTCTAGTATTCTGAAATGATGGCTCCCACTGCTGTAATTTACTTTAGATCAGTGTGTCAGGACGACAGTCATACACTAGTAAAAAGGCACAAATTCTTGATGCTGAGTTGACAGACCATCAAGCCTACTAGAAAAGTTTATATCTTTCTAGAGAAAATTAGGTCAGTAGCAAGAGTTAAATTAATTTGTGATTTCTTCCAAATCAACTTACTTAATAAAACAGCAGTGCTTCCACAGGGACATGGCAAAAAGTCATGTTCCCATTGGCTCACATAAATCTTTAGAGCCTTACTACGTGGTAGTATTTCACATCAATAGATAAAGGCATCTGTAGTAAGTTAATAACTGGCCTGTGAACGATCAGAAATCTTTTATCATCCCAAACAGCTTATGCCACAATAAAATCAGAGATTCAGAGGACTTGTACCTGTGGAAGGGCTGAGGTGTGCAGCCTTGGTCCCTGCCCTAGCTGGGGCTTCCAGCCTGCCCCTCAGTCTCAGAGCAGAGCAGAGCACAGCAGAGCTCAGTGAGTGTCTCAGCTGCAGCACAGACAGCACAATGTCTTCATCAACCTACTAGCCACAGCTTCAGCCCTCATTCTACCTCCCAAACTGCTTCATTCATTAGGCACTATTAATTCTCTCTCAACAAGACTGCGGATGGTGCAGTGCAGGAGCACAGCTCTGGCACAAGCAGTGGTGGTATGGAGGGTTTGGGGGAGAAGGCTGTGCAGGTTGGGCATGCTGAGCTCCCTGCTTGCTGTACTGTAGCTCTGACAGTAACTGTAGGGCTAGCACAACCCCAGACGCCGTGAGCTTCCTGCCCAATTCACTCTGGAGAGAGCAACAGGACTTGGAAAGGATGTGGAATGCATCTCCAGCAGGGACCAGGCCATGTGCTGTCGGCACACACTTCTCAGATGACACTGGCTTCTTCTGAGGTCACATCTGGAGGGTGCAGTGCTGTGAGCCAGGTGAGATAAAGCCCTGACAGACCAGCTGCACACTTGGCAAGGTGCTCCCCTGGGTTTGTTAGCCCCAATGCCATCAGATGAGGGAGAGATACTGACAGTCCTTCCTCTCCCAGATTAGAGGATTTTGTGATGTTGAGGACTCTGCTAAGTGAGTTTGAAGGAGTGGGTTCCTGCAGGGTATAAGGTGAACCTAACATGCACTTTCTGAATGTTTTTTAATGTAAAGTAATGTAATGTACGCTTCTCATGTCTCTGGCATTTCTCAGGCAAAGTCACAAGAGGAAACCTTTGAAAAATCCTATATGATAGGTTGATTTTAATTTACAACAGTATTAAGTTATAGTTAATAACAAAAACAGATTAAAAATTTTTCTTTAAAACTGACAGGACAGCATTCTTTTATTGGTAGAGCACATGGAAAAGGGATTCAGTTAAGAATGTGGAACCTTTTTGTTATTTATTAGTCATTAAATGCTCCTTCGCAACATGTATTCTTGAAATGCCCAGGTGCAGATTACCAAAATTATATCCATACAGTTCATATATGCTTTTGCCTATACAAAAGTTGCATTACCTAGATGCCATTTTCACAGATTTGTAAGGCACCACTAATTCATTTGAAAAATGGACTCTTTAGCTTGTGTTATGTTAAGAATAGTACAATGTCAATAGTGCTTCCAGGGGATGCAGCATTGGTGATTTTCTCAAAAATATTTATATTGGGCAAGTAAGAAACTACAACCCTATAAGCCCACAGCTTGGATGCACAGGTCAAAGCAGTATCACCCACTTGGAGGTAAGAGCTCCTGGAGAATTGGCAAAAAGTACAATTAAAAAGCAGAAGAATCACAATGCTTTCTGACACACTCCTTCAATCTCCCCTTAGCCCATGTCTCATGCAACCAGAGGTGAGTCAGCACTGCTAAAAGGATTGCTGTGGAACTGGAATCCTCTGCAAGGGGAGAAAAGGGGAACACAAATGTGGCTGAGGTTGATGGTACTGGCTGATCTTGGGAACCTGCTGCATTCCCCCTACAGCCAGCTCCATCTTGCTGAAACCCCAGGAAAACACTGCTGGCTGCATCACCCTTCAACCTCTGCTATCCTGTGGCTCTTCAGTGTGGAAGGTCATGTCTCATGTCCCATGAATCTGGTTGTCTAAAGATCTTGGCATGCAATTCATCAGATCAAGAAGGCTATGGACTCCTATCACTGCAGAGCAGTGGACTGTGCTGCCCTGTGGCAGCTGCATTTGCTACTGATCCTCATCTCTTTATTTGAAAAAGCAGCAGTGTTTAAAAGTTCTGATTAAGCCATTATTGTCTGATACCTCTATGTTGTTTTTCAAGTCATAGCAGTCAAATAATTAGTGGGCTAAGCCAGGTGTTTCCAGTTGCCTGAGCTCAAGATGAATTTACTGGAACCTGACCTCAAGGTGGGTTTTCATTTCACACATGAACAATTTATTGATGACCCACAATCCCCAAACCAACATTTTCCACTCACTAAGATAGCTGAAATCACCTAATGAGTGTGCTGGCCTTTCAGTTTCACCATATAGCCTTAGGAGACCACACATAGAGGTGCAGTAAATCACAATATAGAAAGGAGTTACGGAGTTGGCTTTGCACTCCTCGGTCATGTTGGAGATCATCTGCCCTTCCAAGGAGTTGTGTGCAAGTCAAAGGTTTACAGTCAGAGCCTGCTGTTCTTATCCATGACTACTAGCAATTACTTCAGTGAGCAGTCCCTTTAGAATCAATATCATTTCTTGACTGAAGTAATACTTATCAAGATGCCAAAGTGGCAGAACATGACACTGAGAGCTTTCTGAGTTAAACTGCCTTATATATACTCGAATGACAAAAGAAGTAGTAATACAAGAGCACCACTAAGAAAATTCCTTAAAATAAAATTACAGATTTATATTCTCTCTCAAATCTCTCATTGCTTATTAAGAATGTGAGAAACATAAAAAAAGCAAGCATAAAATGAATTACTTCTGAAAATTGCCAAGACAACCAAATGAAGAGCTGTTGTAAATTCAAATGCTAATTTTTCTGAGTAATAGGTGATTGCTGGAGCAGTGAGTTCACAAGCCTAGGACTGTCTAGAAAGAGAAGCAATGCATTTCATTTAAAGATAGATAATGTTTGCTGACAGGTAAAAGAAATATCTCTTAAAAAAAAATAAATGCTGATCCATCACATCATCTTATCTCCATTGTCAACTGCATTAGGTTTTGTCAAGACAACTGTTCATTATTTATAGCAATATATTTGAACAGTTATTCAATAAACAGTTTTGCCCTTGCTTTTCCAATGGTGTGCAGCCAGGCTTCTCTACAGCTGTTGCCATCAGAACATGTTTACTCCTGGTTCTTGTATAGAATACAATAATTTGATTACTTACAAGGGAGCCATAAAACCAGTTATTAAACACTGAAAGCTGTACTGTGTGGGCCTAACAATCAAACTCAAAAGGCAGTTTGTTTAACTGAGGGGTTTTAGCAAAAGGGAGAATGAAAAAGCACATGGAATGAGGCACTTTTGTACACAGCATTAAATGAAGGGCTGTAATCCATCTTCAGCTGTGTCACAGAACTATGAAAACACTCAAAAATGCAAAACTAGTGAAAAGTTGGAGTGCTAAATTCCTAATTACTGCCTTCTTTCAGAAAAGACATGCATTTTTTCTCAGAATTCACCCGTCTTGGACAACATCTTGTCGTTCAGCAGGCGTACAACACCACTGCCTGCAGGGTCACCCCCGGTGCAAGCCAGACTAGTGAAGGCAACAGGGGACACACCATGGCCAGGGATGCTGGTCACAGACTCTCGTTCAGCTGCCTGAAATGCACCTGGCACAGGGAGTTGGCAGCTAAGTCTCCCACAAAGATTCCCATTTTTGGAGTTAAGAGCTGGCCAGAGACCAGAGCCAAGCGGTGGTTCGATGAGGCCACCCCAGCTGCAGCCACCCTGTCATGCACACACTGCACACAAACACTGCATCTTGGGTCCCCAGGCATGCTGTGTGCTGAACCACATGCTGATGGTGCCACGTCCCTGCTGCATGGCACACAGAGACCTGCAGCCAACCTTTGCCAGCAGACCCACAGAAAACCACATTGCTCCTCAGCACAAGCACATGCTGGCTACAGGCTGGCACTTCTCTGGCTGCTTCCAACATCCCTGTGGAATACTTCTGGGAGCTAGCTAGACTCTCAATTCTGGCACATCCCTGGTTTCCTCATGATTCTAATTTAGCCTTTACCTATTCTCAGCCAAAAAGCACAACTTCTCAGATAATGACAGTCACTTCTAGCACCGGATGCTCTGTGAGATGCTTGATTCTCTTGATTTAGACCAAGTAGATCTGAGACTGAAAAATGCATGGATTTTTGTTTTCAAAATCACCTTGGTACTGGATACAAGTTACATTACATCTAACAGACTCACTTTGCTCATGCTAAATGGCTACTTCCGCACTGCACAGCCTCCAATATCTCCAAGCATTGTGCTGTTCATCAAACCTCACTGGGATTCTTTTCCAGGCAGAGAAGGAATCAGAATTACCCTGATTGATGTAAATTGAGAACCACTGTCACTCAATATTTTTTGCTCTAGAAAGTTAAGTCGTTGCAAAAGGGCATGTAAATGTTATGTTACAAGTTTGTAAAGTCCTTTTCTATTCCCACACAGATTCAAGTATTTGGAAAAGAAATGCATGGGGCAGTTTGTTGTAGGCTGCCCCTAACATTACATTCCCCAAATTACAATTTAATTCTGTGGGCCTTTTTACTGGTTTGATTTCCCCATGTCTCCAAGATCAGAATTATAGGCCTAAATAAATCCGCCATGCTTTTTCAATGGGGATGACGATGTAAGAGTAGAAGTTTACAAAAACTTTTATCACAAATCCAAAACAAAGAATGATTTTCCACCCTGATGCAACCAGGAGCTGGAACAACCAATCTCAGTCAGGAGCTGCATCTGTTACCATGGCACCTCAGCGGGTCTATAGATTAATAGCCTGCAAAATTAAGACAATTAAACTCATTGCATTGCACTGCATTTCAAATGCTGCTGTCAACTAAGTACTGCCTGTCTTGTGAAATGGGCCTGTATATAAGTACTTTAATAGTGAGTTAATTTTCTCTAATTTGGAATGCCCTCTCCTATGTGGCCCCTTCTCATACAACAACCAATTCTTTTCCCTGCCCTTGGGACAGATGCTTTGCTGCTGTGACGAAAATGAAGCATAGGCAAGATCCCTACAGTTTTTACAGCTGAGCTAATTAGGAGGCTTCTCACTACACCAGGTAATATGCTCCACATAATTTATGGCCTGACAACATACTCTTTCCATAGGCTGGTTCTTAAAAAATGGCATGGTTGTAATTGAGGCTCTGCTGGAGGGTTGTCACACCACAGGAGAGGGGATTACATCATGTTCATTATTCATTAATGCCAACTCCAGTCATAGCTGTGCACTATGACAAGAATTCAAAATGGTGGAAGACTTTCATGACTGCCCAAACAATGCAATCCAGTTCCCAAAGGTACCCTACAAAAAATGCTGGAGAGGGATTTTTCATAATGGCATGTGAGAGGGCAAAGGAGAATGGCTTCAAATTAAAACAGGGAAAATTCAGATTAGATATTAGTAAGAAATTCCTTACTGTGACGATGGTGAGGCACTGGAATAGGTTGCCCACAGAACCTATGGATGTCACAACCCTGGAACTGTCCAAGGCTATGTTGGATGGGGCTTGAGCTACTTGGCCTGGCAGAAGGTATCCCTGACCATGACAGGGGTGTTTGAACTAGGTGATCTTCTTTTTAAGGTCCTTCCCAACCTAAACCAACCTGTGATTCTATGATTCTGTGTTGTCAGGTGTTTAGATTAAATCTCATCCTTAGATCAAGTGACCAGGTTAGAAAACCATGGCCTTTTCACAGTATAACTACTGTCGAATTCATCAAGTCCAGTCGTATGTTGTTCAATATTATCAGCAAAACCAAAGATCTTTGATTCAGATTTCCTTCCCTCTCTCTGCTGCTAACAGCACCTCAGGACATAGACTTGAACCTGTGTGATTGCTCACTGTCAACTCAAAGGGCATCTCCTTTTCCAATCCTTAGTTTGGTTCCCTGCTGTCCAGCCCTTTCTCCCGCTCCCTGTCCCAAAGGGCTGCATCCCTTCATCCCAGCTCCTGTGCTTACCCAAACACACAGGAAGCCAGTGAAATTCACTACATAGGCAGAAACTACTTATTCCCTCAAATAAATTAAATCAGAAGACTGCAGAGAGAGATGAGCTCTAGATTCAGTGCAAATGAGAAGGTGACAGCATGTAGCCATGACAGAAGGGAAGGAGGCAGAAGGGCTGACAGCAACTAATAGATTGTTTCACCTGTTCCATGTAGTTTACAATCCTAGGGATTATCAAAGCTAGAGCTAGGTTTAGCTATAATGAATAAATCATAAGGACTGGGGTTATTTTGTTGTTTGTGGTCAAGGAGATTTTTGTTTTACTGCCTGTGAAGAAGTCTGCTGTTTCCCAGTATCATGTCAGGGATAATTAGGAAAAACAGCAACATGAAAAGGCCAGTTGGTGTAACACAGGCAGGAGAAAAGTCCCATGAGAAATTTAAGCAACCTCACATGCATAAAAAGGTCGAATTAATTAGATAAACAAAGGGGAAAGAAAACAGAAACCACATGAGAGGTATAAATTATTATGCCAAAGAGAAAAAAAAAAGATCGAAATCCACTTTCAAAATCAAAGTAGCATTTTCCTTTGGAAAATCTCTTTTTTTCCTTGCCCCACATCCTGAAGGGCAAAACTGTGAAAGGCTGGATTTGCAACATCTTTTGTTACACCTTAGGTACTCACAGTTAATTTTTATCATACGTAGGCATCAGTAAAAAAGTAGGCACATTGTTTTCTCTTTTTCTCTACCATCCCTTGAAAAGTAGCATGGAAACATTTTGCCTTAACATTGTACTGTCCAAATAAAACCTTGTGTGCTAACTCTAATAGTTTCCTGGTCTAGGTCTATCTGTTGTTTTCACCCTGCAGAAATGTTGTGTTGAGCATTAATCCTTAACTTATATCAATGCATTTGCTTTACTCATTCTGTAATTCATCTTATCTTTTTTTCCTAACTTGATAAAACATACAAAGATACAGTTTCTGTGAAAAACGTTATATGAAATAAAGACAAATTTTCCTATATTTTTATCTTCAAGCAATGAAAGATTGATAAGAATTAAATCAATAGCCATTATGAAACATGAAACAAAATAATTGGGAAAGGTTACCTGATTAACATTCTTTCTTCTTTCATAATCTAATATCAGCTACAAAACCAGACTTAGAATAGCTAGGAAATTATTTCAAATTGTTTTACAAGCAAATCTTTACTAGAATGACCAATTTACAGAATAAAAAACCTATATCAAGCAGTTTCTGTGCACTTAAGACTTTGAAACTGGAGTCACCATTACATTGCAATCAGAGAATGAATATGATATATGTGTAAATGAATACATATTAAATTCAAAATAATTCATTTACTGATGAGTAAAATGTTTGTCTTGATTCAGTTAAAAAGGCCACCACTGATGATGCACTATCAAATCTCCTGGGATTTTGGTAGAATTTTTGAGACTTCACTGGAGTCCAACAGATATTATTAAAACAATTTTTTTAAAAAAATGAGACTGAACTGTACTTGCTTTACATTTTCTAAGAAAAGAAACAGAAGGAAACCAAAAAAAGGTTTAGGTTTTTTTTCCTGGTGCAGGGTTAGCTTTACCATCAGGGCTCTAACAGCATCCCAGTAACCATTACTGCAGTTACTGATTTCCTTCTAGCAGCAGCACGTCTCAGCTTTACTCAGCTCATTTAAACAGCATTGCTGTATTTTGTCCCAGGTCTGAACTGATCCAACCACCCCACTGGCTGACCTTCTCTGCTTCAAGGTGTTGCAGTGCATATGCTCTGCTTCATCTGTGTTTTTGGCCCTTCTAGAGAGATTTTTTTTTAATAAAAAAAATATCTCTACTTTTCTTCCATCCCATTAAATTAGGTGCTGAGTGTATGATCAACCCCCTTCCCTCTGTTTCAGACTCTTACTGTTATGTAGGGCAGCACTGAGGCTTCTCAGGGCAGTTCAGTGTAGTGTGCTTTTCCAGATAGTGCCACTCTCTGGCCACCTTTATACAGAAAATAGAAAAAAAAAATCATCTGGATCTCAGAGCTGGAGAAATGCTAATGGTTCTGGAAGCAGCTTAATCAAGTCTTAGTCTAGTAGGCACTTCTAACTGGTAAGAATTCCCCTTTGCAAACATCAACAAAAGCACTTAGATAAGAACAGTCAAAAATTATTACATATTTAAGGACATCAAATTCAGTCTAGAAGAAAAAGCTAAACACAGCATTAAAGAAAGGGAAGAAAAATGAAACAAATTTAGATTCACTGATCAACAGTGCTGACATTATAGGAATTCATCACATATTTCCTTTTATGGATGCTCTTTTATTGCTTAAGCTGGAACAAGGTCATTTCATCACTTAAACAGCTGTTCAGAGTGGTATGAGAACAATAAACCAAAAATACATAGCATACCATGTCTCATAAAAGTTTATGCTTCCTAGTAAAAAATGGTGGCACTTACATAGATCGAGACTGTCAGAGCTGACTGTTTTAGCAGCAAGAACTGGTTTTACACCAAAGCCTGGTTTTTTTAGAAATCCTCTTTCCCTATACAGTGACTGCATTGGTATCTCAAGACACACACACACACAGACACACACACAGACACACACACAGACAGACACTCTTTGTAGAAATGCATAAATTACAAGTTTTCATGTAGTGAAATTCTACCTGCAGAATCTGGAAGACTGTATCTGTCCATCAGGGATGTTCAGCTATTTAATTTGAGCTAATTCTTCAACAAGAGGTTCAATAACTGCCTGTCCTTTTCACAGGGCACACCCCACCTCACCTTCCTCACCAGAACATCTATCAGATTCCTTACTGAAACTTTCTATCCCGTGCTCCCGCTTGCCAGAAAGAGTAATTGACATCTTTATTGTTCCACAAATACATTTTAGGGGTCATAAGGTTTACTTTTGTTTTCAGCTGTGTGACAGAAACACTTTCATTACATAAACAGCACAAGAAAACAAACTGGCAGTTAAAGAGTGCCCTATTATGCACTTAATCCCGTGTACTGCTCCCAAGCAAGATCTGAAAGGAACCACATCCCAAAAGACTGACACTTAAGACAGAGAACTTAAATTGACTTCGTGTCTTGAGTCTCTAACTCAAAAGAATGGTGACAGCTTTTAAAGACTGCAGCATTGAAAATAAGCTCTGGTGGTGGAAAGACATATTTTCATTCATTTAGGTATGCATCTTCTTTCTGTTTCTATAGAATAAAGGTTTCCAGAAGCAAACTAAAGTAATTCTGGTTGCCAAGGAAGCTCTCCAAATAGAAACCAAAGAATCTCTTTCAAAATTTTCCCCCTCTGTAACCAATATTCCATTTCTTTCTTCCAATGAGGTGAGAAACCTGGGTGGGTAAGACCTGGGACTGGTACAACCAGTGGATCAGCACGGGGCTGTGTGGAAGGGAAGGAACTACAGTGCCAGGCTGCAGGTGGAGGGACTTGGTGGCATCTCTCTAGCTATGTCAGACAGACACAGCCCTGAAGATGGAGCACAAAGATTGCTACAGACCTGACTGTGCTTCCCATTACAGCTTTACCAGCTGAAACAACCTGGCACACACATCTATGCAGAGTGTAAAAAGCATTTTGCACAATGAAGACATAATGTCAGTGGCACAGTGGCATAGACTTCTCTGTCGTTATTATAGATATTTCCCAGTACATGTCAGCTGTAAATACATACATGTACATGTGTGAGCACATATTACAGGCTATGTATTACATGCTTATAATGTCATAGTACATTTCTATGTTATAATATTTACATATAAATAAATATTTGCATGTCTAGCTGGTGAATCTGCACTGGTAAAATCTGAAAGCATACACCTGGAGACATGTAATACGAAATGCCAATCCATAAGGAACTAAATCAGGGGAAGAGCTGAAACATCTCCCACACTTCCTCTGGTAATTCAAACAGTGAAAGCATCTATTTTTGTCTTTGAGTCCTTGAACTTCAAAACTCTCAAACTCTGTTGGGAAATTCATGCTATCTGTCTTCAGGCATTTAACTCACTGACAACCCTTAGATCACAGTTTCACGCCATAGTGAGTTGATTTAAAAGATTATTCCTCGCAAAAGGGACAAGTCCTGTTCCCTCCTTCCACAGATTCCTCTCTACCCTTACCCATGCAGCCCCACCAGCTAACTTTGCTATGTCTAATGCTCACTTGGCTGTGAACCTTCTTACTCACTTAACCAGTGGACAGTATTTTCAGCCAGGGCAGGGAAGAGGAGCAGAAGGAGGGAAGATAGAGGAAGGAGCAAAGGAGGGAAGAGAAAAGAGCTCTTTGTGTCAGTGAGTATTTACATTTATTATAATTTGGAAATCCTCACATATAATCCGCACAAGGTCAAAGGACTGCATAAAGAAATGCAAAGTATTTTACTGAGTCTTTATTCATGGAACATTATATATTATATATTATAACACTAATAACAATAAAAAGTCTCTCATAATATTATACTATTAGAAACAACTTTTCCACTTATTTACATTTTACTTGCCCACAGAACTTTCTTCTTTTAATATTACTTGTCTTCATTTTGAATGGTGCTTCCATACCCACCCATATATATATATCACCAATCCTCCTCCTCTGCAGCTGAAATAACTTAGCCTTCAAAACATTCCCACTTATTCATCTCACTCCTACTCCTGTTTTTTTACAGAATATTCTCCTGCATTACAGGGAATAACACACATTTCCCAGACCTACCATGGATAGACCAGATATCAAATCCCTTCCAAAAAGGGTTAAGAAGGGGTCTCAAAGCTGATTCCTGCAAAATAAGGCAGCTAATACCCAAGACTACATCATGCTTATGGGCCTTCTATACATAGGCTGCTATGCTCTCAACTCAAAACCAGACAGAATTATAGTATGGTATCTTTTGTAATATCCTCAATATTATAGAAGAGAAATAAAATTGTCACTTAACACAGGATTTTTCTTACCACACTTTAGTTAACTAAAACTCCAGAATCTAGTTTAAACCACCCTTCAAGGTCTCTTCCAGAACTTAAGGAAAGAACAAAATGCCTCTGAAGAGCACCTCATTACAGCCTTGAAGAGCTAGTCATGAGAGCAGGAAGACATTCTCAAAGAATAAGCTGCTTGAACTTAACAGCTAATAAGATGCTGTTATATTTTGAAAGAATGCAGATACATAAAGAGGAGCCACTCAGGCTCATCCAAGTGTCAGTGTCAGCCTATTCTGATTATCTTTTATATAATCTTGTCTGATTCTGAAATGTGCAGTTAGATCACACCACAAAACCTAGCACACATTTATGCCTGTAAAGGCATTAGTACATCTTTTCAGTTTCAATCATTTTAAAGGTGCTAAACAAGTGAAGGATGATTACTAATTTCTTCCATTATTAATGTTTTTACCTCAGCTTTAATTGTTTTTCTCTGAACTGTGTGAAATATGAACACAGAGAAAATCAACACAGAAAGAAGTGCTGGTGACTTTGTCAGAAACTTGAGTTTAGGAGAGAAATAATACCTTGGTAATTACAAAGATTGCCTTTACATTTTCTACATTTCCCCTGTGACAGTAAAGCTTCCTTCCATTTATTTGCACAGGAACATCAAAGATTCTCTCAGGGGATCTACAGAATTTCAGTGGTCTTTCTTTATTAAAACAAGCTACTTTAATTACCCCAATATGTGATATGAAATCAATCAGTAATTAGTATCTTTGATCAAAATCTACACTAAAGCTAATTTCTTCTAGAATGTTAGATTTGCAAACAGCAAATCAAACAGAACATATTTGAAGAGAGCTAATTAGATGTATATATACCAGTATTTTTTGGGATGTGTATATATTAATAACCATCACCTCTACATAAAATGCCCAGTGGGCATTTTCTGATGGACATAATTTACAAGATACATGATTTTGAAAAAAGTGAAAGAGGTTTGGCTCTTCTGAAAGCTGGCTCACACATGTAACTGCTTTAAAAAAAATCCTCTATTCTGAAATAGATGTGTTTGGTCTGGTGTCAAGAAAATAATCAGAGATGATATTAAAATACTACATCACACAATGTCAGTGCAGGACAGGGATGCTTGCATTGTCAGGGAAGTCAACCAACTGAAAACAGAGGAGAAAATTATTGCTTTGTTTCTCTAACTTCAGCTATAGTGTCTTTTCAACACTTCATTTGAAATCTAACTCTTGTTGACAGAGGTTGGGAAGCAAGCATATTAAGGGACCTAAACTTAGCATCCCTTGAGAAGCCTGAATAAATAGTTTGCCTTTTCTGTCTGTGTGCAGAGCTCCATGTTTGTACCTTCCTCATGTTTTCAAATTCTGCTTTGTTGGAAGCATTGCCTCCATCTCTCTGAACAAGTCAAAGACCAGGCTGAGCACTAGATTTATATCTTAGTACATCCTAGGCATGTCAGTGAGAAAATTAAATGTTTGGTAGCATGAAGAAAACATGAGAAAGACTCAGCAGTGGATGATTTTGGGTGTCAGACCTGCTGCACACAACTGCTTCCATCCTAAGTACCAAGGTGCTTACTCACCATCTCATGAGGGTTCACTCCTGCTCCAATGACCCCTCCCTATCCTCCTTGTGTCCTTTTTTCTCCTGTACCTCCCCCCATGTCCTTCCTGCCTGCTCTCTGACACAGCTGTGCTGCTGTCACTGTAGCTCCCACAACCCTAGTGAGGGCTCTTGCAGGCAGCACTGTGATTTTGCAAGCATTCAAAACCCTGGCAGCTGTTATGCTTGAACCTCCCCGTTGCTCTTGCAGGCACCACAGCTTCAGGGTGCTCTTTTTCAGCCCTGCAAACAGCATGGCTTGGTGAGGCTGGCATTGGAGAGACGTGTGAGTGGAAACTGTGAGCCACTGCTGGGTTTATCCACTGGGTTAGCTAAAACTACACGGAGAGTGTCATATTGACATTGCACATTCAGGGAGTGATTCATTTCTGGGTGCTAGCTCGTGCCACCTCCACACATTTTCTGAGGAGAAACCTGTTACAGCACTTCCTCAGCACTACTCACTGCTCTCAGCTCAACCCTGCTGCCAGGAGCCCCCCACACACCCAGCCTTCCCCAGTCCTGTATGTAATTTCAGCATCTCATTTCCTAACTGGAAATACTTTGTACTGTAACGTGAGGAGATGGCAAGCGAGCAAACAAGCGAGAACATGTCTTACAATCAAATCCATTTGATTTGAGCAGTATCCTGTTTTTCACCCATCTGGCTGGACTAAGTGTGCCTTTGGAATGAAACGACATACAGATATACACTGCTCTTCAATCCATAATCTGCTCTGCAGAGTATAAGAGAGGCAAAAAGGGACAGCGACACATTATGCTTCTGTTTGCCAGTTAGAAACATCTCAAATCAGTGCAAATCTTTAGTCAAAGGGAAATTTTGTTCTGCTGGTGCTAAGCTTTGCATATTAGAGCCAAGCACAAATGCTGTGCTGAAGAGTTGAAGTGAAATCATGCTAGCCAATGAAGCAGAGCCTGCTTCTTCAAGCAGCAGTTCCTTTGAATTAAGGGTTATACCTTGGTCAGCACAATGAATTCCCACTGTGGGCTCTGGGATGCCAAGAAAGAGGTCAAAGAAGTGCAACATTATTAATGTCATGTTTTAAGAACAAATCATTGTCCACTCTGCCTAACTGTGCTTTTGTACTTTCTCTAACTCCATGCTCATCAGTTACTGAGTGCTGGGGTTTTGCTGTACTGGTTCTGCTAATCATTATATATTTTATATTACATTTAGCATTTCATCAGCCATGAAAAAAACTGGACTTAAAATGGATGGTTCATAGTGAAATAGAACTTCAAGACAAAAAGAGAAATAGATTTAAGTAGAATGGTCAATTTCAAATAGACTTTTTTTTCCCAAGTGCAATTGAATTTGCATTCATTTTCAATTTAAATAACAAATAAAAAATGAAATATTGAGTCATTACAGGGGCCAGAAAATTGTCAGAGTTACACTGGGTTAAGTCAAAATTATACTGCAGTAACTGCTCAAAGTTAGTCTAGTTAAAATAGAACAACTGAGTAAGCAATTTCTTTTCCTTTCCACTCCCTTTTGTCCTGCTGCAATGCATATAATTTTTAGGTACAGGAATATAACATTTATGTTACCTTTCTGTGCTTATATAAGCCTTTACAATCTTACTGATGGCTGCAAATTTGTTAAAGCTGCCCTAAACCCTTCCAATCAAATATGCTCAGTTATGTCCCAGGGAATAACTACCATCTTCCATTGTAAACTCTTTTAATCTCATTTCCACAACTTTTAAAACTATCAGCTCAGCCTCAGCAAAGATAGTGTTAAAAGACCCAGTGTGGATGGTTCTCTAGGTAACAAGCATAATTAAACTTTCTAGTTATTCTCTTAGTCTGTTCCCCAGAAACCAAATTTTCCAACAGCCAAATCATCTGTAAATGTTATAAGCAGAAAGCAGTTTTCCTTGTTCCATGCTGGGGAAATGCAAGCAGGCACTAATCCCAAGCACATTGTACACTCATGTCTCCACAGTCCCTGTGTAAATGACACAACATGTCAAGGAATATATATCTTAACTGCTACTTCAGACATTTTACTTTTGCTAAGGACAGAAGCATAGAAAACCACAAGGCAGATTAGAAGAAAAGTGAAAAATCAAACAAGCCTAAAATGTTATGCCTGTTAGTAAGGTAGCACGAATGCTGTGCGAGATAAAGCTATTTTCATCTGCCCAGCATTGAGCCTGCAGCTTGGAATCTGCTGTTCATCCTGGTCTCTGATGCAGAAATCAGGACCAATAGTCCCTAATTAAGCTGTTTTGTTAGTAGCAAAATTAATAACATCTCACCTACTGCAGATTTTTGTCTCACAGGTCATGTCCCATTTGGATTCTGTACTTTTAAATAGTGGTGATCTGACATTGCAGCCTTTACCACTATGGGGAACTAAGCCATTATTTTCTCCTCTATCCACCTGTGAATCTTCATGAAACTTGATGGAATTGCACACCCTTGAAATCTCTACCTCCCTCCTGAATTTGTCTGAAATTGGTCAACATATTCAAGAAATGGAATAGAGAACAGAAAAAGACAGAGACAAATATCACAGCTTTATAAATCTTATTTCTTTGTGAAACCCAGCTAGAAACAGAAGTTAAAAGCAAGGAAATTCTTGCAAATACACTACTGACACTTACAGGTAATGCAAAAAAAGAGTGATACTATGAAGGAAGGATACTGTGACTATTTGTAAGTGAAGTAGTTTACTTGTTAGTAAAATGCAAGCTAAATCCATCAATTCCTCCTCTGAGCTTAACACCACTCTTGACTTATACCAGTGAAAGCTCTGCATTATGAAAGTAATCATATTTAATGATGCTTGGCTATAATCAGTCTACTGTGAAGTGCCCATTGGACATGCTGTTATTGAACCAAGATTGTTACTTTTTGTAAAGAGAGGAAGGAAATTGTTAAGAACTTCTACAAATTCCTACCTCCTTCTTACACCCTCCTTTACCCAGAAGCCCCAGAGACTTTCCGATTTTTCACACAAATAAAAGCAAAGGATTTGGGAAGCCAAGCTGAATCTACAAACAAATCACATAGTATCTCAGATCCTGTCTGCCATAGCCAGGCAATCTCGGCAGCAAGAACTCTGGATTTTCTTCCTCTATTTAACACATATAGTTTCAGGAAAGTGTGCCTGACTTAAACTTCTTGCATAGGATGTGATCATCTGCTAGGGTAGAGCTGATCATATAGCTTGCTGCTGCTCAAACTGCTATTTTCCTCTCTTCCCATCCTTTTCCCAGTTACATGGTCTTGGCCAAGCTCTGCCGCTTAAGTGATTCTGCCCTCGGGTCAATTCGACTCACTAAACCAGCAGGAAAGTAAATTCAGTAAAACAAAGTAAGCTGCTTTTTTTTTTGCCTTGTACAAAGGAGCTTACTGGCCCATTCATGCTTCTCTAAAACTTCTTGGAAGTGGTGAAACAAATGACTAACATTTTGAGGCAGATGAAGCAGTTTTCAGTCAACTGGAAATCCCTGATTTTCATATTTAATACAGTCTGACAAAAAAAAAAAAAATTAAAGGGCTGTTACTTACTATTTGTCTTCTGTTTTCTACCAGGTAGATGCCAACAATCCCTAGGAAAGATCCAAAGCCAAGCTAAGGCAAAGAACAAAACCAACAGAAATACATGAGGTCAGCTTATCTGGACAACATACCAACACATACAGTGATATCTGAGCTAATGTAATACAGATGGGCTAAATGGGGTGGGTCAAGGGAAAAGGTGGAAGTTACCATTGGATATAAATCATATAATGTAATGGGAAATGGCAAGGACTGCAGCTCTTTGATAGTTCAGTGCAAAATTTGTCATGTAGTAAACAGAAGTCTGTATACACACGCATTTATAACCTGACTATTGTTAGCATTGTCATGTATAGTTTTACACACTGTAGAACAAAAAGTAAAGTAGGAGAAAAAAACTATTACATTTAGTCCACACATCATCATTTTTGAAAATTGCAAAGCTTTAGGCAATTGCAGAGAGTTTTTCTCAAAAAATTGATGTGTTCCCCGAAGTTCAAACCCTTAGAGTCATACTTGTTTGATTTCAATAGTTAGACACAATCACACAACCCTGAAAAAATCCTTGCTAAAAGGTCCAGTACAGTCAGCTGCATCACCAAGAACCACAGGAGAGAGAGGGGAGGAAGGGACACTGAAGTAAGCTCGCCTTAATGTTCCGGTGCTGCTTCAACATCGAGATGGTAGGAAAAGCCTCCTCCTTATGACAGGCCCATGAAGGTTTGGAGCAGTAGAAACTCCTTGGATCCACACTTCCAGCCCCTCTCTGTAATGAGGCCTCTGAATCGAGCTCGGAGCCCTCCTCCAAGCACAAATTAAGTTTTTAAGGACTACATGTCCCAGCCAAGGCCTTAAGCAGTGCCCGTAAATTCCTTGCTGTTACGCACAACTGCTCGCAGCAGAAAGCAAATCCCCTGCAAGCACTTTGCTCGCTCAGTATCACAAGAGGAATCCGTCACTTGCTTTCAAGAAGGCAAATGTAGGGAAAGGAGATTTGCCCTTGAGTGCTTTGGGAAAATTTATGAGAAAGGGAGGCACAAGGACTAAAAGCAGAGACTCTGAAAGAGCAGGCAAGTGCACCCATGCTGGCAGCTAAATGGTAGAGATACTTGGAACTGTGAGCAAGGACACTCTGTTCAGGGGACAGCAACTTTGTAAATTAAGATAACTACATCAAAATGACATCAGGTTCCAAGCCCCATTTTTCATTCCTATAGGAACAATCCATAAAGCTTCATTTATGGCTGATGCAGGGAACACAAAATGAGTAATATCCATGCGAATAAAAAGAATGACCAAACACAGAACAATAACAATTAAATCAGAAGGAGTAGAGTCATAGAGATCATGATGAAAGCCATAGCATTACTGAGATTGTTTTAGGGTCATATGAGCTAGTTTTTTGTCTGTTTAGACAACAGGCTATTTGGGAGCTCTGGGAATCCAGGCCAGTATGGTGCTGGGACAACTGGACCCTGCTGAAAGAGTATAAAAATAGCAAACAAAAATAATACAGTAAGTAATCACAGAGAAGTGACATTAAATATTTAAGTATAAACAATATTTATAAGGAAATGCAGCTGAAGCAGTTCCAACTCTGTCTTTGCAGACCATGCCAAAAACACAGTCCAAACAGATGCTCAAGCAGTCATCTACTAAATGCAGACACCTTCCAAAGCACAAAGTTATATTAACTCATCTACATCCAGAAGTATTTTCTGTTCAATTACTTTGGATGCATAACTTCAGGTAATACCTAGCACTATAAAGATGTATTTAGAAAAAAAGATCTTTTCAAAACAAATTACAAGTGACCACATACACAGGGAAATTAAGGGACTTATCTCTTCTTGAAGCCAGTGGGAACTTGGCAGAAGCCAAAGTGTACTATGCATCTAACCCCGAAGACCTGTTCTGTAAATACTTCTAGAAGCAAGTAAATCTGTGCCAGTGGATAGTGTCTTCAAGGCAGGGTTAATGCTGCATGGTATTTAAGACCAAAATTGCTCACCTAAGGTCAGTGGAGGTTTCATGTCATCTACCAGCTGTGAAATGAATATTTTACTACTGAAGTCTATGAGAACTAGACCTCTTTTAATTGAAATTAACACTGTCTGTCCTCATATTCCTGCTTTTCTCTGAGCCCAGCAGTCGAATATGTAGTGACAAATTCACTCCCCTGGTTTAGGTGTCTAAGAGTCTGGGATCAGGGCTATGCTGGTTTTCTAAGCTCCCTCTACTGTCAGCAGAGAAGAGAAGCACCTTTTGAGGGCTATTCAGTACATTCCAAAGTAGATGACGGTGAGAGGGGATTCTGCCCCTCTACTCTGCTCTGGTGAGACCCCAGCTGGAGTGCTGCCTCCAGTGGGGTGCCCAGCATAGCAAGGACATGGACATGCTGGAGTGAGTTTAGAGCAGGGCCACAAAGACGATCAGAGGGCTGGAGCACCTCTCCTGTGAGGGAAGGATGAGAGAGTTTGCGTTGTTCAGCCTGGAGAGGAGAAGGCTCTGAGACCCAATTACTGCCTTCCAATTCCTAGGGGTGCCTACAAGAAAAGATGAAGACATAGGACAAGAGGTAATGCCTTCAAACTGAAAGAATGTAGGTTTAGATTAGATATTAGGAAGAAATTCTTTCCTGTGAAGGTGGTGGAACTGGAATAAGTTGTCCACAGAAGTTGCGAGTGCTCCATCCCTGGAAGTGTACAAGGCCAGGTTGGATGGGGCTTTGAGAATCTGGTCTAGTAGAAGATGTCCCTGTCCATGGCAGAGGAGTTGAGATAACCTTTAAAGGCTTTCCCTGCCATCCCAAACCATTCTGGAGTCAGTCACTTCTGGCAGTGAGGCAGAAACACAACAGTCACACACCTCTGACCAGGCTTTTAGCAAGATGCCATGTAAGATTTGCATAGCACTTTTAATTCTTTCTAGATGTTTGTGATATTTAATATCTTGATGACATTTACAAAGGCAATTACCTATTACTCTTCCTCAGTTACTTCAATTATCCATCACATGTGCACAAAAAGAATTCTGAATTTTATGAAAATTACTTGGCTCCAATAATATTTTGAAAGGGCAAATTATTATAAAAGGTTTTGTTTTCAAAGTATTCTAATAAATTCTTGCTTTTCTATCTGGTTATTAATGAAAACAAGACTTTCAAAAAATATTTTAGCAGGTGATATTTTCAGATGCATGAGTAGACATTGCGTTATTCCTATGAGAAATTAAATGCTGAAATAATCTGTTTTGTGCACATGGGTTTATTACTTATCACAGTTGTAAAAATCAGCAGTTTAAAAATGAAACTTCTTTCTAGGGATGAATGCAGATAACATGGTCTTACAAAAGATTTTGTGTCAAATTTTGAGAGAAGAAGAGACCTTTATCGGTATTAATCTATCTATTTTAGGTTAATGAAAGGGAAAATCATTCTTTTAAGGTCTTATTCTTGGAGACTTCTTGTTCTATTTTTAAAACACCACTACTTATAGATCATTATCCTAAAATTATCCTTCTGAAAGTCCTCTTCTCAACATAACACAAAGATGTAAGAGGAATTGTTTAGGAAGAATAGTTCTAACTCACAAATTATTAATGGTGTATGCATAGTATTAGAAGATGCATATCCCTCTTCTCTGGGGCATTTCATTCCATAGAGAGTACAAAATTAGGGTACCTTACAACACACTTTGGCAGTAGTGGAGCCACACACCTAAGTAGTGTCTAACTAAACATGTGAATTTCTTTCTTCACCTTCCAGCCTCTACATCCCCTTGGCTGACCCTTTTTTATTTGTTGCCCATATTCTTCATATTTAAACTTCAGCCCAGGTATTTAATTTTTTTTCTAACTCCAGGCGTTTACACACTTTGGGATATAACCAATCCCTTCTCCTGAGATCAGAAAAGGCCTGGGGGCTGAACCATCAAGGGGCTGGCAGGGTTTCTACTCCCCAGAAGTCACAGAGGCACCTCAGGGCAAAGCAGGCAGAGCTCAAATCTTGTGCCCATGGCAGGAACACTTTAAGCAGTCTGCTCCCAAGGCAAAAACAAGACTAAGGATTTTGGAAACAGGATCTTGTATGAGAGAACTGGCAGCAAGCCTGCACGAAAGGATGTTAGGGAAAAGCCTCGACATGTCCAATTGCAGGGCTTTCCCTGCCATGGACACAGCAGAATTCCTGGCACAGAGACACAAGAGCAGAGTGGCTCTTCCTTCCATCAAAGCAGTAAACTTCTAAAAGGTTGTTCAAATCTACCCCGTGCCTACTGTCCAGTCACACAGACACCCACCTCTAATGGAGACCAGCAGGAGTCTAGCACAGATTTTCACAGCATTCCCTGAGCCCAGCACAATGCAGTGCAACCTTGACCTCCTCCCACCCCCTAACAGCCTCCCCTTCAGGGCACTTCAGAAAACTAGTTTACCCCTCTGCCTTACAACACACTAGAACTAGATGAAAACAAAGCAACATCTCTCTCCTGTGAAATGACACAGGATTAATGGTCTTTTTTCCTTCTTTTTCACTCTATCAGAGCTTCCCATTTACCGCTAATTTATTTGGATGTACCTAATATTCTAAAATGAGTTTCTTACTTACAACAATGCCTGGGTAGTAGCCTCCCACAGTAACATTTTCTGTTCGTGTGGTAGCTGCCAGACCTATGGTCAGGATGAAAACAGACACCACCAGCAGTGCAACTGTGAACCAAAGTGAAGTCTTCTTCCTTTTTGCAAACTGTCCTGTGAGGAGGGGAAGAGGTGAAAAAGAAAGAGAGCTTTTCATTGAAATCATGGCAAAACAAATACAAAATTATGAACTATTTTCTTTTGTTAATCTTTTCTGTAGATAACCCTCTGTTGTTCTCCCACTAAGGAAAATTGCTGCCACACAACAGAAGGAATTAAAACCTGCAGAGTTAGCTGGAGTATAGCTTAATGCACACGCATTGGGTACAGGCATGAGATGAGTTTTTATTAAACCGAACTGTAAGTCAGTGAAATGATAATTATGCCTTATCTTCAGTAACATTTATAATTGTTGTTCACACTGGTAAGTGAGATCCTGCAGGCCTTAAATTCTTACCTGTGTGAAGTGCCAATTTGACTCTATCTCGCCTGAACATAAAAATGAATATTTTAAACAAGATTAGCAGGTGCTCTGCGTGCTATCATGAAAATGAATGTGCTCTTCATATTTACTGGGGTAACAAATCTGTATCCTTGAAGCAAAGCTGTAATGGAATTTATCAGGTAATGATACATGAGAGTTTTCTAACAGTGGCTGTTCAGTGAAATCCTTTCAGTCTCACTAGGATTTGGATCCAGATACCCAAAGGGAAAAGCAGCACGCTCACCTCCAGCTTGCAGCCTGCTCCAAGGCACTTGTTATCCAGCAGCAGATCTGAGCTGTAGCCAGAGGTTACTCACACCAGGCACAGCCCACAGCACAGACTTATGTAAGACTGGTTTTAAAAGGCCATTAATACATGACTCTAACTAACAAAAGATACCCAGGTGAATCAAACTGTGGTCCCCATTTTTGGTGTTCTCACTTCGAAAGGCAAGCAGGAGTGTGCAGGATCACCCTGAAGCACTGGGTCGTGCGATGCCATGGTACCATACACTGCACCTGGGCAGGATGGAGCTCCTGAGGGAGCACACACTGGCCACAGCAGGGCCAGTCTCTCTCCCTCTGTGGCCTCATGAAGCTGCCTGACTGCCCAGCCCAGGGAGAAGGCAGGGACTGTGATGTTGCACTGAAGACTGGAGGCAGCAGCCCTCAGCAGGAAGGAGGAGGTGAGAGGGGAAGGCAGGCTTGCGTGGGTCAGGCTCTGGGGGAACTGCTGGAAGCAAATCAGGGGAAATGCAGGGAAGACAAAATGTAAGCAGAAGCCATTGGCAATGAGTCACTTGAGTTTCGTGGCCATTTCAAAATCATGTAACTCCGTTACATGTGTAGAGTTCAAAAGCCAGACTAGATTAGCAATGTTTGCAAACCCAAGTCAAATAATTTCAATCAGTAAAAAATGAATTTATAATAACAAGCTGTGCTTACTGACATTTCTCCAGTAGAACAACCAGTCAAAATGATTCCAGTCTTTTAGTATGAAATACAAACAACTTTCCTAAAGACAAATACCATCTATTGAGCTTACACGAGTCTCTTTCACCTGCATGTACAAAGTCTTCCTGCTAAAGATAAAGAAATAATTCCTAAGACTTGCCAAACACCTCTTCTCCAGCCTGTGTCTCTGCTGTCTTCCTCTGGCAATTCCCTGTTAATCTATGGAGGGTCACTGGGCACATGGAAGCAGAGAGGTTCTTTGCTAGAAACCAGTTTTTCACCAAGTGCATGGAGTTGAAGATGGTTCTTTCAGTGAAGCCAGTTCACATGGCCAAGAGGGAAAACTAGATTTCAGATGAGCAGCTGCCAAATCAGCTACCATTCCTACAAACTAAAATGATTCATTCAGTATATCTAACAGATTGTAAAGAATATCTGTTGCTCTTGCCATGCCTTATCATCTTTGAAAAGGCATGGAGATTAAGGAATCCCCAAAACTGAAGAATGGCAAATGCTCCACCTGTTTTTAAAAGGGCCAAAATGAAGATTCAGGGAATTATAAACCAATCAACCTCACTTTGGTTCCTGGGATGCTGGGACCAGAGGTGGAGCAAGTCCTCTTGCAAGACATGTCTGGGCACAGAAGGAAAAGGTAATTGGCAAGAGTCAGGATGGATTTACCAGAGCCAAGTCATGTCTGACCAGCCCAGGTGCCAGCTATGTCAAAAAGACTGGACTTGAGGAGCACTGGATGCCTTTTGCCTTAGTTCTAGCAAGGTTTTTAACATGATGCCAAGCCCTGAGCAAAGCAAGGAACAATGCACTGCAATGATACAGGTAAGGGACTGCCAGGCTGCAAAGCAGCTCTGCTGGAAAGGACCTGGGGGTATTGGTAGATGATGAGCTGATCATGAACCAGCAGTGTGCCCTAGCAACAGAATCCTGGGCTGTACTAACAGGAGCATCATCAGGAGATCAGAGGAACAACTACACCCAACTATTCAGCACTTTTTAGACCACACAATATTACACTCAGTTTTGGGCCCTCAGTATAGGGAAATACATAAATTAACTTTAAATTCATGGCAATGAATTCAACAAAGAACTGCAAAGAAGATCAGGGGCTGGTACTCTCTGTATGAGAAGAGGCTGAGGGAACAGGGCTTGCTCAGCCTGGAGATGAGATGACTTTTGGCAGGGCTAGTTGCAGTCTTCCAATTCTTTTCAGTTGTTGTCAAGAGAACAGGCTCAAGCTTTTCATACTGGTGCACAGCAGCAGGAAAGAAGACGGCAGACAAACCGAAATACAAAAAAGTGTTTCAGACTGGGTATAAGGAGAAAAAAAAAAAAATCAACATTAGGACAGTCAAACATTGGAACAGGTTGCCCAAAGAACTTGTGCCCTCTCCAGCTTTGGAGATTTTCAAGATTCAAGCAGAAAAAGCACTAAGCAACCTGGCTTGATCTCATAGTTAACCCAGCTTTGAGCAGGAGGATGGAATTGCAACTGAGGTACCTTCCTACCTGAATTCTTCTATGGTTTTATGATAGTCAAGACAGCTAGACTAAAAGTAGGTTGGGTATGTGTGCTCATATCCACTGATATGAAACTGCAGCTGCAGTGTAGGCGTACTCTAAAGGGACAGAGGCACACAAACCTTCCCAAAGCCAGTGGGGCATATGCTCCTCAGCCAAGACTTCTTGAAACCACTGGAAAGTGCCCGAGGAGCCAAGCCTCCACATTTTCCTCAGAGTAGCACCTGTACTGGCAAAGGTTGATAAGACTGGATGGAAATAAACTATGGGTCCAACCCACCCTCCTGAGTTCTGGTTATGAACAATGAACATGAGCTTGATTGCCCTGACCGAGTTTGCTGGAAGACATCTTAGGAAAAGCATGCTCTTATTTGTAACTGGAGTAAATCTGATATGGATGTAGTGAGACAGAACAGAAGAAGACATCATTATTTGTAGAGACATTTTTTGGTATCAACTACATTTTGACATTGAAATTTACACATGCTAGAAGAAATTTATGAATGCAATACTCTTCAACCCTCATATTTATTGATCTTTTACCACCTGCATCTCAAAATAGAGGCAAATATCCAATTGTATGTCCCCTTTTTCATAATCCAGTTTGGAAACTCTGATAAATAGCCATGTTGTTAGTTATGAACTCCACCCTTAGGAGAGATGACTTAGATGCAGGAGCACAGAAACGCCCTTTTTGGAGAAGAGGCTGGCACATGCAAGGACTTATTCTCAAAGACTTCCACATGCTCAGAGAAGGTGCATAGAAATCAGGCTTAAATTGTTTTTTATGATGGCTGTTTGGCTTTCCTTAGTCACAACAATAAAAATCATTGCTCCATCAAAATACGTGTAACTACATGCATGTAAGCCACCAGCATACTGGGCGGCCTATGTAATATTTGAAAAGCAGCTTAATATCTCCAGAAGCTACAGCTGCAAAGAGTTCCTACTATTAGCTTCCTTTCGCAATTTCAGTCATGTTGGGTCCCAAGATTTTTCAAGCCTTTGTTTACTGCTGTTTGTAGCAGTTGCCATGCAGTTTATTTGGATCTGTTTTGAATGCACCTGCCAGCCAAAACCCAATGCCAGAGTCAGAAGCTCTGTCCCCAGCTCAGGCAGTGTGCCTGGCCCAGCCTTCTTCCCTGACCCTCTGTGGCAAGGCTTGGACTGAGGGCTGGCCCTTTACAAGAATAGCAGTTCAATTAAGAGCAGAGGAAATATTGCAGACAATATCTGCAGCCCAAATTTTCTTCCAACACCAATGTTCCTGGAGTGCAGGAAACAGTTAATGGAGGCTATTCGCCTTCCAATTTTTTAGTACTGAAGTAACTGTCATAAAAATTTTGACACTTATTACCTTCAACTTCTTTAACAATGATTCGGTACGAATGTTATTAAACTCCTAGTCTGTGCCTTAATGCAATTTAATTATAACTTAAAAATCCTATACTCAGCATACCAAAACCCAAGCTTGTAGGAAGAAACCTTGTCATATCCTTATTAGCATTAGCTCAAGGCTGGGGTCAATAGAGGGTGTGAATATGTTATTAACATCTATTGGCAATATTCTTCAGCAGTTTTGGCCAGTGAAGTATTGACTGAGTCTTGGGCACTGAGTTTTTTGCAGTATCAACTGCAGCAATAGACACTACAGGTAAATTAGAGAGGTAACAGAACTTCCACATGACTGGCTTGTGCTTTGCCTGGCACAGACCTAAACTGTGCACAAAAAGGAACAGTCACAGAAACACTCTCTGCTTTGCTCACTAAACATCTGTCAGGAAAAGTATCTGCTTGAGCCCTGCTTCCACAATGGAAGGTGAGAAAATGCCACCAGGACAAGCAATAGAGACACCAGACTGCTGCCTCTTTGGGACAGAGAAAGGCCTGTGAGGAGGGAAATTGAGATCACCCTCCAGAGAGCAAAAAGAAAAGGTGCCTGCTGAAGACCACACTCTGCTGCAGTCAGAAAAAAACTTCTGTCTGTTCATCAGCTGCAGAAAACAAAATTCTATTACAATGCTCTCTTTGCAATGGGTGGGGGTTAAATTAAATTTGTAGGAAGACTATGGAAAAAATGAATGGCTTTGTGGGGAGGGTATGTATGAGATTGAAAAGTGGTGGGTCTAATGATGAATAGTCAGGTCTGGATTTGAAAAAAGCAAAGAGTGAGTTTAAAAGGAGAATGAAACATGTCCGTGGCACAGAATGTGTCCAGGGGCCAAGGGAAAGAAAGAATAGAATGAAACAGCATCTCTCCACCTTGGAAAACCTCCATATGATCTGCAACTGAACTTAAAAAGTTTACATTTGGACCAAAGAAACGATACTTTGCTAACTTCACTACTTCTTTTAAAATCTGTCTTCAGACACTGTAAAATTAAAAAGTGTGGCATAATTTTTGGTGAGGAAAAAAGTTGCTGTAGGATGTAGCATTAGCTGGGATTACAACCACATTTGCTGATATTAGCACTATGTAATTCCATACGTTCTTCTTTGATTTAGTTATGGTGACCAAAATGGAATCACTCATTTCAAATAATGCTCCAGCCCAATGTTTATTAGCATCTTACTATGAGAAAAAAGAAGGAAATTTTTGTAACAGGAAAAAAAATAGTGCATTTTTATTATGTAATGGATACTACTAAAAATTGTGATGTTTCAGACAGTGGCATTAAGCACACAGAATAAGATGATTTAAGTGGAAATTCACCACAGACAAACCTTAGTATCAAATGTATCCGCTATTTTGCTGCTATTGAGAAAATTTTTAGGAGATTTTTGGAGCTAGATTATAAATTTTTAATTACTGCAATGCTCACTTCAGTGCCATCTCTCTCTCAACTACAATTTTGTGTATTTTAAAAACTGTTTCATGCCAGTGAAATTGAATTAATCCTACATTGCCTCCCAAAATTAAATGTGACGGATTGAGATGCTTAAAAGTGATACTCACACCTGCTGCTGGTGATTACTTTCCCTTTTCTGATTAAATGCTTGACTTGTCCAGAGTGCTGAACTAATTAAACCAGATGCAACAGCATTCATTTCAAGCCACAAGACAGCAGCTTTTATCAGGCCCATCTCTTACCTTTATTATTAATTTGTTGAGTGAGGATCTACGAGTGTGATATATATTCAAGACCACGGGAAACAACTTACAATTCTACTACAAAATATCCACAGTGAACAAAATAAAAAAAGCAATCCCACAAGCCCTGATATACTATGTAGTATGGCTATAGTAAGTGATACCATGCAGTATCACTATGACCTCATTGTTTTGGCAGCAATTGTTTCACCAATAAATAATTTAATGAGCTCTAATCACTAGTTTAAAGCTGGCATACAGATTCTTTTTCTGATGACTACCTCAAAATGGTTTTAAGTTACAGCACATTTTAAGTTACATGGCCACATTCTCAACACCAACATATTTTTCTTCCAAATTTAAGACAAAAATTAAGATCTGATACATTTTTCATCCAGCTATTAAGATCCTTGAGTGCATAGCAAAGTCTCTGCTTATCCCTTCAAATGCTACATAGAGTACTTCTCAGCAGTAAGTTCCGTATTTTCTAAACTTCAACAAATTCTGCTGGAATAAGGAAATACTTGACCTTTCTTTTGCCCGTGTGTTTGTATTTCAGGAGGTACGCTGTCAACACAAGCCGTTCAATCAGGAGAACCAGGAGGCAGGAAACTAACCCAACACCGGTCCCCAACCTGCGGGCACCTCCGCCTGCTCCAGCGCAGCCACCGGCCAGCACGACGGCTCTTACACCAATTTCCTATCCGCGTCCCGTGCCAAGCTATCCCTCCGAATGTTAAACCTCCAGCACAGGGATTCACCGAGCGCAGCCGAGAGCTCTGAAGAACAACCGGTATTTTTAAACACCTCGGCGAGCGAGAGGATGAGCGGCAGCGCGCACCGCTCCGGCGAGCTCGGGCTGAGCCCCCTCTGCAGCACCGGGCACAGCCCTCGCCCTCCCTGCCTCTCTCCCTCCCGTCCCGCTGAGCGCAGCGCCGGGGCAGCGGCGCCCAGCCCGGG